>JARHVA010001651.1:2735000-3210000 GCA_037957365.1 Torreya grandis
ATAGTCTATTGACTATAATACCCAATTTATTAACAATATGAGAATATTAATATATTATGAATGTTCATGAATAGGAAGGTTATAATAATTGTTTAAATTATATAAAGTCTTTGATTAGAATTACAGATGACTGTTAACATTTATATACAGTATTTATATATTGTTGAGTAGTTATATGTGAAACATAGTATGAATAAAGTTAATATATACATGGACATATATATAGGAAATATATCTATATTTGGACTTAAGTATTCATATAAATATATAACATAAATTGGTGTATTGGTTCATGTGACTATAACTATAATTTTATTGACTATTAAAATTAAGTCATAGGATCCCAAGGGACAAGAAACTATAACTATATGAATACAATCTCCTAAGAACATAGAAAGATGTATAAATGAAAGATTATGTTCATACAATATGTAATTTGATTTATGAGTTATTTGATTCTCTAATATTATTATAACTGGTTGTGTAATTGAATAGTTGTAGATATGAACAATGGATTATGATATTAACATTCATCATAGAATAAATTGTATTTGAATCTACATCCTGAATTTATAAATATGCATTCTAAATATATATTATACCCAGTTGTTGTAAACTGTACTTATTATGCTTATTATTAGTTATGTGATAAATAATATAGTGAATATTCATTCATATAATTTATAGAAAATATGTATGCAATTTAATTATTTCTATGTTTAGCATATTTTATGCCTACTAGTAGGAAGTAATATGTATGAATTTATTGGTTATATTTATATTAACCAAATATCATATTGCTAGTACTAATTAAGTAGTGAGATGGAATTCACTAGCTTACTAGCATTACCAATTCCAGATGAGGGTAATCTGATCAAGTGGTGTGTATGAATTTAACTGATCCTACAGATCAATAAATATTGAAAATTTTGGCCAAAGTAATGTTTAGTTAGACATTGTCATTTCATATGTATGGATTATATCTTTGTGTGATATCATTTTAGAACGTATTTTCTATATGGTACACATCATGTATGAGAAATATTAAAACACATGGGTACTAGCTTGTCTCTCTAGATTCATGCATCATCACTAAATACTCATCCATAAATGGAGGGTCATTCCCTAATGGGGGATTGTATAAGGGATCAATCATCCTTGGTTTGTGTAAAATTAATTGAATGATGCTCTCCCTCCTCACAATAGTACTTTTTGGGAGACTATACTTGAGATTGCCATAAATACTAGAGTTTTAGAAACTCATGCTCCACGAAGCCTTGTATCTTATATCTTGTATCTTGTATTATATTTATTATTATTGAAACATTATCCATGATGAGATGTAGTTATTTTCTCATTGTATATTTATAGAAAAGGTTGTATGTATGTGTCTATTATGGCTATAAAATATGTAATTACTTTCTCTATTTAGTTATGTTTTGTTTCATATGATGCTAGCGATCAGTAACATGTATCTGTTATATGTTTATTTTATAGTTAACATACTTAGAGTGTTATACTTGGATCACTAATTATATTCTGACAGTGAAATCTAATGAAAAAATACATTGACTAAATTATATATATATATATATATCACATTATTTTAAATAAATGCCAATGAGGATGTTATATGTGATATCAAAGTTACGGCTCAAACTCTAAGACTTAATGAGCCCACTAAAAAATTTACATCCTTATATTTACTAGAAAGGAGAATGGTAAAATGATGCAGGGGTATCCCTCATATAACAACATGATTACAACTTTTGTCTAGATCAAGTGAAAAAAGGGTCAATAGACATGTCTAGGGTGTTTTGGTACTGATAGGATTCTAAACATGTTCCTTGGAATGATTTATAAGTGATTATTAGTGTTTAGGAATCTTAGAAGTTCAAATGGGAGTTTTCCTACCAACTTGAACAATTTAAAATTTTGATTATTTTGGCATAGAATAGTTGCAGTAGGAGGTGGTTTAGAAGTCTCAAAGTTGTCAAATGAATATAAAATTTTAACTAAAGACACTTTAAGCCTGCAAACCTAATCAAGGGTCACATTTGTATGGAATAATCCCCCTTGATGTTTATGCAATGAGCAAACTTACTTGTGATGACCATTATGAGGTAGTTGAGGTAATTATGCTAGATATAAATTATGAAAGTTTTTTTTGAATTCAATTGATGATTGTATTCAAAGTGTAAGGGACTCTGGTCCCAATAAATAATGGAGTTTCTAAAATTTAAGAGAAGGTGTTAAACATGTTTTCCTTGAGTATGCACAATGGAAAATGAGTGTGTTATGATTGCTCAATTACTAGAGGTATAATCTAGTGGGGGGATGAATCAGTGGTGGAAAATAATCTAATTCAATTTTCAGACCTTTACAAATATTTAATCATTCAATTTAAACATTCATGAAGCATTCAGATCATTTATAGTAGTGAATAATGAACATAAGTAAGATCACATACACAACAAAAGATCTGCATGGGAAACCCTCTTGGGGAATAAAACCCACTCTCAAGCCTACAAATACTTGGACTACTATCTTATAAGAAGATCACAAACAAGAAACTGATCAAGTCCTTCGGTTAAGTCCTTCTGACCTACAACCTTGATCAAGTCCTTATGATCAAAGGTATTTAGTGAAACCCTATTTTATAAGGAGTAGCTACCCCTAAGGAATATCAAGTCCTTTAGACCCTCCTTGAGATGAACTCTTCCACATTATAATTGATGTTTAAAACACCTGATGATGGACCTCTTAACTATCTGATGCCTACACAAACTCTCTATCTCAAATAATTTTGGTGGCATGGGGAAGGATAATAAGGGAATAAGAGAAGAGGAGAGGGGATCATGACTTGGATTAAAAAAAATGAAGCATGTGGAAGAGAAGAAGAGTTGAGCGAACAGAGAATAGAAGCAAGTATAGCAAAGAATAGGAAGGCTTAGATCTTCTAGCAACATCTGGGTGTTATTTGTTTTAAAATCAAAAAAATTATGTAATTATATGGTGTCCAATTTAAATTTAAATATTGAATTGTGTGTGTGTTTGATTACCAAAACTAAGATTATATATATGTATAAACTGCGTATAGTCTATAATACAAACAATAAGAGTGTATATACCAATTGTGTGTCGGTTCATCATATAAAAACAATGAAACATTTATAACTATGAACTAAGGAATATTAATTAATTAACCTATGGAAATATATTATTATGTATAATGTTAGTCTATATAGCGAACATATATATATATATATATATATCAACCTAGGTATACATCATAACGAACTGATTTAGATAAAGTCAAACTATGAATAATTGGTAATTTAAATAATGAGAAGATATAAAATTATGTGTATGCTCATCATTTTAAAATAGAAAAGTAATATAAACTATGTTAATTTATCTAAATCGTGACTATATGCAAATCAGGATTATGTGCCATTAGCCTTCAAATTGAGTATATCTACAAAAGTCTGAGTTTGATTTGTTTTAAAACCATGATTTTTATAAATAATACAAGGTATGATGTGTATAATTCTATAATAATTATACCTCAATAATAAGTTGTATAGGATTCATGTACAAAGAGAGGTGATTATTTTAATTACATGTAGCGTAATATAATGTCAAGATGAGAAATAAAATAACTAGTTTTTCTCATATGCATATATATAGGGTGTATGGATTTCATGTCACTTACGAGTAAAGAGTATTGGTTGTAAGTTATATTAGGATACTTGTAGCATATTATATAATAGTAAAACAATTATTAGAAATGCATGTTAATATTAAATTGAAACATAGTGGGATCTTACCTATGTATTATTCAGAAAATATGACTTGAAGCTATATAGTGGATTAATTAATTGGACTTATGCTTAAGATATATATTAAACTGAGCATAAGAAAATTAAATATTTGTATAAACTATGTGAGTGTTTAATATCAATTTTACTTAAATATGGATATAGATAGATTATTGACTATAGTACCTAGTTTATTAATAATATGGGAATATTAATATATTATGATGATTTATGAATATAAAGTTTATAATGATTGTTTAATTCATATGAAGTCTTTGATTAGAATGACAAATGACTATTGACATTTATATATGGTATTTATACATTGTTGTGTACTTATATGCGAAACATAGTATGAATAAAGTTAATATGTACATGGGCATATATATAGAAAATATATCTATATATGAACTTAAGTATTCATATAAATATATAACATAAATTGGTGTATTAGGTTGTGTGACTATAACTATAATTTTATTGACTGTTAAAATTACATGATAGGGTCCCAAGGGACAAAAAACTATAACTATATGAATATAGTTTCCTAAAAACATAACAAGACGTATAAATAAAAGAATATGCTTATACAAGATGTAACTTGGTTTATGAGTTATTTGATTCTCTAAAATTATTATGACTGACTATGTAATTGAATATTTGTATATATGGAAAATAGACTATGATATTAATATTCGTCATAGAATGAATTATATTTGAATCTACTTACAAAAGTTAGAAATATGCAGTCTAAATATATATTATACCTAGTTGGTATAAATATATTTGTTATGCTTATTATTTATGTGATAAATAATATAATAGAGAATCATTCATACGTTTTACAGACTAAATAGATGCAATTTGATTATTCATGTGTTTAGCATTTTTTATGCTTCCTAGTAGGAAGTAATCTATATGAATCTTTTGGTTATATTTATATTAACCAAATCTCATATTGATGGTACTAAGTAATTATTGAGACAGACTTCACTAGCTTACTAGCATCACCAATTCTAAATGAGGGTAATCTGATCAAGTGGTGTGTATGAATTTGACTGATCCTAGAGATTAATAATTATTGAAAACTTTGGTCAAAGTAATGCTTAGTTAAATATTATTATTTTATATATATGATTTACATGTTTGTGCAACATCATGTTAGAACATGTTTTTCTTTATGGTACACATCATGTATTAAAAATCTTATAGCACACGGGTACTAGCTTGTCTCTCTAGATTCTTGCAGCATCACTTTATATTCATCCATGAAGGGAGGGTCATTCCCTAATGGAAGATTATGTATTGGATCAATGGTCCATGGTTGGTGTGGAAAAACACTTATATGATGCTCTCTCTCTCCAAAGTAGTACTTCTTTGCAGACTGCACTTGAGATTGCCATAGATACTGGAGTTTAAGAAACACATGCTTCATGGAGCCTTGTATCTTGTATTTTATTTATTATTATTGAAACATTATCCCTAATAAAATTTAGTTATTTTCTCATTGTATATTGACAATAGTTGTTGTATGTACGTGCCAACTATGACTATAAAATATGTAATTACTTTCCTTATTCAGTTATGTTTTGTTTCATATGATGTTAGTGATCAGTAATAGGTAGGTGTTGCATTCTTATTTTGCAGTTAACATACTTAGAGTGTTATAATTGGATCACTAATTAAATTCTCATGGTGAAATATAATGATAGAATACATTGACTAAATTAAAAAAATCACGTTATTCTATGTAGATCCCAATGGGGATGTTACAGAATAATTATCTTATGTTTAGTTTGTTGTGCACTCTCAGGTGATTCAATTATGTATGAATGGTTGTAGGATGTTGATTAATTAGGGACTTTAGTTCAAACACTAGATCATGTTTAAACCCATTTAACTCCTCATTCAAGGATGTTGTAAATGAGGCAAAAATAATATCTTGGAGAAAAGTGACTATTGTTTCACATCCCATAGGAATGTTAAGTTTGATTTTAGGTAGTGGACAATAAAATAAATTATTGGTACTAGTTATTAAGGAAAAGTCATATAGTCCAAAAGGCATGGCTACTGGATTGGTTTGGTTTCTAATTCTAGTTTTTTTCTCAATTCATAGAGAAATTTATCTAGAGCGAGTGGTACCAATAAATAATTAAAACTTGTGTTATATCAGAAGCAAAAGTTCTACCATTGACCAAATTTGACCAGCAAATTTCAAAAGGTAGAAGGCATCAAAAATGAAAATACAAATAATGGACCCTACATAAAATTTTATGAACTTTTTAAAAGTATAAATAAATCAAAAAATGTCTAAAGATTATGGCCTATAGTGTGATTTTATTAAATAATAAATTGGAAATAACTCACTAAAGCATGATTAATGAAGCCCATTTTTTTATCACGGACTCCTCGAATGATGATTCAACTCGAATAAAAAAATTGTATAAAAATTCTTAAACGTTTGTGAGATATAGTGGAAAAAATATTTACCCAAATTGATGCTCTCATCCCATTTCTTAGGATATTCATTTATAATAATAGAATAAACATTCAAATATAATCCACTTTGAGGTAGAAACCTCCAATAGTAAGAATAACTAAAGAAATTAATTCAATAATGAAACTTATGATGATTAAGGAGAGACATGCTCAACCATATATATACCCATAATTAGGAAGGGTCACATCCTTTCATTCTAATTATATCAACCTAACTAAATATTAACAACTAATAAATGAAAGATAAAATTTGTGTTCTCCATTCCACAACCTTATTACTCATAAGAAGATATAATGTTAGGAATGTAACACAAATCAAATCTCCCCTCCTAAATTACCTTTTTTTAGTAGAAACAAAAGAAAAAAACAAGTTTACTTTAAAAGAAAGAGAAAAAAAAATAGGGATGAAAAATATACCTACTATGTTAAAATTTCTCTCATATATTTAAGCAAAGTTGGTTTTCTTGTAAGTATACCAATGCAAGATATTATAGGCATTTAAATGAATACTAAATTTCATCTTAGAAACTAAAAGAAGATACCAAGCGAAAAAAAACTTCAACATCGCAGTTCAACCTAAAATTTCAATATTTATTTATTTAACCAAAAAAAGAGATATGGAAAAGAAATGAACCATTTCACCAAGTTTTTTTCTTGTATGCACAAATGCAAGACCCTATTCTAAGCAAATAAATATATCACGAAACTAAATCTGTTACTGGAAACATTTTCCCACTCAATGTATTCAAACTAGAAAAAAAAACTTCTTCTCATAAAAAATAAAATAAAATAAAACTAACAAAAATATGTTTCATTTTCTTGGATTAAGGGATAAACTTAGTATGCGCAAAAAGAAACTAAAAAATAGGAAGCATGGAAATTAAATCAACCAACCCAAAAAATGATTTCTTCGTACATGAAGGCACTAAAGGCACTCTCTTGCACTCCAATATTTTTTTATTTAAATAAAAATAAATAAACAAATAAAACAAACTAACATTTTTGTATTAAGAAAAATTAAAAACATATAATCTTAGAAACAAATACCTTTCAGTCAATCTAAATCCATAATTTATAATATCTTCCCACCAAAAACATATAAACCGACATTAAACTTCTTTTTAAAACTTAAAATAATAAATTAAGCAAATAAAATGTTTTTTATGTTCATAGTTCAAATTTAAAATTCAATATTTATAACTTCAATCAAAAAATGGAGACATGTAAAATAGGGCAACCATCTCAACTAGTTGATTTTTTTTGGTGTGTGAAAAAAAAACTTCTCTTAAATTACAATTTTTTCCAAGCAAATAGAATTAATAAAAGGAAAGAAAATAATAATGAAATCTAAAAATGAAACATTTAAGTGCCTATCTATATATGGAGGCAACCGCTTAGAGCTTTATAGTTGGAGTTGGGGTAAGTCTTAGTAAAATGGGAAAAATCAGAATTAAAGAGAGCTCACAAGAAGAAAATGGAAGCTACATGATAATAGGAAATGGAAACAAATGATAAAGATTAAATCATGTTGAAGTATGTTATTAAATATATATTTTTTATTATTTAGTTAAAATTTTGTTAACACTATATATCATAAGATGTTAGTAGTTAAATAAATGGTGTTAAAGTATGTTATTAAATTTTTTTTTGGTCATATGTATTTTTTGTTTAATTAAATTTTTGTTAAAATTATATATTATAAAATGTTAGTAGTTAAATAAATTTAGCTTTACATAAATAAAGTGGAATGAAAATTATAAAAACTATTTAAAAAAGGAGTGAGAAAAAAACCTAATAAGTTATTTATGGTTATACACATATAGTTTTTATTATAGTTTATTAATAATCATTGTTTGATAGAATAGTTAGTGTGTATATATATATATATATATATATATATATAAAGTTTAACCATAGTACATGGTTCAGCACATATCTCATAAGATTTGGTTAATTTAAATATTGTGATAACATCATTTATAAATCTATTTTCTTAATACCTTTTATGAGGCTATGTTTCTTTCAAAGAAATGTTTTCATTATGTTTGGTAATAATTATATTAAATAAAATTATGTTTATTTGAGTCATTTTATATGAGGTATATTGTAAAGTTACTTATGATTAAGAATGCATAACATTTATGTTTAAATTATGAGAGTGTGAGGAATTATTTGATTGATTTTATAAATGGGGGCATTAAAACTCATATTAAATTAATTCTCAATGAATGATTAAGGTTGTCATCATAGATCAAAATCTTGTATACAAAAAAAAATATTTTTTCAAATAAAAATGAGAAAATTAGTGTTGAACTTTTTATTGGTAATTAAAAGAACAAGATAACACGACAAAAATACTTAAAATTAAAATCAGTATATTTGTTTACATCTTAAGAAATAACATAGAATAATCATAAAAAGGAGGCTTAAGTAAAATACATTCTATAACCATATACTTACAAAGATTATGTTTCATTGTTTATGATTATATAAATATAATAGAAATGGTGAGTGAAAACAATAGGAATAAACTGCTCAAACAAGGGTAATTTTATACAATGAAATCATTACCATAAATACCTCTAAAAGATATTGACCATGTACTATTGTTGAACAATTAACCTATGTTGTCCACCTTAAGAAAACTGTAAACTATTCTATTAAAGAGAATTTAAAAATCAGCACAAACCTCTAAAATATTACGACATAGAAACTATAAGGAAAATAACAAATACCTTGCATAACACATATCTTTTGATCTGTCAACTCCAAACATAACATAGAGTGAATCAAGAGACAAATTAAATATTTCTAGACACACTCCAAAAAAAGAAGGCATGAAAAGCAAGGCAACCACCTCAACAAAATGACTCCCCTATGTTTGCCTACACTCTAACAGTTTTTTCAAGTAGAGACAATAAAACAAAAGAATCAAATTAACATTTCTAAATATCATAATAAAAAAAATAAGAAAAAAAAAAAATATATATATATATATATATATATATATATATATATATATATAACAATACACATTATTTACATCTCAAGGAATAATAAAAAACAACCATGGAAAATAGGATTTATGCACATGAATGTGATTTACGCACTCTCTCAACATGATATCAAACTTCTTCTCAAAGATTATGACCTCATATATAAATTTTTTTTTCAATAATTTCTTGATATATTGTTAATGCCACTATTTTTTTGGGTTAATAATACATCAAACAAACCTCTACATCCTTTCATACACATTGCAATACAAAAAAAATTTAATGGCATTTTAACTTAGGAATGAAAATACTTTCCAGTGCATCAATGTTGGTGGCATCTCTAATAGAAACCACATTGATAGTGACCAACCTAGCACTACAACATTAAAGCACCAATGCATGACACATGTTGGAAGCAGGTGAAGTTGATTGTATTCATCCTCCAAAATTGAAGCTAGACCATCTAGCGGGTACATAAGGTAAGGATCAATACTGGAAAGTATTCTATCAGAGAGAAAAAAAGCACAAACCACTATAATTTTATGACATGAAAATTGCAAGGGAAAAACCAAATATCTCGCATGATATACAATTATTGGTCCAAGAACTATGAACACAACATAGAGTGGATCAAGGCATAAACTTAGTATTCATAAACATAATAAAAAAAGGCATGGAAATTAAGGCAACCACCTTAACAAAATGACTTCCATGCATTCTTTTGCACTCCAATTTTTTTTAATAGGTAGAGACAATGAAACAAAAGAATTGAACCAACATTTATTTATGACAAGAACAAATTAAGAAAATAAACTATTAAAAAAAATCAATATACATTTTCTCCATTTCAAAAAATAATGAAGAACAACCATAGAAAATATATTCATGTGCATAATAACATGATTTCTGCACACTCTCAACATGGTATTAAACTTGCTCTCAAAGATTAAGACTTCATATATAGACTATTTTTTTTTATAGACATGAAATATTATTAATGCCACTATTTGTTTATGTTAATAATACATCAAGTAAACTTCTGCATGTTTATGTGTACATTAAAATTCATCAGAAAAAATTAATAATATTTAATGTAGGAATGTAAATATCTTACAATACAATAATGTCCATAATATCTCTACTGAAAACCACATTAACAATGACCAAACCCAACACTACAATGTGGAGACACCAATACACAAAACATGTCAAAAGTAGGGGAATCTAATTATATTCATCTTGAAAAATAAATTTTGAACCATCGATCAAGTACATAATGCAAGGCTCAATCCACTATGTGCATGCATATCTATAATACACTTTATTCACACAAATATGTCCAATTGCATCAATAAGTTCTTAGAATGTTTTGGATTTGAGGGTAGATTATGCAGTAGAATATTGATATAACATAATTCAAATAAAAATGATGTGATTATATATGTTTATTTGATTCTTTTAACAATTATTTTTGTTGATACATTATAAAATTATTGCAAGTTCAATTGGTTTGATTTGGTTTTTGAATAAAGGGATAATAAAATGCTCTAAAATTTTCCTTAAGTATGGGTGTCTACCACACAGTTGGGAAGTGTCAACGATAAGATAATTGGAGTGATTCCTTGTAGATATGGAAAGGGATATGTATCAAATTATAACATGTTTTATATTTTTATATCCATACTTTTCAGAACAGTCGGTTAGTTAGCTAAAATGTGGTAGCTCTTTAGATACCTCATTGGAAGTGACAATTGAGGTCGTAGATTACATTTTTGAAGGCAATTATTTTTTATACAATCAATATTTTTATATTAAAGTTCCTTCCCAATAATGATTCATTTTGTACGTAAATTACAGTGAAGAAATTTAGGTAACAAAACTTTGTTTTGCAAGTATATCAAATTAGTGGCATAAAAAAAACAAGAGATGAGAATTAGATGAACCTAAATCTAGATTTCTAATCAGAAGTGACACCAACATTCCTATGTTATATTCCTTCAAAATGACTTAGGAATCCAATCATCATTGATTAAACCATAAATGATAGCCCTCTTGAACCCTAGACATAAGTCACAACACTCCTAGCCAAAAATGGTATCCCTTGCGACCATTAACCATAAGTCATTGTAAAGCTTCTGACCTATGTCCCTTGTGACCCATACTCAATAGTCACTCTTGGCTTATGTTTCTTGATCCTAACTATAAGTTTTTACTAACATGTCTTTGACTCTGAGAAGTTTATGGTTAAATATAGCAGGTAGTTGAATGCATAGTTGAATGCATAAATGATACTAGATGTATTTCTAGGGCGGGGAGCCCAATACTATTTATAACAAGAAATATTATTTTCTGTTAGATTTTGATTTTTAATAATTAGTATAAATTAATAAAACATAAATTATTTTAAAAATAAGAGTTACGTAGCGGTTAGTATTTGTTTTAGTTTTAAATTGTAATGTAAATATATTGTAAAAATGAGTGTTAAGTAGGGAGTTATAAGAATAAATATAAATAACATAATAGTATGGGAAACAAGTAATGGTTAATACTTATGTTCATAGAATATTAGGTTAATAAAATTAAAATAGCCATTATTATTATAAATATTGTAAATTAGATGATAACAATATACATAGGAGCTTTTTTAGCTATAAGGAGAATAATTAATGATTGCTCCTTAGAGTAGTTAAAGGGATTTAATTGTAAAGTTGTGTTTTTTTGCAAATGGCTTAAAATAACTTGTAATATATATTTGTAATTATTAATGTTTCTTATACATGTAAAAACAACAACTAAAAAATGTTAAAATATATTATAAAATATAAATTAAAAAAAAATAAACATGTTATAAGATAAATCAGCTTTGATTATTAGTCTTCACTTCTACATAAATTTATATTGGAATCAAAAATTATTTTATGTGATTGTCCTTTTTGACCTATGGAACATGTGGATTTTGTCCACTTTATTTCAGTTTGGACAGGAGGAATGCTTAATTATGACTCAATGGGAGAAATACATTTTTAATAGAGCATAAGCTAAATAAGACCGTTTATGTGTTTTCTCAAATAGGAATTCTTTGTGTCAAACTCAATTTTCATAAGACCGTGCAAACTAATTGATTATTTCAATGTTATATCTCCTACAAGCTTATTATATCCATGATGTGTAAAGCATATGGCAGTGAATTGACTGTTAGATGATTGTGTAAGATCTCTTCATTTGTGTATGGATTTGATGCCAATTAATGTGATAATTTTTTAGGGGAAAAGAAGATGATACTTCTAGATTTTTAATCCTTACTTGATGCATATAAGTCATTTTTGTACAAGAAAATAAAATTGAAACTATTTGTTTGTTTTATTTTCAATTATGAATTGTGATTGTAATTTAATGAAGCAATATGATTCAATATGTTTATAGGAGTTTATGAATTGAAAATGAATGTTATAATTTACTGTGATGATAAAATGATGAATGTCACTTTTGGTTAATATGATAAGGATTAATGTAAAATTGAGTGAAGATATTTATATATTGTGTGGGGGTTTGTCAATCTTCATTTATTTATTTTTTGTGTTGAATTTGTCAATCTCCATTTAATTATATTTTTGATGTAGAAACTTGACCTTGATTCTCAGCTAGTCAACATGATTTATTATAAAGTAAACATTAATTTGATGATTGTTGTCATAAATAATATACCAAAATGATGGGGAAGTAATTAAGTGTCTTACCATAGGCTTCATCATGTTAAATTATGTTCATGAAAAAATCATAAGTATTGAGTTGGATGACAATCACTCCATCCAATTTCGATAGATTAAAATCTTTGTTTTATGCCACAAATAGTTGGTTTGTGACTACCAAATAATCACCTTTGGTTATATTGTATCTAATATATTTCCTCACCCAACCATAGAAAATCCTTATTCAAATTACATAGTAATGATCATTCTTCTTCAAAAACTGAACAAACAAATTTTTATGTTACAAATGGAAAGTAATCTATAAACTAAGAATTCCAAAACTTACTATTATGTATTTATTGAATTTTAAGAGTGGTAAAGAAAAGAAGTGATAGTTTAAAAGGTACGATATCATTACCTTTTTTTTTAATGCAATACAAAGGTTTGGTTAGGTAGCATTTCACTTTCTCAGTTTTAAATAAATGCATCTTACTTATAATATAATAAAAGTGTTTGAATTGAAATAATTGATAAGCCATAGTGATAATCTTCTGCAAGATTGAAGGTGAACTTATGCAATAGTATACAAACAAAAGGAATAAGGAAAGAAGGGATTTAAATTTTTGGCTAAAGTATCATTTCAGATTTTATTGGAAGTTATTTAAAGAAAAGAAAATGGACACATAATAGATTAATCCATCCCTTGTTGAATCAATCAAAATGTTGCTTTCTAATGCAAAATTTATCCTTCTCCAATTTTCCTTTGGTTTCACATATAGAGATGGAAAGAGGAGCCCCAAGTAGGTAGCTATAACCATAACAATAAAAAATTCACCTGTCATATTCTCTTCAATAATCAAAAAAGTTGCATTAGATCTCACATAAAATTAAACATAGATGACAATTAAAATATCTAATGATACCTAGGAAATCAAATGCAGTGTAGTCATTATAGTACTAGTGGTGTTTGTGTTGTTTACAAGAGGATTATATTAAAAAATCTAAACTAAAACCATATACCCATCTGATTATACCATCTTTGTAGTCCTGTGAAGTCAACATTTCCTTTGCATACATAAGGTTGTTGTTATGAGAATTCCTGCATGATGTACTCCCATACACTGGAAAATAAAATATAATGATAAGTAAAAATAAAGTTGAAACATATCCCTAGATATATTGAGAAAGTCAATTAAAAAACTCTAGAGATATAGAAGAGAAATGGGATATAGGTATATGTACCATACTATTTCAACATTTATGTTTTTATGTTTCTAATTATCAAATGGAATATTCAAAGATGGTTAGAGATATAGTGAATGAAAATGATATATATTCATAGATAGATTAATATAAAATGAAATTGATATACACAAATATGTATTAAAAAAATTATTACCACCCATTTACAAAATGTTAACACCAATAAATGCCATATGAGTGGTATATCCATGGATAGGTGATATTACATTGATAGGAGTAATCGTCATCTTTTGTTATCCAAGTGTCTTCTATTATAGCGCCTTCTTTCTGTCTCTTTATAGCTTTATGATTTTGAAACCAATTGAAGACATTTTTCCCATCTATTTTTTATAGCCCCTAAGCTATGAAGTGATTTGTTGTATTTGTTCAAAAGGAGGAGTCCTCATCCCTGCTTAATATAGATCTTTAAGTATTTTTACTAGGTCTATTGTTGGATTCCATATTGACCCACTTGAAGTTGGTTAGGGTACAATCATGTTCATGACATCATTTCCATGATCTTATAACCCTACAAAAATTGTGCGCTATTAAATTTTAATAATCCTTAAATGCCACTATCAAAATACAATTAGGGTAAAATTGTTGATAAGTGTATTGTATATGATTACAAAAGATAGTTAAAAGTTTGAAATAAAAAGTAAAAACTTCATGGTGCAAAAGCCAAGTAAATAAAATGAAAAACTCACATCATCATTGTTAACAAGTTTTTTAATCAGAATTAATAGTGAACCACTAATTGACAGTAGAAAAAGGGTGAAAAAAACAATGCAAATGATGGTAGAAAAAAGCTAGAAAAAACAACGCAAATGATGGTAGAAAAACATTGAGATTTAATATCCATCAAGAGAGAATATCGATGTATAAGGAGACTTAGATACTAGTGTCAAGTGGTAAATGTTATTAATTATAGATAACACATTGTGGATCGTTAAGTGGGTTGTATTTAAAGTTTAATTAAATAGAAAAATAACCACTCAAGGCACGATTTTAATAGAAATGAAAGGATTTGGAAAAAGATATTACTAAATAAAAGCTACGAGGCCAAACCAAAAAAATGCAACAAGACGGGATTTAATTAATCTCTGGCTTTTAAGGACTTAAAGTTAGGAAAATATTAGACATTACATTGTTTAATAAATAAATGCATAGAGTTTCGGCATGGGATAGCGGCTATGACGAAAGCCAATTTCAAGAATGTGCACAACTTGCACTTATAATTAATTTTAATTCTTTTTGTCAATAAATACTGTAAAATATATTTTTAAAAAATATGTATAAATAATACCGAAAGAATATTTGAATATTTATATAAAAACTTTATCCAATCTTTATAATTGTTATAATAATAATTTTTTTACTATTTTTATTAGTTGTAGTGATTATTTTAAATCTACCTTATCAAGACTAAAAAAATAAATTGTATTTCTTTTATTATATATAAAAAATTAAAAAAGAAAAACTAAGTTGAATAAACAATTTTTTTTAAGGGGGACGGGGGCGGCATAGTGTGATTGAGAAAAGGGGAACATCAAATACTTTAAAACTAATTTTATTTTTATTTTTATTTTTATTAGCATTGTTTTATTCAAAGATTTAATTTGAGTTTTTTTTCATATTGTTGTCTCGATTTTATTTCACGCTCCCTATTTTTGAAATAAGGAAAAAAAAATTATGCCAAATAAAACCATCGCACTTGAGTGCAAGGAAATTCACATTCTATACCAAACAAAATAGTTAAATAGATTCTTTAATTTTCGATCATTTTTCATAAATAACGAACTTCTTTTTAGTCTAAATACATACAAATCATTTTGAACAAATAATATTTTTATTTTAATTAATAATTTATATTTTTTTATGAAATATATTTATATATTAATAAAATATATAATATACAAATAATTTATCAAAAAAATAATATGGAAGCACATTTTGAATCAGACTAGGTCAAACATAGGAACAAAAACAAAAATAATGTTAGGCCCCGTCGAAGAACTAATCATCAAAATATTATAAGCATAACAAAAAACATTGAGTTGCCATAGCAAGACTAGAGGGCAGAGGATCTATAATATCTAGACCCCAACTCAAACTAGGCAAGTCATTGCCATCTGGAATTAGCTCCCAACCAAAAGCCTATGTCTCTTATCATATTCCTATTGCCGAGTAGGAGAAATGGCAAGAGAGAACTTGGGGAACTTATCCAACATGTATATCTCACCTCCATGTGGTATCCCCGAAGCATCTAGGTGCAAAGGAGGAGGAGGAACACCTCAACCATCCTACACAGCAAGAGAAGGAAGTGGGGGATGCCACCCTCATTGATGTCTAGGAAGAGACATATGTTGATATGGATTACCACTGTGAGACCAGGGCCGACACCAACTGCGTCAGTGACCACCTCAAGGAGGAAGACTAACATTTCTTCCAACAATTCTATCCCTGGGCAGAGAAGGAGGAATCCACATCATAGCACAAGGAGCATCTATCAATGAGTGAGAAGGTCCTAAAGATGGCCAAGCTCAGTGTCAACTTTATTTTCTTGCACTTGAATTTGCAAAAGCATATTGGAAATAATGGAAGATTTGTTGAAAGCAAAAAATTATAATCTAAAAAAAATTACTAAACACTGCATTATTTTTCTTTCCATAAACAAAATAGAATCTCCACTCTGAAAGTATGCTAGACTTGGGTGTATTTAAAAGGGAAGGCAAGTTTATTTCCAAGAAGGATATGCTACCACTGAAAGAACTTGGGCTAAAAAGGCTTTAAAAGGTCATGAATCCATATCCAGACCCATTGGACTTTGGAGCAAAGCTAGAAAAGATGAGGGAGTGTTTCCAAATAGCCACAGAAAGGGCATTTGGGGATGGAAATTCCTAAATGCATAGGTCATCTGCATATAGGTAGGCCTTGATATAGAACACACCAAGTGAAGTGAGCTAACTCAGGCTCTAAGCAAGCCTCCCAAAAAGTATGAAAACACCAAGTATGAACTAAAGAATGAAGACCCCAATGAGAGTTAAGCTTGTCCACCATAAGCATGTGGGGAGTAGGCCACCCATAGCCAAGTCAGGGAGTTAATTACGAAATGGAATTTCAACATATCACTTCCAGTCCTTCCACCAAAGACGAGTAGAAGTAATAGAGATTTTGTGAAGCATTGAAGGTGGAACAATAATAAGGATTTCTTCGTAAGATTCTCTATCAAAATTTGGTTTTCACCTCCTCCCATGAAAGCCAATAGCGAGACTACTTACAAAAGATGTCGAGGATAGTATGAATGCCTCTTTTAAATAATTTGAGATCATTGATCTAGGGAACCTCAACCAGATGGAATTCATTAAAATTGATAACAACTCACCACCATAATGAAAGCAAGTAAATAGACAACTCATCTTGGAACCCTGAGCCATTATAGAGAAGCCATGGTTTAATCTTTTTCCATACTTTCCAGATACTTTTAGCCATAAAGAAATCTGTGATTTGAATAGGAGTTTTGACGATGAGCAGATTGGAGAAACCAAGTCCTTTCAAGGATTTTTTGCCTTTGTGAAGCCCTGAAGATATGCAGTGCCGAAACAACACCTTCCAAACTTCCTTGTCTTCAATGGCCCACACAATCCTTTTAGCACATAAGGCAACTCCTTGACAAGCCATGTCAATGAGCCCCATACCTATGACGTCTTACATGAGGTAGTGGTATTCCCAAGAAACTTTGTGGAAGCCATGGCCATGTGAAGAATTGACCTAAAGGAAATCCTTAAGAAGCTTTTCAAGCTTCTAGTAAGAACTTTTGGAAGGCACCCAACATGAAGAGTAATAAACATGGGTGGTTGCAAGTACTTTTGAGCAGATTTGAAATTTTTGTGCTAATGATAAGGGCTTGGTCACCCAATACTCCAATTTCTTTGTTACTCTATCAATAAAATATTTCCACAACATGGGCAAAGAGGCATCAAAAGCAAAAGGGATGTTAAGAAACTTGAAGATTTCATCATGTTGGATCCAAGCCCACCCATACTTGGCAGCCCACATTGGTGGGGGGAAGTATGACTACTTTTAACAATGAGTTTTTTGCCATTGGATGTTTGAGCCAGAGGCAAGGCAGAAAGTGTTGAGACACTGCAAGGCATTGTCCACATTGTCCTCTTCTTCAATAATAGTAAGGAAATAGTCATAAATAAAGTGGCCATTCAATAATTGCATATCTTCTAAAGGTTTTCTTTATCTAGAGGGAAATAGATTCATTTGACAAGGCCCTTAGTTTGGGCATTGATAAGAAGACATCCAAAACCCTTTGCTATAAGTACATATGGGGCAGGTGCCAAGGGGTATCCTTGGTGAATAGACTGAAACAAACCAAATTGTTGAGAGGTGACTCTATTAATAGAGAGGACAACTGAGGCATCTAAAAAAAGCATCTGGATAGTTTGAATGAAATTTAGCCCAAATCCCAAGGCTTTAAGCATGGCCAAGATGAATGGCCACCCATCATAAGATTTGTTGAAGTCAATATTTAAGAACATAGATTTTTTATTAGATCTCCTAGCCCAGTCCATTCCTTCCCATACCACAATGTTATTATCTAATGTATACCTACTTATGATGAATCTTATTTGCTTAAGGTGAATGATGTGTGGCAATATATTATGCAATCATAGCGCTAAAGGTTTATCAATGATTTTGTAGGAAAAATTTAGGAGGGTGATCGGCTGCCAATTACATATCAACTCAAGATCCCCTTATTTAAGTATGAATTCAATATTTCATTTATTTATATTCTTCCCTAGGGAATGTTTGCGAAAGGCTTCTTAATAGACATGGAATAAGTCAAAACCCATAAAATCCTAGAGGGTTTTATCAAATTCATAGGGGAAACCATCAATGCCTAGGGCTTTATCATTCACCATATGAGCCATTACCTCTTGTAGATCATCCATAGTGAGGAACCTATCACAAACTACTCATTGAGTAGGAGTGAGTTTATAAGGCACCACTGCAAGACATTGATGAAGGGCTATGTCACGCTCTACAAAGGATGCTTGAGCTTTGACCACCTATTGATAATGGTTGATAAAGGATTGAAAAATCTATGGTCTCTAATAATATCCTACCAACATCAAAGATATCCTAAATTTGTTGCTTTGAGTTTTTAGCTCAAAGCATTTAAAAGAATTTTTTGGAGGCTTTGTCTTTTATCTTGAGATAGTGAAGTCTAGCTTTGATTTGAGCTCTCGGGCATTGTAATTATCTCTAATTTGGATTTGATGCCATAAGGAAGAGACTTTGACGTACAAGATCTCATTGAAGGGATATTTTTCCAGGGCCAAATCCACATGATTAAGCTCTGAAGAAGTAACAAAGTAAGAGTGTCATCAAATTTTAGCAAGTTGATGGACATAGATAATCAGAAAGTGAGAAGTCCTTCTGATGGCATCAATCCACCATAGAATCCAACTAGAATCTTAGGTCAAATGAGGACTCAGATTCCAAACTCTAAGAATATGTGCCATAGTGGTCCCATGCTTGAGTAAAGTGTTGAAGAATAATTGGGTTTTATGAACCTTGGGTTTCATGAACTTCCATGTGACTTGAAATCAAATAGAGGAGTGATCAAAAAGCCCAAAATCCAGTAGAGCCTACACCGAAGGAGAAAAATTGTTATCAAAGGGAAAATATGGTTGAGTAGACATCATTGCTTAATCTAGGTACTTCAAAATCTGAGTGGGGTATCCCTTAATATTGTTCTTGGTGTACCACACTCCATTTATAGGCCATTATATTAAATTTGGGCCATAAAAGCCCCATTTAGTGCATATATAGTACCACACCTCACTTTCACCAACTGCCCAGCACATTGGTAGGTGGCCCACTTTATCATGGGCAACATCACCATATTAAAGTCACCATAAATGACCCAATGAGCATTGTGGAGATAATCCACAATCCCTTACCATAAATGAGTATGCTCAATAGCATCATTCAAAGTGTAAATATTAATAAATCCAAAGGAATGGCTTTTCAATGTTGAAAAGGGCCCAAACTAATTGGTTGATGGGATCCACTCCATCTTACACTAAGTGTGGCCACCATCTTGGAGAAATAAATTTGATCACACCAACACATCTTTCCACATGATTACTATGCCGAATATCACTATCATCTCAGATAGAGTTATTGACCATCGTCAATAAAAAATTTGTGACCTTCACTTCTTGCAAAAAAAGAATGTCCATCTTGAGAAACTTCCTTCTAAAATCACGCACAATAAACTTGTATTTTGGGTTTGTAAGACCCATAACATTCCATGAAAAGTAATTCATAGATGACAGGTGTCGAGAGACATGTCCTTGGAGTCTAGGCCTTCTAAGGCATCATAACAGTTTTGTAAAAAATGCCCATTATTGACATTTAAGAAAACATCTAATTTTGCTTGTTTATTCATAGCATATTCAACCTGATACTCTCCTTCCTTTGAATCTTGCACCTCCTAGGAGGAATGTGAAAGTGTTTGGGTGCATCCTATCAAACAAGAAATGGTAGAAAGGTTGGCTACGAGTCTAAAATACTAGAAGAACTAGGCAGAGAATCCCTTGGACTATGAGATAGAACATTGGCTGCAAGAGGGGTGTTATAGACCCTAGGTTTTTCTATCATTTTCATAGCTTCAACCTGAGAAGGCTCTTTCTCAGCAAGAGCCTACTCCTTTGGGCCATTACTTGTTGATGACTTTCCTCCTTTAGGATTTCCTATGTTTGAGCTCATGGATTTAATGCGGTTGTTTTTCTTCCCTGTTGTAGTCCATCCGTCTTCAGCTAGTTTTTTTATAGCTTCTAAAGAGGGCTTAAGAGGAGAGGATGAGTGATTGGGTGTATTGTTACATGCTAACTAAAGGGGATAATCCCAAATTTTATGGTTGGCGATTTAGTAGCAAAAGCAGGTATTGGGAAAATTGATATACAAAACCTATTGGGAGTGTCTCAAATCCCTAACTTGAATCTCCACAAACTCTCTAAGGTCTCAAGAAAGGTCTACCTCCACACAAACCTATTTCTAGAGCTGAGAAGAGTAGAACATGCTTTGTTCATGGAAAAAAACCCAACCTATGGAAGAAGCAATCTTGTGAATAAAATGTTAAGATGGAAGTGGGAGACCTAGAAATTCTACCCATACTGGGACCTTGAGAGTAGTGTGCTCGAAGACTACAAAGTCTCATGTCCAAGGAGAGAGAACCATGAGCGAGTTCCTAACATACCATGTGGCTAACTTATGAAGGATACCTCCTGCATGGGAAGGGTCAGCAAAATGATGCTCTGTCATTCTCTTCTGTAGCTAAACTAATTGGGAGAGAATGAGAAGTCATTAAATAGGTTAACCTTGCTCGAAGGTGAGAAACCCAAAAAGGAAATATATACTAGTCCTACAGTGAACCTAATAAGGGTCACAGTACGTAGAAAAGATGACTTAACAAAAAATCAAGAGCCAACTCAATGATATCATTAATGAAATTTGTATAAGTTATAAATTTTTATTAATTTTAAAATTTAACAACTAAATATTAAAAAATATTTTTCCACATATTCTTATAAAATATTTTATTTATATCAATATAATAATTTTAAAAATAACATGTTGTAGTATAGTAAACCAGACAATAATATTACAACATGAAAAATGATAAGAAATATGTTAGTATAAATGGCCAAAGTTAAAGTTCTGACATTAAGGGAAAGAGCTTTCAAATGCTGAGGGTGCATTTTGCTTCCCTGTTGTTGGTCCATTTCTCAAAGATTCTACTTATAATGATTGAAATTAATGGATTAAATGAGGCAATTGATTGCACTCAACTTACAAACAACTGCATCTCAGAGTTGATTGCAGAGAAAGCATATATGGTGCACCGATTTCAACACAATGTATAAAAAAACAACATAACTATTAAACTATGAAATGCTTTGAGATTTGAATCCAACCTCCTTTATTTATTTATTTTTAATTTAAATGTATTTTTTATTTTTTATATTAAATTTACTTGGGATTCAAAATTTGACTTCATTGCTTATAAATAATATGTATAATTGATTTATATTATTCATTATTTAATTATTTAATATATGAGATTTGTATTTGAAAGTTCAATAAAATTGGGATCTAATTTTTTTTTAATAGAAATCATTTTGAAATTAAAATTGTATTTTCATTTTTTATGAGGTAGCACATTTATTTTTAATTGGAGCTTCATTATTTATGAATAATTGATCTATTTTATAAAATTTATTTGGATTTCAATTTTTAATCCAATCTTATCCTTAATATGTATCGAATTCATATTAAATTAAATTTAAATTTATTTAAATACCATTCTACCAAATTCATCTTACTAATGGGAGAAGAATATCTTTTCCCCCTATATTCACTTTCAAACTCAAACATAACCTTTTTCTTATTAAAATATTGAAGCTACATTTAATAAAATCAATGATGAACTCTCTTTATAAATCAAATAATTTCAGTGGACTAACAAGTTTTATAGAGAGAGATAATTTAATACTTGTGCATCTCAATTTGGCATTTACATTTTATCTTTGTGTCCACATGGCATTTAAATTGGACTACATTAACACTTAAAATTTATTTTATAATCAATTTGTAGAAAAGTCACATTTTAAATTAATTTAATATTAAATTTCAAGTACACTACATAATATGTTAATCCTAAAGAAGGATTATTGTCATAATTTTCAATTAATATTATTGAGAAAGTGTACGAACCTTTTGCAGTTTAATAGTCTAATAGATTTTAAGTCCTTATTTGTAGGGTGCTATAGGTAGGAATCACTTGAAAAAATAATTTTCCTACTCTAACCAATGAAAACTTAAATATTGTTTAATTTATTTGGTGGATCATAGGCGAGTTGTATTAGGAGTATTCGTTGTTAGTGGTAGCTTACCCCTTAACTTTACACGAATATATTTTATTATTTCTCTCTTCTTACTCGTATATTTGGTAGGGTGAAATCAAAGATAGTATAACTTTCACGCCAACCAATAATATTTTTAACTAATCATAATTCATATTTACGTATAGTTCACTTATATTGGAATTAAAATTATGTTCTCATCTTTTATAGGGTAGCACATTTATTTTCAATTAAAGCTTCGTCATTTATGAATAATTGATATATTCTATAAAATTCATTTGGGTTTTGATTTCTAAACCAATTTCATCCTTAATATGTATCAGATTCATATTAAATTAATTTTAAATTCAATAAAATACTATTTTACTGAATTAGTCTAAACTCGATACTAATGGGTGAAAAATATCTTTTTTCCAAATATTCACTTTGCAACTCAAACATAACTTTTCTTCTTATAAAAATATTGAAGCTACACTTAATAAAAACAATAATGAACTTTATTTATAAATCAAATAATTTTAGAATGGATTAACATGTTTTATAGAGAAATAGATAATGTGATATTTGTGCATTTCAATTTGGCATTTACATTTTATCTTTGTATCCATGTTGCATTTAAAATAGACTACATTAATACTTAAAATTTATTTTATAAGAAAAGTCAAATTTTAAATTAATTTAAAACATTAAATTTCATAAACACTACGTAATATGCCAATCCTAAATAGGGATTATTGTCATGATTTTCAATTAATATTATTGAAAAAGTGTAGGAACCTTTTGTAGTTTAATAGTCCAATAGATTGTTAATCCCTGCTTGTAGGGTACTATAGGAATTACTTGAACAAATAATTTTTCTATTTTAACCAATGAAAACTTAAATATTGTTCAATTTATTTGACGAAGTAGGAATATTTGTTGCTAGTGGTAGCTTAACCTTAACTATACACAAATATATTGTATTATTTATCTCTTCCTATCCACGTATTTGGTAAGATGAAATAAAGAATAGTATAACTTTCACCCCAACCAATAATATTTTTATCTAATCATAATTCATATTTATATATCATTCATTAATATATTGAACTTATATTACAAATTAATATACAAATTCAACTATAAATAATTTTCAATATAAAAGTAAAAACTAATAACTACATGATCCTCATTATACTTAAAATTCCAATTAATAATTATAAGAAATAAATAAAAATAACATTTATTAAACAATTGCAACCAACCATCAACAATAACATTACAAGTAAACACGAAATAATTTATAGTTGAGAGAATTCTTCTCATTTTTTTATAATTTGAAGTTATATAATTTATAGTTTTTACCGATACTTTAAAATCATGTTGTGGTATAGGATCATATGAACTTGCGCTCCTCACAACTCATTAATACTGTGGACATGCATCGATGCTTTAAAATATGTCTTCTTTGATTCTGTCCATCTTACTCAGAAATCATATTCAATCATCTCTCCATCCTTTCTAAGGAATGGGATTACTGATCTGTTGTAAATATGTGTTAATCTCATCAGTCAATACCTTCAATATTGTTTATAGAAATAAAGGAATTGATAATATCTTAACAATATTTTGTTGATCTAAATTTTAGATATTGTAATAAATAGAAATAGAAATAGAAATAGAAATAGAAATAGAAATAGAAATAGAAATAGAAATAGAAATAGAAATAGAAATAGAAATAGAAATAGAAATAGAAATACACTCGATTATACTCTGGGTTGCAGTTATAAAGGACAGAATAATTGTGGGTGCTTCATTACTTCACTTTAAACAAAGAAGCAATTTAAAATTTAATTAATAATTTTTTAAAAAGCATTCAAGTTAAAATATTCTTCATAAAAATAAAAAATCTTATAAAAAAACTCACTTTTGGATAAAATTGAATTGTTAGAGAGAAATATTAAAATTATAATTGAGTTATTTCTAAAATCAAAATTTATAATTAAAACGTATATTTTTTAAAAGGACTTTGATTTCAGTAATAATAATCTATTTAGAGTTTAATTTTTAAATTAAGGTTTTAGTGATTCCAATTTAAAATGAAGGAAGGTTTTTTTTTATTTTAAAATGAAAATGAAAGTTTGAAAAAAAATAGTTTAAAAAATATTTTTATTATTTTCAAAATTAAATTTGACAATTTTAATATTTTAAAATCTATTCAATTTTTGAAATATATATGAGGGCCTCTCACCCGAATTTGAAAAAATTACAATAATATCTATGACAAAAATAATAAAAAATGTCAACAGAAAAATAAAAATTTCAATTAGCCAAGTATTACTTATATCAAGTTTGTCAACAAGCTATAAAAGTCACAAAAAGAAGTAATGAAAAAGTTTATTAAAGTCACACAAAAATAAGTAATGAAAGAGTTTTTAATTTCAACTATAACAAAATAAAATACTATATAATTATCCGTATACAAACCCAACTATAAAACACAATCAAATTATGAAATAAATATCCCCCTTCCCTATCATTAAGTTTAGGGCTCCTTCCACCTAATCAATTGGTGAGGTGAATTCACGAGGAGCGCATCAAGCTGAGCTACTTTGATTTATTTCATTGAAGCAATGGGGATCCTTCTAACTATGACTTATGAAATGTGTAATGATCAATCCTTCCCCTCCTCCTTTCAACCTTGCCCACTTTCCTCACTCCTATTTTTAATGATGGAAGACATAATTTTGTTCATTATTATATCAAATTATTAAAAATTATCCAAATATTTAATCCCCAATATATTGGTGAGGTGAATTCATGAGTGCATCAATCCGAGCTACTTTGATTTATACCATTGAAGAAATGGGGACCCTTATGACTATGGCTTATGATATTGATATTGCCTGCATTAAATTCTATTATATGTTAAAATCAACATAATAAAAGTTGTGAAACTTAAAATTTAAAATAATGTATATGATTTAAAGCACATTCATACATGATTAGAGCAATTTAGAATGGATTGGAGAAAAATAGGTGTCACTAGAGTAATGCACATAGATTTGGTGACATGTCTAAGCACCGATTTCTATTAATATTTCATGTTATTGGGTCCTTTATAGGAAAAAATCAGCACAACAAAACCCCAACTAGTTATGACTAAGGAAAAAATGAATGTTTTAGGGAATATTTTTGTGGAATATAGCCAATTTAACTAAAATTACATGGGATCATGTTCCTTATTAATAAATAAAAATAAAATAAAATAATAAAAAAAATTAAAAAAAATAAAATAAAAACCTTGGGCAAACATAAGTACCCATTTATGTCTATTTGGGGCACATTTGTGCATAATTAAGTCAATTAAAGTCAAATTCAAGCCCAAATAAGTGTAATTCAGGAAAATTAGGTCAAATTGGTGACTTAAGCACACACAACCACCCATTCATGTTAATATTTCATGAAATTAGGTCCATTCTAAGCTAAAATCAACACACCAAAACAACTTCCATTTTTGGAAAATGTTTATGATATGACACACATTCATGTTGGATCACACTAATTTAGTTAATATTGGGGACTAAATATGTTTGATTAGATTAATGAAAATTAATTTTGTGACCCTCACATGTCCAATCACCAATTTATAGAAATATTTCATGATGTTTGGTAGGTTATAAGCCAAAATCAACACAAAAAATCCCAACCCCTTACGATTAGGGTAAAAAAAGATGATTTGGGACATATATTTATGGGATCTAGCTAATTTAAGTAAAATTTTGTGGGATTAGGTTGATTATAAGCAAAATTAAACCAAAATAAACTTTAACACACACAACCACCCATTTAAGTCAATTTGGGGCATTATTTAATCTATTTTGAATTGAAAAGAATCAAACTAATAGATCTAAACTATTGAAATTGATATACAAAAATATACAGATCTATAAGTAAAATACATCATTTATAGATTGTAAATTAGCTAAAAATAGTAAATTAATCGATAAATATGTTAACTTTGATTATAAATGTTATGGAAAGACATGTGTACTATGTGTTGGACCCCAAATTTTGGTTAAGTATTTTGGTGTAGAACTAGCACGGCATAGAAGGAGTATAGCAAAGAGATACTAGGGCATGGAACTAGATTGGCACAGAAGCACCATAGTGTGGAACTAGCAAGGCATGAAAGGATAATGGCACATAAGCACCATCATGAGAAGACCCAATCAAAGACAAGATATAACAATGAAGGACCCAAGAGCATATGACTCAAAGCAGCAGTGAAAGACTTGGGGAATGCATGGGAAGTGGGAGATTTTTAAGGAGTGATTCTCAAGGGCCATTCAGACCTTATCCATCACAAGTTTTATACTAACCTGCAAAGAGATAGACACATGACAGCAAGGATCTAGCATAGAATGAGTATATAGGAGGTGCAAAGGTCTAGGTCTTTAAGATAAAATAGTTAATAAAATTCCATGACTCTCAGATCAAGAGATTTCATTGGCTAATTACTCATGTCATTTATGTTGTAACTAATTGGTCAGGGAAAAATAAGTATAAATACCCCTGTATGAAATCATTGTAAAGTGATGGATTTTGGGTATCATTTTATTGAAGTAAAATATAGAGTTGTGGATATTATAATCAATTTTGATGTTCATTTAGTTGTCACTTAATACAATATCTATGCAAACTTTTACCTTATTTGAGTAAAATTTTTTTAACTTCATGGCATTCATCTATGTAATTATAGTTGTTGCACAAAATGATTCAAGGATCAAAATAGTTTATCTCTTCTTCTATGTAACTTCTAATCAAATATAATTTTGAACCCAAAGAACATGACTAATATATTACTATGCAACATAACCCATGGGAATCAGTTTCTTGTTGTACACTGAGTGAGCATGCAAGACCACAATATTATGGGAAGGGCTAGTGCGCCAACTCATTAGGCTTACACTTCAATGCTAGAAACATTATTAAAAATAAAAACCCAACATTTTGGTTCTGTTATTAGGACTTGTAGTACTTGTTGCAACAGTAATGGAAGATGCTTGAACGTGTCATTTTTTAGAGTATTGATCAATGGATTATTGGGGCTGAGGGTAATTTTGTGGTTCCTTACCTTGAACCAAGAATTTCCATGCATTAGTGGGTAGAATAGAATCTTTGTAATGCATTATACAAAAATTTCTTTGTTGAAATCTTGGTTCATTTGCATACTTGGATATATGGTTATTCTCAAGTTTGATCATGAAACTTTGGGACAAGGAAGTGTTGGACGTTATAATGACAAAGAGATTTTGAATGACTCAAAATAATGTGGACACGAGCTGTTAACATCTAATGTAAAGGAATGTTGAATAACTACATTTTGGAGTATGTTATAACTACCTATTCTTGTCCTGAAGAAGCCAAGTTCCAATTTCTCAGTGAACTGCATGACAGATATATTAGACATTTCCATTATAAATCAATAAGTTATTCATTGATTGTGGTATTGAAACTATGCCAATGGAGATTTAAATACCTCTTTTCATGAACCACACATTTAGAAGGGGAACGGAGAAGAGTTGGTAAAGGATAGGTTCGAAATGGTAGCCAATCAATGGGCATTACAAGAGTGAAAATATGATGAATCTCGATATAGGATCATAGGAGTAAGTGGTGTGGGAAGGGACTAGGAGAAATCAATAAATTCTATTAGGATCCTAGGGAAGAAAAAACACATAAAAAAGACCCCATCACTTTCAAACCATGCCCCATGTCACTTTTATCATATGAAGGAGAAACTATTTAGATAGCAAAAATTGAAGAACCAAGTTTGAACCAACCAAGCTCCCAAACCATAGTTCACACTCATGTTGTTAAATCATATGAATTATGTATACATAATTGGGATACAAATAACATAGAATCAAAAATTGATCCTATAAGGGATATTGTAACTAAGCCAATTATAACTCATATAGAATTAACAATTTCTTTCCCTCTTAAAGGGAAGTGTTGTCTCCAAATATTGCACCCTAAAAGAGGGTGTTTAGGCCTCTTCCAAATTTGGGCAACGTTGGATCATCTCTAGGCATGTGGGTATGCCTATAGGTAGAAATGAACCTCTATATTTAAAGGGCTAGTTCCCTATATGTGTCTCTGAAAAATAACTTCTATCTAAACCAGCTTCCTAAGGGGAAAGGGTTAGAAAATTGTAAAAAAGGAAAACCTATTCTAAGAGTGGTGTTGCACCAAGGTTATCTTCCACATGAATGTCATGTTCTGGTACATAATACAAAAAAATTATAGACCATTCCAAAGCTCTAAATATTCTAACAAAAGTATTTCAATGCATAGGTGAGATGTGTAAAAATGACACAAGGTAAATGAATTAAAAGGCAAACTTTGCACATTTCAAAATAATAATACACATGCAGAGATTCAATACACTTAGACACACATTATGTGCCGAGTTAGACTAATAAATCTTGTTCGGTCATGAAGGATAAAGGATAGAAGGATGGAAAATCATCACATACTATCACTATACACCTCTTACACACTCAGATAATTGTCCAAAACTTGAAAGAAAACACTTATTCTAATGCTTAAAGGCAGAGTGTGATATCATTCCAATAGGGCTTCACCATATGATCTATGGATGTCTTTTACACTAACCTAAGGGTTGTAGATATAGTAGAGAGTAAGTGAGAAGAGGAGGCCTTTTGTCACCAAAGAGAGGAATCAATTTTTTTGGAAGTCTCCATCTTCATCCATAACCATCTTTACGAAGGATGCTTGCTTGGGCTATTTGGTTGATCCATGTCATCACAAGTTATTATGCCTTTGGTCCTACTCTCTCAAAGATTATTTCCAAAAAAATCATTAACAGAATAAGGATATTCTTTATTTAGTCATGGCATCAAAATAGTTATTACAAGGGAGTCCACCTGTTGTAGATTTGTCTCTTTCAATCTATTTATATTTATCCTTCTTCTTTAATTGGTCCTCAAGGAATGATCAGATCCCGATTGATCAATGGTGAAATGGTCCTCTAGGAATGCCATGGATCATTGATTCTATGTCATTGATTTGTTGGGCACGGATGCTTGTGGATCATCCTCCATGTGTATTTGACAATCCACCTTTGCTCCAACTCATGCCACATGGTAGCTTCTCATTTATCTGAACATGATGGTGAACCATGTCATTGGACCAAGCTTATTAATTTAAGTAGCTTTGGAAACTTGATTTGCTCTTTGCAGACCTATTTGATTTCTCTGATCTCCTCAACTTACTTGCTTCAGGGTTGCCATTACTTGTAATGGATAAGGTGATAATGAGAAATGTACTTTCATGGACTCAAAGTACACTACCCAAGACCAAATCAATCTTTCCAAACCCCAAAACTTGCTTACTTCAAAGTTATCACTACTAACTACTTATAAAGTAATTTAAGTCTCTTGACTTTGAAAACCCAAATTCATGTACTTAAGAGAACCTGAAGTCATTCACCTTGGAGAATCTGATCTGCACTATTCATGAGTAATTTAGGTTTGTCAACCCAAATTGCTTCTATTTATAAAATCTTTATAAGTCATGCACCACTGGAAACTTGATTTACACCTACTTCATTATGTTTAAGCCTTAAGTCTTTGGGTTCTTCCAACTTGATGTCTTCAAGATTTTGGAGTCTTCTTACTTTGACATTTTCAAGGCTAGTTACTTCACATTTTTGGAGCTGCTCTACTTCAGGTCCTCTAAGCCTCAAGTCATCAAGATTTTCGAACCTGATTACTTATAACGGCTAGTCTTCCATTATGAACATGATGGACTATAGGATGTCACAAAATGTTTGAATCCCAATAGTTAGCTCATTGCTATAAATTTGACATCCATTAGCCCATCATTGGACATTTGAATCCCAACATCTAGTCCATGATGTTGATTTTGATGTCCCTTAGTACATCACTTCATCAACACAATTCCTTCGAGAATATTTCTTTCAACCTTTTTACAAGCTCTTTCCTTCGGGCTTTTCTCCCAAATGAATTCTTTTGGATAACTTGTCTAAAGGAATTCCTTTAGGCTTTTTGTCTACCTTTTCTTCTTTCTCATTCCTTTAGGATTCTTCCTTTGGGTCTTTGCATATCTTTTTGGGCTCTTTGTTTATGGCTTATCAGAAGGATTTTTGCAGACAAAAAGTCCACAACAACTCCTTTAGACATATTTTGAAGGTCATGTCTTTGAAAGTGACCCTTACAAACTTTTTGAAGGGTAATTTAGAAGGAAAGTGACCCTTTGAAACTTTTTGAAGAGCACTTGGGAAGAAAAGTGACCCTTTAGAAAAGTTCTGAAGGGCACTTTGAAGAGAAAGTGACCCTTCAAAACTTTTTGAAGGGCACATTGGAAGAAAAGTGACCCTTCAAAACTTTTTGAAGGGCACTTGGGAAGAAAAGTGACCCTTCAGAAAAGTTTTGAAGGGCACTTTGGAAGAAAAGTGACCCTTTAGAAAAAATTTGAAGGGTACTTTGGAAGAAAAGTGACCCTTCGAAAAAGTTTCAAAGGGCATTTTGGAAGAAAAGTTACCCTTCAAAAAAGTTCTGAAGGGCACTTTGGAATAAAAGTGACCCTTCAAAAAAGTTTCAAAGGGAAATATTTCAAGAAAAGACAGGCTAAATTCCTTTGAACTTTTTGTCTGAGACAAAAAGTCTAAGACAAAAAACCTGAAACAAAGGATTCCTTCAGGAAAATGCAAAGAGAGAATTCTTTCAGACTTTTTATCCAAGACAAAAAGTCCAAAAGAATTCTTAGGCTTGGATAAAAAACTAGAAACAAAGGAACCTTTTCAAAAGAGATAACACTTAGGCAAAAGGGGTGAAAAACACTTGAATAAGGATGAAACAAAGCTTCCAAATAAGATAAAACAATTGGTTTCTTTCATGAGTCCTTCATAATTGAATTGAAAATAGACAAGAGATGCTAAACTTAGTGAAAGGAAATTTCAAAACAAGGGTAACAAATTTGGCTAACAGGTATTTCATTTCACAATTTGGGATGCTTGGAGGACCTAAAATTTAGAGTGGATAGAGTACGGGCCAAATCTTAGTAATCAACTAGCTACCATGCCCCATGGCACAAGTATTGCTATTAGAGGCTTTGGAGTCAGACTAGTAGGTGGCACAAGAGGAAGTGGTGGACTTCCCCCTTAAGGAACAAGATTTAGGGGTTATTAATAACCACCGGTAAAAATACCTTAATTGCCAATAATATATTATGAAATAACACTTCACCTACCTAGATATCAAGGTATAGAGAATGTTTTAGATCATGTCTATAAGTGTGAACTTATTTGGAGGGTGCGAGGTATCACTTCTTCTGAGTGGAAACCACTTCATAACTACACTTTTCAAGAGAGAGTATAATTGGTATAGAAATTTCAACCCTCAATAAGCAGTTGTTGACTATGATGATCTCAAAATGGCATTCCTTTAAGAATCTGACATTCTTGAATTTGAGCAATAAAGTATTATCACAATGAAGGATATAAAGTAAGAACTTACTAAAATTGTATAGGAATATGATGCAAGGTTCAAAACACTTTTGTCAAAACCATCATTTGAAATCAATTCTACTCATTATGCACAGTGGTTTATGGGAGGCTTATTTCTTATTTTTCAATTAACACTATTTCATAAGACCTTTCCTAGACCATGTAAATCTTTTGATGCCACCCTTTACATTGAAGTTATTAGTAGCATCAACACTAGGATTAGACCCTTCATGGAATCCTAAATAGCTTAAATAGAGTCACATCTTGAAAAAATAACTAAAAACAATGCCTATGATACTTAATGGGATTTGGTGTACCGATTACAAGTCTGAAGGACATAATCGAAGCAACTTCCCATGTAAAAACATCTGCATTATACTAAAGCAATCATGTGAAATATACCATGAAAATAATGATGTGCACTCCTATCCTCTCTTACAGTGAGATCCACATTCTAAGGTGTTTGAATATTGAAAAATATTCGATGCCTACACCCATGACACAAATGATTGTTGGTTGATTAGTGATATCCATGAATCACACATTCATAGTACATGTCAAACCATTGTGTCTAACAATAAATATAATGGTGGATATCATGGTTGAGGTAGAGGACAAGGATGAGGAGGTGGTCATTTCCCACCAAAAACATGTTATAAGTGTGGATCTCCAAACCACTATCAAAGAGATTATCCAGTTTAACCTACATGTGATTTTTGTAAAAAGGACCATCAGTTGGAAGAATGTCTTAACTTGTACATGGCCATCACTAAGGAGAGAAATGAAAAAGGTACAGGTATGATTCCTATTACCACATTGGCATACACATTTAAGCACCCCAACATCTCAACAAGTGAATATCACTACACATAGAAGAGGACAATCTCAGTCTACATCTATTCCTACTGAGAAGGTATAATGTGAAAAGCCTCATGTAAGGAAATATCTTGATTCTTAGCAACAAAAGGATGTACTTCAAGACACTATGATGTTGGTATGATAATTATAGGGAGAAATTTAATTTCTCAATGACCAAGAAGCAATGTAACATACTGATATGTAGAAGGCAATAGATCTTAAAAATGTGATATGAGATGATTTTCAAGATATTTGCAAGTGTATGCTAGACAAATAAATTGTCCCACAACTAGGTATTTGGATTAAGAATCAAGTACAAACACCTATTTATGATCAATCTCAAATGACTCGATAGAATGAGGATCGACATTTAAATCATGCTCGATGGTAAAATACCCCTATTCCTTCTAGCCCTTCAAAAGACAAAGAAATACTAGTGAATGTTGTCAATGATGGTTGGGTAATTTAGGATATCCTAGTTGACACTGACACTAAATTTAACATCCTTACTAAAGATGCATGGTGTAAAATGGCTAGTTTGGCATTACAACCTTCACTACATGTATTTTTTATGGCTAATAAAACCCATGCTCTATCTATTAGCATCCTCAATAATGCAACATTGGATATCCTTAGAGTACCTTTCAAATCTGATGTTGAATTTTACAAGTTAGATGATGTTGATGACTTCCCAACTCTATTTGAGAATGTTGATCAATGCATTTGTATTCCCCTAGATCAAACACATAGCCCCCCAAATGTAGACCCTATTAATGTGGATGAAGATATTAACCACATCTATAATTTCACTGCCAAAGATGGTGAGCAATGTGATCATACCCCTGATGACTTCCTATGATGGATGGAAATTCAATCCCTTTTTGATACTATAAGTAATGCTTGTAATTATTGGGCCCATAATGACTATGACCTCAATGGAAGAGTGTGTAGTGTCATTGGTAATCAAGAGAACATTCCACATCAGTATCATAAATGCCACAGGTTCATTCACCTTCTTACCATCCATGTCATGAGGGGACCAAAGATATATGCACCCTAAGAAATACTTGATACAGCTCCTTATTTTGATATATAAATGGAAGTTCATGACTTTGTCTAGTGCTTTGAAGAATTTTATCACTCTGACAATGATCGTATTTAATCCTTGGTTCACCTCTTTGATGTTATAGCTTCAAGATGGTGGTGAACCCATCATGAGAAAATTTTAAAATGGGATAAATTACACACTAATTTGCATAATTTATTTCATAATTATAACTAAATCAAGGGAACAATCACCTTAATCCCATATAGAGGCCTATAAGTCACTGTGGAGAGCTAAAGAGTCTTACTTACCAAATTAATTATGGGTACATGCATTCTATGGAACTTTATGAACATGGGTATGATCATGGTATGTTCATGAAGAGAGACATATGGGTACCTAGTTTTGACATCTATTGAAGGGAAATATGAACTCGGTACTATCTTATTCCTCTCTAAGATGGATTTATGCCTCACTATCTAGGGCATGCATGAAGCAATTATTGATGACCTTAATCCCATTAAATATCACCTAAGATATATCCATAATGTACAAAAATAAGGTCTATTTATCTTCAATGAACCATTTATACAACTTGTTCTCACACCAAAACCAGTATTTGATCAAGACCAACATGAAGAGATATGCCAAGGGAAACAAAATCTAGTATTTTAGGTAGAAGAGAGTGAAGGTTCTGGCCCACTTGAACCTTTGTCAAATCACTTGGATGTCCATATGGATTATGGTACATGATTTTTTCATGACAATGGTCCTAGCATAGACCACCCTTACTCTGGGCCAATTCAAACTATCCAACATAACATTAGCATAGAGGAAGAACCAAAAATAACTATTGTAGGTAATTACTAGATTGACATAGAAGTTTCAAAGATATTTCAGTTGGTAAAATAATACCAAGATGTCTTCTAAAGTAGTTACAGTGATATGAAAAGATTTCATCCATCCCAAGGTAAGATACATATTAAACTGGTTGACAACGCTCGACCAGTCAAGAAAAAGCCATATAGGATGAATTTGAATCTACAGTTATGTGTAAGGGAAGAAATTGATAGTATGTTATGCACTAGATTAATCACCCTAATTGATGAATTTGAGTGGGTCAGTCCTATGGTGATAAGTATAAATAAATATGGATGCATTTGAATTTGTATTTATTATTGGGTACTTAATGTATCTTATGTCACTGATCCTTTCCCAACACCATTCATAAAGGAAATACTTGAAGGCATCACTAGATGTGAAATATTTACTTTCATAGATGGATTTTGGGGTACCATAAAGTCTAGATAGTTGAGGAAGATCAACCAAAGATGATGTTTGTTATTGAATGGGGATCTTTCACATATACTGTCATGCCCTTTGGGTTGAATAATGTACCAGTTGTGTTCTCACATATAGTCACTGAAGCCTTTAAAGATTTCATCCATAAGTTTCTTCAAGTCTACTTGGATGACTGGATAGTCTATGGTTTGATCAAAGACCATTGCTCTAATCTAAGGCTCATGTTTGAATCTAAAGTAGTGCCTATTTGCTACACCATTTGGTGTTCTTCTAAGACATATTATTTGTAAGGATGGACTTCTGGTAGACCCAAAAAAAGTATCTATCATTCTTCACCTTCCAGTGCCCAAGTCTCAGCATGAGGTCCATACCTTTTTAGGACATACAGGTTATGATTAAAAATTCATCTGTGGATATGCAAAGATTACCACACCTATATTATAATTCTTAAAACATAACGAGCACTTCATCTGGACTTGCTCTTACCAAAAATCTTTTTAAGCTTTAAAGGACAAATTGGTTACCACTCTAATCCTCTAATTGCCTGACTAGACAATCCCATTCTATGTCCATGTTGATGCTTTTAGAATGATAGTTGGTGCAATCCTCGTATAAATAAGTTAAGGTCACCTTGATCACTCAATCTGCTTTGTTAGTAGGAAGCTTACTCTAGCTGAGCAAAATTACACCACCACATAGCATGAAGAATTATCAATGGTTTATGGTCTGCATAAATTTAGATAATTCTTAAGGGAAATCCTTTTATATTTTATACAGATCATGAAGCTTTAAAGTATCTAGTAAATAAACCTATGTTGCATGGAAAAATCTACTGCTAGATAGTGTTGTTTCAATAATTTCAATTTTCTATTATGGTCAGACCAATAAAAACCAATTATGGACCTGATCACCTCTCTTGAATTGATTCTATATAACCACCATACACTATTAAATATGACTTGTCTGATGTTTAACTCTTTTAGCTTACTCATGTACTTAAGGAGTTGGAAGATATTGTAGCCTTTTTAACTACTAGCTCAGCGCCTGACTGTTTAATTTTGTAGGCCAAGAAATAACTCACAGTCTACACTGCACCCTTTCAGCTCATAGGAAGGGACCTTTACAATCTTGGTCGAGATTAAATTCTTCAACACTGTGTCATGAAACATGAGAATTATAAGGTACTCCAAGAATTTCATGAGGGAATTTTAGGTGGACATTATGTTGGAGAGGCTAATGTATAAAGATTCTACTGGTCAGATTATGGTGGCCTACCCTTTTTTAAGATGCCAAGAAATATGTTAGGAAGTGTGTCATTTATCAGTGGTAGGCAAACTAAATCATCAGGATGCCATGCTTTTACATCCAATTATATCTCAAGAGCCATTTGAGAAGTGGGCCATTGATTTTTTTGGCCCCATTAATCTAGTTAGAAGATGAACAAGCATGAGGTCCATGCCTTTTTAAGACATATAGGTTATTATCAAAAATTTAGTCATGGATATATTACCGCACCTCTGGAGGAACTCTTAAAACATAATGAGCACTTCATCTAGACTTTCTCCTACCAAGAAGCTTTTGGGGCTTTAAAGGACAAATTAGTTACCAATCTAATCCTCTAATTGCCTGACTGGACAATCCCTTTCCATGTCCATGTTGATGCTTATAGAATGGTAGTTGGTTCAATCCTTGCACAACCGGGTTAAGGTCACCTTGATCACCTAATATACTTTGCTAGTAGGAAGCTTACTCTAACTGAGCAAAATTACACCATCATGTAGCGTGAAGCATTATCGATGATTTATGCTCTGCATAAATTTAAATAATACTTATTGGAAAATCCTTTTATATTCTATACTGATCATGAAGATTTAAATTATCTAGTAAACAAACTTATATTGCATGGAAAAATATACTGTTATATATTTTTGTTTCAATAATTTTAATCTTCTATTATGGTCAAACCAAGAAAAACTAATTATGGACTTGATCACCTCTCCTGAATTGATTCTGTATAACCACCATGCATTATTGAATATGACTTGCTTGATGTTCAACTCTTTTAGGTTACTCATTTACTTGAGGACTTGGAAGATATTTTAGCCTTTCTGACTATTGGCTTAGCCCCCGACTATATAATTTTACAAGCCAAGAAATAACTCATAGTCTGCACCACACCTTTTCATCTCATAGGAGGGGACATTTACAATCTTGGTCGAGATGAAATTATTCAATGTTGTGTCATGAAACACAAGCATTCTAAGGTACTCCAAAAATTTCATGAGGGAATTATAGGTGGACATTATGCTAGAGAGGCTATCACATGCAAGGTTTTGTTGGTCAGATTATGGTGGCCTACCCTTTTTCAAGACACCAAGATACATATTAGGAAGTGTGTCATTTATCATAAGTAGGCAAACCAAATCATCAAGATACCATGCTTTTACATCTAATTCTATCTCAAGAATGATTTGAGAAGTGGTCCATTGATTTTGTTGTCCCCATCAATCTAGTTAGAAGATGAACATGTTCCCAATATATCATCACAAAAACTGATTACCTCACACGATGGGTTGAAGTTATGCCAACAAGGGTTTATACTACTATTACTATTGCACACTTCATTTGGGAACATGGTCTGCATAAATTTAGATAATTCTTAAGGGAAATCCTTTTATATTTTATACAGATCATGAAGCTTTAAAGTATCTAGTAAATAAACCTATGTTGCATGGAAAAATCTACTGCTAGATAGTGTTGTTTCAATAATTTCAATTTTCTATTATGGTCAGACCAATAAAAACCAATTATGGACCTGATCACCTCTCTTGAATTGATTCTATATAACCACCATACACTATTAAATATGACTTGTCTGATGTTTAACTCTTTTAGCTTACTCATGTACTTAAGGAGTTGGAAGATATTGTAGCCTTTTTAACTACTAGCTCAGCGCCTGACTGTTTAATTTTGTAGGCCAAGAAATAACTCACAGTCTACACTGCACCCTTTCAGCTCATAGGAAGGGACCTTTACAATCTTGGTCGAGATTAAATTCTTCAACACTGTGTCATGAAACATGAGAATTATAAGGTACTCCAAGAATTTCATGAGGGAATTTTAGGTGGACATTATGTTGGAGAGGCTAATGTATAAAGATTCTACTGGTCAGATTATGGTGGCCTACCCTTTTTTAAGATGCCAAGAAATATGTTAGGAAGTGTGTCATTTATCAGTGGTAGGCAAACTAAATCATCAGGATGCCATGCTTTTACATCCAATTATATCTCAAGAGCCATTTGAGAAGTGGGCCATTGATTTTTTTGGCCCCATTAATCTAGTTAGAAGATGAACAAGCATGAGGTCCATGCCTTTTTAAGACATATAGGTTATTATCAAAAATTTAGTCATGGATATATTACCGCACCTCTGGAGGAACTCTTAAAACATAATGAGCACTTCATCTAGACTTTCTCCTACCAAGAAGCTTTTGGGGCTTTAAAGGACAAATTAGTTACCAATCTAATCCTCTAATTGCCTGACTGGACAATCCCTTTCCATGTCCATGTTGATGCTTATAGAATGGTAGTTGGTTCAATCCTTGCACAACCGGGTTAAGGTCACCTTGATCACCTAATATACTTTGCTAGTAGGAAGCTTACTCTAACTGAGCAAAATTACACCATCATGTAGCGTGAAGCATTATCGATGATTTATGCTCTGCATAAATTTAAATAATACTTATTGGAAAATCCTTTTATATTCTATACTGATCATGAAGATTTAAATTATCTAGTAAACAAACTTATATTGCATGGAAAAATATACTGTTATATATTTTTGTTTCAATAATTTTAATCTTCTATTATGGTCAAACCAAGAAAAACTAATTATGGACTTGATCACCTCTCCTGAATTGATTCTGTATAACCACCATGCATTATTGAATATGACTTGCTTGATGTTCAACTCTTTTAGGTTACTCATTTACTTGAGGACTTGGAAGATATTTTAGCCTTTCTGACTATTGGCTTAGCCCCCGACTATATAATTTTACAAGCCAAGAAATAACTCATAGTCTGCACCACACCTTTTCATCTCATAGGAGGGGACATTTACAATCTTGGTCGAGATGAAATTATTCAATGTTGTGTCATGAAACACAAGCATTCTAAGGTACTCCAAAAATTTCATGAGGGAATTATAGGTGGACATTATGCTAGAGAGGCTATCACATGCAAGGTTTTGTTGGTCAGATTATGGTGGCCTACCCTTTTTCAAGACACCAAGATACATATTAGGAAGTGTGTCATTTATCATAAGTAGGCAAACCAAATCATCAAGATACCATGCTTTTACATCTAATTCTATCTCAAGAATGATTTGAGAAGTGGTCCATTGATTTTGTTGTCCCCATCAATCTAGTTAGAAGATGAACATGTTCCCAATATATCATCACAAAAACTGATTACCTCACACGATGGGTTGAAGTTATGCCAACAAGGGTTTATACTACTATTACTATTGCACACTTCATTTGGGAACATGGTCTGCATAAATTTAGATAATTCTTAAGGGAAATCCTTTTATATTTTATACAGATCATGAAGCTTTAAAGTATCTAGTAAATAAACCTATGTTGCATGGAAAAATCTACTGCTAGATAGTGTTGTTTCAATAATTTCAATTTTCTATTATGGTCAGACCAATAAAAACCAATTATGGACCTGATCACCTCTCTTGAATTGATTCTATATAACCACCATACACTATTAAATATGACTTGTCTGATGTTTAACTCTTTTAGCTTACTCATGTACTTAAGGAGTTGGAAGATATTGTAGCCTTTTTAACTACTAGCTCAGCGCCTGACTGTTTAATTTTGTAGGCCAAGAAATAACTCACAGTCTACACTGCACCCTTTCAGCTCATAGGAAGGGACCTTTACAATCTTGGTCGAGATTAAATTCTTCAACACTGTGTCATGAAACATGAGAATTATAAGGTACTCCAAGAATTTCATGAGGGAATTTTAGGTGGACATTATGTTGGAGAGGCTAATGTATAAAGATTCTACTGGTCAGATTATGGTGGCCTACCCTTTTTTAAGATGCCAAGAAATATGTTAGGAAGTGTGTCATTTATCAGTGGTAGGCAAACTAAATCATCAGGATGCCATGCTTTTACATCCAATTATATCTCAAGAGCCATTTGAGAAGTGGGCCATTGATTTTTTTGGCCCCATTAATCTAGTTAGAAGATGAACAAGCATGAGGTCCATGCCTTTTTAAGACATATAGGTTATTATCAAAAATTTAGTCATGGATATATTACCGCACCTCTGGAGGAACTCTTAAAACATAATGAGCACTTCATCTAGACTTTCTCCTACCAAGAAGCTTTTGGGGCTTTAAAGGACAAATTAGTTACCAATCTAATCCTCTAATTGCCTGACTGGACAATCCCTTTCCATGTCCATGTTGATGCTTATAGAATGGTAGTTGGTTCAATCCTTGCACAACCGGGTTAAGGTCACCTTGATCACCTAATATACTTTGCTAGTAGGAAGCTTACTCTAACTGAGCAAAATTACACCATCATGTAGCGTGAAGCATTATCGATGATTTATGCTCTGCATAAATTTAAATAATACTTATTGGAAAATCCTTTTATATTCTATACTGATCATGAAGATTTAAATTATCTAGTAAACAAACTTATATTGCATGGAAAAATATACTGTTATATATTTTTGTTTCAATAATTTTAATCTTCTATTATGGTCAAACCAAGAAAAACTAATTATGGACTTGATCACCTCTCCTGAATTGATTCTGTATAACCACCATGCATTATTGAATATGACTTGCTTGATGTTCAACTCTTTTAGGTTACTCATTTACTTGAGGACTTGGAAGATATTTTAGCCTTTCTGACTATTGGCTTAGCCCCCGACTATATAATTTTACAAGCCAAGAAATAACTCATAGTCTGCACCACACCTTTTCATCTCATAGGAGGGGACATTTACAATCTTGGTCGAGATGAAATTATTCAATGTTGTGTCATGAAACACAAGCATTCTAAGGTACTCCAAAAATTTCATGAGGGAATTATAGGTGGACATTATGCTAGAGAGGCTATCACATGCAAGGTTTTGTTGGTCAGATTATGGTGGCCTACCCTTTTTCAAGACACCAAGATACATATTAGGAAGTGTGTCATTTATCATAAGTAGGCAAACCAAATCATCAAGATACCATGCTTTTACATCTAATTCTATCTCAAGAATGATTTGAGAAGTGGTCCATTGATTTTGTTGTCCCCATCAATCTAGTTAGAAGATGAACATGTTCCCAATATATCATCACAAAAACTGATTACCTCACACGATGGGTTGAAGTTATGCCAACAAGGGTTTATACTACTATTACTATTGCACACTTCATTTGGGAACATGGTCTGCATAAATTTAGATAATTCTTAAGGGAAATCCTTTTATATTTTATACAGATCATGAAGCTTTAAAGTATCTAGTAAATAAACCTATGTTGCATGGAAAAATCTACTGCTAGATAGTGTTGTTTCAATAATTTCAATTTTCTATTATGGTCAGACCAATAAAAACCAATTATGGACCTGATCACCTCTCTTGAATTGATTCTATATAACCACCATACACTATTAAATATGACTTGTCTGATGTTTAACTCTTTTAGCTTACTCATGTACTTAAGGAGTTGGAAGATATTGTAGCCTTTTTAACTACTAGCTCAGCGCCTGACTGTTTAATTTTGTAGGCCAAGAAATAACTCACAGTCTACACTGCACCCTTTCAGCTCATAGGAAGGGACCTTTACAATCTTGGTCGAGATTAAATTCTTCAACACTGTGTCATGAAACATGAGAATTATAAGGTACTCCAAGAATTTCATGAGGGAATTTTAGGTGGACATTATGTTGGAGAGGCTAATGTATAAAGATTCTACTGGTCAGATTATGGTGGCCTACCCTTTTTTAAGATGCCAAGAAATATGTTAGGAAGTGTGTCATTTATCAGTGGTAGGCAAACTAAATCATCAGGATGCCATGCTTTTACATCCAATTATATCTCAAGAGCCATTTGAGAAGTGGGCCATTGATTTTTTTGGCCCCATTAATCTAGTTAGAAGATGAACAAGCATGAGGTCCATGCCTTTTTAAGACATATAGGTTATTATCAAAAATTTAGTCATGGATATATTACCGCACCTCTGGAGGAACTCTTAAAACATAATGAGCACTTCATCTAGACTTTCTCCTACCAAGAAGCTTTTGGGGCTTTAAAGGACAAATTAGTTACCAATCTAATCCTCTAATTGCCTGACTGGACAATCCCTTTCCATGTCCATGTTGATGCTTATAGAATGGTAGTTGGTTCAATCCTTGCACAACCGGGTTAAGGTCACCTTGATCACCTAATATACTTTGCTAGTAGGAAGCTTACTCTAACTGAGCAAAATTACACCATCATGTAGCGTGAAGCATTATCGATGATTTATGCTCTGCATAAATTTAAATAATACTTATTGGAAAATCCTTTTATATTCTATACTGATCATGAAGATTTAAATTATCTAGTAAACAAACTTATATTGCATGGAAAAATATACTGTTATATATTTTTGTTTCAATAATTTTAATCTTCTATTATGGTCAAACCAAGAAAAACTAATTATGGACTTGATCACCTCTCCTGAATTGATTCTGTATAACCACCATGCATTATTGAATATGACTTGCTTGATGTTCAACTCTTTTAGGTTACTCATTTACTTGAGGACTTGGAAGATATTTTAGCCTTTCTGACTATTGGCTTAGCCCCCGACTATATAATTTTACAAGCCAAGAAATAACTCATAGTCTGCACCACACCTTTTCATCTCATAGGAGGGGACATTTACAATCTTGGTCGAGATGAAATTATTCAATGTTGTGTCATGAAACACAAGCATTCTAAGGTACTCCAAAAATTTCATGAGGGAATTATAGGTGGACATTATGCTAGAGAGGCTATCACATGCAAGGTTTTGTTGGTCAGATTATGGTGGCCTACCCTTTTTCAAGACACCAAGATACATATTAGGAAGTGTGTCATTTATCATAAGTAGGCAAACCAAATCATCAAGATACCATGCTTTTACATCTAATTCTATCTCAAGAATGATTTGAGAAGTGGTCCATTGATTTTGTTGTCCCCATCAATCTAGTTAGAAGATGAACATGTTCCCAATATATCATCACAAAAACTGATTACCTCACACGATGGGTTGAAGTTATGCCAACAAGGGTTTATACTACTATTACTATTGCACACTTCATTTGGGAACATGTTATAACTCAATTTGGATTCCTACTAAGTTAGAATAGTGATCATGGTACCCATTTCCTAAATGAAAAATATTTGCATCTTACTTACAGAGTTCATGATTTCTCATCACAAAACAACACCATATCACCCTCAAGTCAATAGAACTATCGAAGCATTCAATAAAATATTAGGCACCACCCTAATGAAAACTTGTAATATTGGTTAAACTAATTAGGATGATATATTATCTACGGTACTATGGGCTTATCAAATAACCTATAAGTACCTGAATAAGAACACACGATTTGATTTAGTATATGGTAAAGAGGTAGACCTACCAGTCAAGTTCTTGGTACCATATCTTTGTATTGTGTGCATTATAAAATTGGATAAAGATTCATCCTTAAATTCACACCTAAATACTTTTTTACAATTAGATGAATCTCATTTCCTTTTTCATTGGAGTCAAAATGTGGAGAAGCACAAACAAAAATCATGGCATGATCGACACATCAAGCATAAAACATTTATCCCTAGGATGAAAGTCTTGCTATATGACTCTAGGTTTGCACACCATTATTGAAAAATTCAAATTCACTAGGATGGCCCCTTTGTAATTCATAGCATTTGACCTACTAATGCTTTTCAATTACAAATGTTGGATGACCAATTTATTCATAGGCATTACAATGGAATCCATCTCTAACCTTATTTCACCTCTAAATAGTTAACATTTTTTAACAATAAGGCCTATGCCATTAGTCTAAGGTTTCTTATTTTCAATAAAAGCATTACCTTTATTGTGGATAACATTTATTTAATATATAATTGCTTAAGTTTTGTTCTTGTATTTTTTTAGAGGACCACGACACAGTTTTATTGTGGGGTAAAGGTATATGAATTCATGATTAAAGATAGGCGAGCAAGTTACTTAAGACATGTAAGTTATTTAGGGCATGTAAGTTATTTAAGGTATGTAAGTTATTTAAGGCATTTAAATTACCTATCCCTAGGATAGGGTATTCCTGCCAATTAGTTTGATAATTTGCAATAAATAAGAATAGTTGGCTTCCACTCAAAAGAAAAGTATAGGACATAGTTGTCTTCCATTTTAAAGGAAGGTGCTCGATGGGATGTGTCACTAATGTGAAAAAATAGTGGTTGTGAGAAATGTGCCAACATCATGACAAGACAATTATAGTCATATAAAATGTCCAAATTGGTATCTTGAGTGTGGCTTGTGACACCCTATCCACATGACCGTACATGCTCTCATGACCCTTTTAGACACCTTTTTACTTATTCCCACTCATACATGGACTTCTAAAACTTGATTCCAACTCAACTAAGCTTTATTTCCTAGGCTAATTTTATCCCCTCAAGTATCGAGCCTATAGGATAAGAATGACATACCTGAACTATAACACTAGACCCTAGGGTGTCCTATTTTTGGTGCTCCTGTCCAATCACAATTGAGCCCAAATGGTCAGTTTCTCCTAGTTCCTATTATTTATTATGTCATCCTAATGTGAATACATTTAACCCATGACAAATAGATCCCTATAAAAGTCCATTCAAAGTTCCTTTAGAAGGGGGGTGACATATCTTACAAAACAAGCAATAATACAAACAAACCACTAAGGAAAATCTCCCTATTCTCTGCATACAGTCACCTAACATAGTTGCAAACACTTTCAAACTCTCACACTAGTCCCTATCCACCTCAAGCACTCTCAATTTGACATTTTTTCATCCTCATTACACAATTGCACAAATCACATCAAGTGGGAAAACTACATATGGCTTGATCCCTCTTTGAAGTATTGGTATGTAGGTAGCATGCCTACACAACGGGTGTGGATACACGTTCAATAAATCTTACACACACTAACCCCCCTCTTTCTCAAGTTTTAACAAGCAAAATTAAAATTTAGGGTTTCAATATATAATCATCTCTACAAAGAGCTCTATCGACATTCAAGACTCCAAATTTTATAGGCAGGCTCACACATGAACAATGAATAAAACCTAGAAAAATTAGGTCTCTGTGAGTAGTGTGGACAATAGAAAAATGAATTGGACTATAGCAATGGACCCTAGGGTTTCCTAAGTTTGATGCTCATATCCTTTCACCGAATGAAATCTAGATTTTGATTTGTGACACTATCCTAGTCCTGCACAATCAATTTTAGATCTTGCAATAATTATTTTAACCTATTTTAAGATAAGTTATATTTATCTTAATTTATTGTTATTTTAAGAAAGCTACAAAAAATAAATAAATTATACAAATCAGTATTATAATTATTTTAATATTATTTACTAATTTATTGTTTCAGACCCTTAACTAAATTAAGAATAATACTCCAATATTCCTAAAATTGTTAAATCATTTAGTGAACCTGACTTTATTTATATACAAAAACCCTAGAAACCTTAGGAAAAAATTCCTTCTAATTTTCCTAAATATTTAAATCAAAATTTCACATTTAAATTTTTAAATTTATTTTAGTAATTTTTAAAAATAATTTATTTTAGTTATTTTTAAAAATAATTTATTCCAAACCTTAGTTGAATTTACTAGGTCCTTTGCACACAAAAAACCTAGAAACCTTAGGGAATTTTTCTTTCTGATTTTAGAAATATTTTTTCTGATTTTTCTTGCATATATAAATAAAAAATTCACATTTAATTTTTAAATTTGTCTTATCAATTTAAAAAATAATTTCTTTCAAACCCCAGTTGAACATACTAGGTCCCTTTGCTTCTTGAGGTATCACCTTACATGTTTGTGAGCTTCATATCCTTTTTATACAAATTCTAGTTTGTTGTTTTTAATACTTTACATTTCCTTTATTCATTACTTTTCTTCCATCACATTTTTCTTATTAAAATTTATTTAAAAAAATTAATCCATTTTCAATTTGCTTTCCTACATTAACAATGGCCCAATATACCGGTTTTAATGAAACTAATAAGAGGGAACTTCAAGACCTTTTAACTAAACATCCTAATATGCAAGATAGCATGCTTAAAATATTACAAGCAGAACAAAAAAAAGTGAACAATGGTCAATCCTCTCAAACCATAGAACAACTAGTTGAAAATGATACTATGGGGTTAACTTTGTCTCAACAACCCCCTATAGCATCCCAACCTTCCTATGAGGCACCACCAGTGACAGTTAGTACATCTCTATCTCACGATGTGGTTGCCCTTGTGCAAGAGATAAAATCTCTTCAATCCAAGGTGATACATCTTAATCAAGGTGCCTCTAGACCTATACAGGCCTTGGATTCTTTTGCTCTACTTCATACACCATTGGCATGTCATATTACTTCTACACCCTTGCCACTAGGTTTTTTCAATCCAAACTCACTCTATATGATGGAAAGGATGATCCAGAGACACACTTGAGAGCTTTTCACATAACATGCTTGGACTATGTGCCAAATGACTAGTTACTAACCAATCTATTTCCATAGATTCTAAACATTATGCCTTACATTGGTTTTATAGTCTATCTAATCAGTCAGTCAACGCATTCAATCCTTTAGCTGACATGTTCCTAGCTTATTTTAGAATTAACATAGGTGACACAGTTTATTATGTCCATGTTGCACAATATAAACAAAGGTCAAATGAGCATTTTATCGATTATGTTCTTAGATATAAGACTATCTTGGCTAAAATGACTATCCCCATGGCCGATCATGAGTTACAATATCTCTTCAAATAGAGTCTTCTACCAGCTTTACATGAGTTGATAATGTTCAAAAGGTTCTCTTCCTTCACTAAGTTATGCCATACACCAAAGGAAAGGGAAGTCAAACTCATTTCAATGGGCAAGCTCAAGTATACAATTATATCAAAAATAACAAACAAGAGTAATAGTAAAGTCCTAAACAAATTAAAGTTCAATGATAAAAAAATTTAAAATCAACCAACAGTTAATGCAACTTTAGAGCCCCCTTAGAAAGTAGTTTTATCAACACCCTCTCGGTGAACTTTTACCAATCTACCAGTATCTCCAGTTAGAGTCTTACAACAGTTATTGGAATGTAATATCATATATCTCCCTTTTATTTGGTAAGTTGATCCAATAAAGCCTCTTCTATGGGGATACGATCAGAACATATTTTGTGATTTTCATAAGGCACCAGGCCACATAATGAATAAATGCATCAGTTTGAAACATAAAATACAAGACTTGATAGATGACAATGTTATTGATCTTGGCACTCTAGTTGAGCCTCCTAAGGCAAAGTAAACATAGGACAAATCTTTAAAAATAATATCAGATCCTTTTCCACATCATTATAAATAAGAGATAGGGGATACATTAGGTTTTCACCATGCATATCATGCACATCTTCCACTAGATACATTCCAAACACCTTTAGTTGAGACACATCCTTTGAGTAACATGATTGGTGTGTATAATTCTAGAGTTCCAACTAGACCCTTGATCTCTTTTTTGGAGTAGGAGATAGTTGAGAAGGATTTAAATTACCATGAACTCTTTATCATAGCTTACATTCATCATCATCCCATTCATAGTGTTCTCATAGACAATGGATCTAGTGTGAACATGTGCACTATGACATTACTGTAGCATTTGGGATATTTAGAGTAGGATATTACCCCAATAGACATAGTTATCAATAGATTCATTGGGTACATATAGAGTTCATTAGGTGAGATTATACTTCCTCTATAGGTTGGTCCAACACATATGAACACACCATTTACTATTGTTCCTAGTGCAAGAGTTTTCAATATGTTATTTGGTCAACCATGGATTCAAAAACTTCGAGTAGTACCTTCTACAATTCACAAATGCATGAAATTCATTCATGCTAATTAGGTTGTTACAATTGGTGGAGTTCTATATGAGTTACCACTCTCCACTTTAGATCCATCTCCTACTTGGCAGTCACCAGTTTTAACTTCTCCACCAGTTACAATTCTTCTTATAGTTCAGACTCAGACATAGTCAAGACCTTCCTCACCAGCATAGAGAATTCATACACTTCCATAGGGGACTCTTTTAGAGCAGCCATAGTTTCAAGACTCTAGATAGTTTCTAGCTACAGTGTTCATACCCATGGTAGTATCATTAAGGTCTCATGCCTATACACATAGAGCACATGTTCAAAAAGATTATCCTACTACTAGATGGGTCCTTAAGAACCCTACAGTTGCATCCACTTCTTAGAGTTACAGGGGGCCCCACATTTAGTTTCCATTACAAACATTTTAGATCATTTATAGCATACACAGATTTCATAGCCATAGTCTCAGTATTTTCATCATGTTTCACAATCACACACGATCCCTCTCCTCGATATAGGACACCATGATAAGGAGTCTCTCATGAGACTCATCGATTAGTATCATTTCTTCTCAATCTTATTTGTACATAGATTTTTTTAAATTACGTATACATAGTCTTTTTTATGATTGATCGTACATAGCTTATATCAAAAAACAAAAAACATTCAAATATACCAAAAATACCAAAAACATTCAAATATGTCAAAATACCAAAAATAATGCAAAATTTCAAAATCTAAAAACATTAAAATAATTCAAAAACATTTCAATTATATGTATTATCCATGCTTTACATTTATACTACCATGTTAGACTTACATTTTACTATTCTATGTTATTAGTTTTCAATTTATCTACATTACCATGCTTCACTTGATCTTATTTGAGTGTGTGTAGTGACACCCAGATCCTTGATTGCTTCACTCTACCCATTGAGGGGGTATCCTACTTCTAAATTTGAGACATGCATTGATATATCTACCCACCGGGGGCATCTTCTACATGACTACACCATCCATGTTATGTCATTTTTACACCACACACTCTAGTTATCATGATGATGTAAATTACTTACTATCTTACACAAATTATTATATTGACACTCACTAGTATATAACACTTGTGTATTTCTTAGCATCTAGCTAGATTTATACAACATGTCTTGCATATTTTCCTTCTTTCTTTGATTAGTTAGATTTGATTGTATTTCTAGTATATTACATGTTTTCCTTTTTTTCTTTGCGCAACTAGATGTAATTGCATTTCTCAGTTCCTTTTTTATTTCTTGCGTGTGCCTTAGGACATTTGCCAATTTTCTTTGCTGTAATCTTCTATGTGATTATGGATGGCATGTCAACCTTGCTTGTTTTTAGTTGTATGTGCATGTGGAATTTTAACTTGTCTTATATACTCACTTTCTAGTTTGAATGACATGTGCCCATGTCCCTTATTTACTTGGCCCTTTGGTCACTCTTGTATGCTTCTTGATTCTTTCCTTTTGTGTTTGTTGCATGTTTAATTCTCAATTATTTGCAATGCCATGATCCACATCATGCATTTATCTTGCTTTCTTAGATTCCATGATGGACATCATGCTCTATCCCTCCTTGACAACTAACAAATAACTAGACTTTTTTAGTTTGAGTTCAATAGATTGCACATGATATTACATTGTTATATCTATCTAAGCATACCTCTATTGATCTAACAATCTCCAATACAAAATATGTTATATCTTGAGACATCTTTTCAATTATCATTGTAATATCATGTATTTCATAGCTAACACATTTGTAGGGCTCTTTCTTCTAAGGGAAGTCATTATAGGGTCTTCATTCCTACCCTTAGAAGAGGGGGAAATAAATAGGGGTTTTGTCATAGAGATCAAAGCTTCTAATAGTCAAAAAATTAGTTTTCAAAACACTCAGAATAGCTATCAGACATCAAATCAAGCAAAATAAACTAGAAAAATAGTGATGATTCTAGAACAATTTTCAAACTCAGCAAAGAACAACAGTATCAAACCTAGACAACAACCCCAGATAGGAGGGTGTCCTATTTTTTGTGCTCTTGTCTAAATATTAAAAAACCTATTTTTTTTATAAATAGGCAAAAAGGTAAGCTCAGTTATAGTTTTATCAAATATAGATCAGTTTAAATTTAGAAGTTTCAATATAGTTTTTCTCAGTGAATCTAGAAATAGGGGCATCATGTAAAGCATGATGGTTCTCACTTCCATTTTTAGATTAGGCAGTTGGTATAACTTCTAGATCATAATCCATGTTACAAACACTAATCATTGGGGGAAATGTGCATGGCATATTTGACTTATTTTCTTTCCATGCTTAGCATATTACCCATGTATTCTCAGTAATTATGTGCCTTATTCCATCTATAGGTGGTTGGCATCATTTTCAAGTGGATTTTATATATGCCTATTGCCCAATTTTAGAGTGGATTTCATAAAATCCCAATCTCCACTTTTTTTATCAACTAAGAGTGGCCTAGTTTCCATCACACATTCAGATATCCATGCCACATTATCAAATTTTAGAGCATTTATGTGCTTCAAGAGCCATCTCATATGACACATATTCATATTGGTATTAGTTCATAGTTTCACTTAGTGGGAAATAATGGAGCCAAAGGACTAGCTAGCCTTTATATTCTTGAACCACCTACTTAGAGGGATTGGACACATAGTCTAAACATAGATTATCACACGCATGATCACGTCGCTTCACTTAGTGGGAAATTATGGATCCAAAAAGCTAGCCTTTATATTCTTGAGCCACTCTCAGGGAATTGAGCACTCAGCTCCATTCATGATATTAATTTTGGTTCAGTATATACCTAATTTTATCCATCATCACTCAACATCATAATAGGTTTTGTATTGTTCCACATACACAGTGAGGTGTATTTATTCATTTTTATTCCTCTCTCTCTTACCCAGCTTTTGTATGTTCTTATTTTAGATAGAACATATCTAGTAAGAAATGATCTACTCTTTATTTTTCTTCCAGATTTACACTTCACAATGTGCTCTCTCTACACACACTTAGCATCACACAACTTCATGGACATCACCCTTGTAAGTAAGTTCAGGTACCTTTATACTTTTCTTTTATCCTAGTATTTCACTTTACTAAATCACTAGAATAAGGGGGGAAATGTAGTCATATAAAATGTCCAAATTATTATCTTGATTTTGGCTTGTGACACCCTATTCATGACCCTTCTAGACACCTTTTTACGTATTCCCAATCATCCATGAACTTCTAAAACTTGATTCCAGCTTAACCAGGCTCTATTTCCTAGGGTAATTCTTTCCCCCCAAGTCTTAATCCTATAGGATAGGAATGCCATACTTAGAATATAGCATCAGACCCTAGGGTGTTCAATTTTTGGCACTTCTGTCCAATCATAATTTGAGCCCAAGTGGTCATTTTTTCCCAATTCTTATTCTTCATTATGTTAACCTAGTGTGAATACATTTAACCCATGACTAATAAATCACTATAAAAGTACATTCAAAGTTCATTTAGAAGGGGGATGACATATCTTACAAAGAAAGAAAGAATACAAAAAAACCACTAAGGCAAATCTCCCTATTGTCTGCGTACAATCACCCAAAATAATTGCAAACACTTTCAAACTCTCACACTAGTCCCTAGCCACCTCAAGAACTCTTAATTTGGCATTTTTTCATCCTCATTACATAATTTCAAAAATCACATCAAGTGAGAGAACTACATATGGTTTGATCCCTCTTCAGAGTATTGGTATGTATGCAGCATACCCACACAAGGGGTATGGATACACATTTAGTGCATCTTACACACACTAACACCCCCTCTCTTTCTCAAGTTTTATCAAGAAAAATGAAGGTCTAGGGTTTTAATATTGAATCAGCTCTACAAAGAGTTCCATTGACATTTAGGACTCCAAATTTCATAGGCAGGATCACACAAGAACAATGAATAAAACCTAGAAAAATTAGGTCTTCATGAGCAGTTTGGACAATAGAAGTAGGAACTGGACTATAGTGTCAGACCCCTAGGGTGTCCTATTTTTGATGTTCTTATCCTTTCATTGAATGAAAGCTAGATTATGATTTATGACACTGTTCCAATCTTGTACAGCTGGTTTTAGATCATGTAACACCCCTTTCAACTTGTTTTAAGATAAGTTATATTTCTCCTAATTTATTAATATTTTTAGAAAGATACAAAAGGCAAATAAATTATACAAATTAGTACTATAATTATTGCAATATTATTTACTAATTTATTGTTCAAGACCCTTAAATAAATTAGGAATAATAATCTAATATTCCCAAAATTATTAAATCAATAATACTATTAAATGCATTTATCGAGAGAAGCGATGGTCAAAGAATTGTGGCTGTTAAAAATGCATTAATGATGATAAGTGATGGATGAAAGGAAAGGGGGTAGTAAATGAGAGTTAACCCCTTGAGCCTATAAAAATAAAAGTAAGATCATTTTTACATTTTACCTTTGCTTCCATTTTTGATTACAGATCTGAGAGTGAAGAAATCCAGAATGATTCTGGAGCAAGTAAATAAGCATCACAAGTCTATAAACAGGTATTGATATGAGCATCAAGCTATATAATTAAAACATAGGGAAAATTTTCAAATATAACCACAACATGGAGAAATTATAGTTGCAAGTTGTAGAAGAAGACATCCACCATTAGAAGAAAGAAAAGCCAATGTCACCAACACAACAATCACATATTCCTTTGGGAACATTAGATAGCCACACCTCAACATTTAGGCTCCTCATAGGGTGATGTATCCTCAGAAGAAGGCCTTAAGGATTTATCCATTGCCAACAATACTAGAGGAAGAGGAAGCACTTGGGCGAGATGCATTATTAATCAAGGAAGAAACACCTAAAGAATAGGCACATCACATGGAAGGAGAAGAGGTTAGAATGGTGTGCCAAGCAAAGAAGACATAATCATCTCCACCCCCACCATTGATGATCAAATAAATGTAGTACTCAAAGATAGTGTTGTGTGTAGAGAATTGGGTCTCAAAATTACCCACTTACACAATTTTTTATTGCAACCACTGTCAACCTGGGAATTAAGTTGAATTATAGAACAACTATCAGGTTGAGTGCCAGAATACCAAGAACCAATTGGTGTAATACCTAAATATCTCCAACACTTTAGATTATATGGGGTTATTATAATTGTTAAATCTACCTTACATTATAAAACCCATGGAGGTAATCAAATTCCTATTCTCACATGTCCATGAGGACTATTCTACTTCATCAAGCACATCATGAAGATCACACCCAAGAGGATAAGTAAGGTGTCAGGGCTATAGTTTTTTGGATTAGATGTAAATTATGACTTGGGGGATTCTAATGATATCATAAAAATAGTTACAATGCTGATGTATCAAAAGTAGGGCCATGTCCTACATATCAAGAACCTATAAGATCATGTCTTTTGGGTTACAATACACATCATAATGACCAAGATCGATGGCACTAATCATTGGAAAGAGGTAGATATGGCCCACCTCTGTATTTCCCACCAAGTTATTGAGGGCTTGAAGTATAATTAGACTATGTATTTTGTCCATAAAATTATTGAAGATGTGGAGAAGACCCATCGAATACATGGTCATAAGTTTCCATAGGGATTATTTGTATTATTGATGGTGTTTGATGAGTTTGGTGTACTTGATTACACCATGGGAGTGTTGAAGTGGGCATACTCACTTGAGAATAAGTCTCCTACTAAGCACTATAAGGAATTCAAATGCCCAAGGCACATCACCCCCACCTATGAAATAAAGGTGAAGTCTTGGTTTGATAGAATGAAGGAAGCATTCATGAATGAATGGTGCATTCCAAAATCCTTTCCCACCTAGGCTAGTAAATAAACTTAGTTCAATGTGAATCAACATTTCTTGTTGATGTGCATCAAAATGGTCTCTTACAAATAATTATTTATGTGTCTGAAGCTACATTATGCCTTTTCAATGTGGTACTTCATCGACTCAATAATTAACTTGGAGATTCACACTCTCTATAAGGCGTATGTCTATCCATGCAAAAATCCCTATAGGGAAAAGAAGGAGACAGACCAAACTGACATCAAGGTCAAATAAATAATGGTGTGAGAATAAGTGTGTAATCTATTCTACATGTTGTGGCCTAGGAATAAGAGTTCAAAGGGCATATATCATATGCGAGAAAATCTCCCACCAGTGTTGATATGGGTTTTAACCACACCAGTATCATAATGAGGTAGCCTCTAACATTTTAAGAATCTCAATGAAGGTGAACTCCATTCCAAGTCATGAGTTGTAGGTATGCGGTCTTAACAACTAGGAGATGGAATAGTAGGTAGGCTCTGTAGGTTGTTAACAAGGTTTATAGATGGAGGGGTGGTCTCTAAAAAAGATGTAAAATATATATGAGTTGATGGGTATATGGTTACTAATATAGAGTGGGTAGCACTCAAAAATAAATTCAAAAGGGAAGAAAAAGTAGAATAGAAAAGAAAGGTTATATGACTTCAGGAATCACCTCTCTGGTTGGTTTCTAATTAGACAAGTGATTTATAAACCTATGCCTATTTATAGAAGCTATTACACACACACAGTCAAACATGGTCAAGTAGTCTAGGATAATCTTGATATAGGAAAATCACAAGCCTCAGTCAAAGGGTATTTCTTGTATAGCAGTTGTTACACACTCTTAATTAGGGGATTATTGCTCAATCTTAGTGAGGTATCTGAGACAATGATTGCACATACATAGAAAAATATATTGAATGAAATCACTTCTAGACACTTAAGAATATGAATAAAATAACTTAATTGCCAACAATCAATGTAATTTAATAATCCTTCAATAGTTGATGCATATCTAAGACTAGCATATCAATCAAGACAAGAAAGAACTCATTCGTAGAGTTTGCACACTAAAATTTATTGAATCATATAACCAAAATAAATAATCCTAATTACACAAACTTTGGAAATAAAATACACAAACACATTAGTTGATAACCATAATTTCTTTTGCTCCTGTATATTGAAAATCTTATAAGCCTTCAAAACTGTGGGTTACATGTGATGAAAATATTTGTTGCCTGACACCATCTCAAGGCAGCAAAGAAGCACCAATCAGCTGGGGATGTTAAAGAAGAGGATATTGAAGTGATAACTTGTGTCTTTGCCTTCTTCCCCTTATCTAAATTAGTGATAATGGTTTACTAGGATGAAGTGGTGGATGGCATGGGGAGATTGATTTGGGTGGATGAGACATGATGCTTGGGCAAGGCCATGGTTGTTTCAATCTTCCTAGATGCCCTTTCCTCTTCAAGGATCTGATTGTGGTAGTGCCAGAAAGAATAATGGTAGTGGCCATGAAGGAAATGGATGGCATGGTGGTGGAAGATGGATCAAAGGTGGTGGAAGGAAAAGCAATAGTTGTGGCATTTTTCTCAAATTTTGGGGTGAGCAGAGGAAAATGAGAAAGAGGAGGTTAATAGATCATCAATATTGGAAGTAACAACTTCCACCTTGGTAGTTTTCAACACAAATGAAATGGGCATAGCACCAAAAATAAGAATATAGGAAAAAATTGAGGAAGTGGTCTCTAAAGGCAAAGCCTTTTTACCTATGGTGCCCTCATTGGTTAGTGCTTTCCCTTGATCGATCATGAGGCTCAAATCCTTAGTTCTCTCTAGTTCTGCTTGTTCATCATAATCATCTTCTTGTTCCGCTTCAACTTGTTGGGGCATTACAGGTAAGCTTTAAGATTGCTCTATTGTAGGATTGTCTATGGGTGGAGTCCTTAGATTCCTCTTGTAATGAATAGTAGTCTTAGGCTATAAAGAGGAACCTTGATGAATTGGTGCAATATCTTCCTATGTGTCTACCCATAAATATGTAAACTCTTGTTCTCGGGGCATAGTTGTAGGCATTTAAATTGCACTGGTAATTGTGAGCTCTTATCTTTTCTCATCCTCATCAGAGGAATCTAGACTGATGGGGTCTCCTAGGGCTCCTTTAGGATCAAGTTCACTCACCCTTGGTTCTTTATTGACATCTCTTAACTTGAAAGGGAGTTCCTATGAAGGATCTCCTTGTTCCTTGGACTATTATGTGGTTTGGATTTTCCAAAAGTCTAAGGATGTCCATCCTATAAAGTGTGGCATTCTACTATTCAATTCCTTCATATTGATTAAAGGTTCCTATTGAATCACCCTTAAATGATCCTCCTTCAAATTGGCAACCATTGTCCTCTCCAAAACCTCATCATCATTCTGTGCATTCATGAATAAAATGTCATAATCATAATGGATGTGTTGGTAAGGGATACCAAGGCCCTGAATGTGTCTTTGTATGGCACTATGAGGATCCTAGTCCTTGTGTGGTACTGTGGGAAAGTGATAACTCCTATTATCACCCACATATCCAAAGTGTTTTCTCATTATGTAGTGCATCCAACTAATGACCAAATGGTGATGATAGAATGTGTTCTTATTTTTGGTCAAGTCCTCAATACTCCACCAGAGATGGTAAGCAATTTCTTATTCTACCAATTTATCAGGTACATACTTTGGGAGGCTTAAGGGATGAAACTTATGTCTGGTGATCATGTTTACCATGTAATTAAGATACCAAAAAAAAATCACCTTTACCAGATAGTGTTTTCACAATGCTTGATCTAACTCTAGGCATTGGAAACCCATATATTACTTTCCAGAATTTAGGATAAACATCCTCAAAAATCCAAACTATGTTCTTGGTATAGGCATAAATATGTAAAAATTAGAAATGATTGCAAATATGAGTCATGATACAGTCAGTGTCTGATATAAAAATATCACTAAGGACTTTATAAAATTTTCTCATGATAGTATCTAAAAGATAAGACATCATATAGAAGTGGCCCACCAGAGTGGGCCATTTGTTCTTATGAATTACCTATTCTCTCAATTGGTAGATTATAATTTCACCCAAAGAAAATTTTGCATCACTAGTCATCATTATATGTAACAATGGTACCCAATCCAAATTGATAAAATGGATGTTGAGCATGCCATAGATCATGTTAAGTAGTGCCATGCCAATCCACACTCCCATCCTGAATTTGTTGATATGGGTGGGATTCTTACCTTTTTATGTCATGGTTTCCTTATAAAAAAGCCATGAATTCAACACCTTTTCCATATAATTATCTTGATTCCATAAAACTAATATATGTTTGTTGAAATTTACATCTAGTGTTGGTAATGATAAATACCTTTGAAATCCCACTCAAGATATGCATGCCATGATAGTTTGATTGTCCATATGGTGCAAAAATGCATCCTAAATAACCTTCTTGATGAAGAATAAGTATCATAGGAGGTCAATGCAAGGCATCACCTCAGGCTTGGCTATAACCAAATGTAACCCTTGTCTCTTAAGTGATATCGACTCTATGATGAATAGCTACTTTGTGGAAGATAGATTTCCATCCAGTGAAAATATGCCAACAAAATCAATAACATCCCATAATTTAGAATAATTGGCATACCTATTGTTTAAAATGGTGCAATAAAGATAGTGTCCATGAATTTTATTGAGTCCTTAATATAAAATTGTGGTGAAAGTACTCCCCTAAATATCTTGGATGAATATGTCATTTATATTACATGCAGTACTTACAATCTTTTTACGTGTTGTGTAAATAATTCTCCTTTTCGCTAGTCACTGGTTTACTTACAAAAATCTTCATAAGTAGCTAGGGCTTTTCTCACATGGGATAGTAGTCAATATCAAGTTCATTTACAAGCAATGAATAATTCAATTTCTACATTTCACATATTTATATCTTTTAGCATTGAATTCCAGTTTGTGCATTATAAATTCCCAATAGTCACCTATTTTGTATTTTTTACATAGTTCAAATTTCTCATTAGTTTTAGTTTGGTGAGTAGTGTTAACAAGTATTAGGAAGTATTTTGCTTTATCAACTAAATATAATGGGATTTTGGTAATTAGGAATTGGGAGTCAGGTTTTGTGTTGGGTGCAAGCCTATGAAATATCCAAACAAATCTTCTAAACATAAATCCCAAAAAAAGATCCTGAAGACCAAAATCTATCAGACAAAATGCTTGATACAAAAATTTTGAAGAGAAAATTCTCTGATTCTAAAATTTTAGATAATTTATCTGATACACAAAACATGAAGACCAAAAAAATCCATCCAGTGAAAATATCTAAACAAAAAACCTGAATAAAAACTCTAAAGACCATATTTATTCAAAATAAAAGTTCTGAGCAAAAAGTATGAAAGACAAAATCTCTAATAAAAGATAATTCATTTTGGAAAATTGTTTGGACAAAATGTCTAATGTGAATACTCTGAAAAGTTTGATACAAAAATCTCGATGAACAGCATGCCAAATAAACTTTCAAACATAAATTTTGATACAAAAAACCTGAAGACCAAAATTTGTTGAAAAAAAGTCCCAAACAAAAAGTTCAAAAAGCAAATCTTGAATATAATTCCTCTAAATAAGTCTAAATCCCATAAAATTTACATAGTTCAAAAAACTCCCAAATAAGGCATTAATAGGGGTTAGTCCATAAAATGTATAATACCATGTTGGATTATTCTAAGTGTAAATATTAAGGATAAATTCAGTTAGAACTTGTATAAGCATGTAGAAGCAAAGCTCAACAAATAAGGCTAAAATTTGAAAAAAAAAATGGGTCCTCATTTATTCAAGAAGAAAATGGGGATTTTGGGTATAATAACCAGTACCCCCTACAGCAAACAAGAAGTAGGTTGAGCATGATGCTGACTCAAGTTCACAACAAGTTCCTCCAAAGCAAAAAAGGACTGCCCAAACACCACAACTTAGCCATTCTCCACATAGACCTTCTCCTCCCTGACCTTCTCCTCCTCGATCATCTCTACCCAAATTTCCACCTCCATAGGTCCCTCCACCCACACCTTCTCCTCCACACATTATTCCACCTCTGTCTTCACCTCTAAAAATTTCATAAGCATCACCCCTACAACTTTTATCATCAGGGATGGTACCATAATGAACAGTAGAGAAAGAACCAGAACAAGAGGAACCTACAATCCAAAAGGAAGAGTCTTATTATGATTATGAGAAGACATGTTCCCTAACACAAGATGATGAGTCCACCTTTGAAGACTCACCATTAGATATTGGGGGTCCATATGGGAAGAGGGGGATGATGAAGATTAGCAGATGAGTGGAATGACTATCGATAGCACTTCTTTAGCTACTGATATAGATGTTGAGATCATGGAGCACAACCCAAACAAAGGGAAGGAGATTATTAGGTTTGAGGAAGAACCTTCCATTGATACATCTACCAATCTATATGTTTAGTATCAAAATATCATCCCTGATAGGATGTTATATTTATGGTCGTACTTCCTTCTTCAAGATGCAACCCTTGACATAAGGTATTATATGTCCTTCTTGTTAGAAATATGCAATGAGGAACACCATTTTAAGCTTCCTCAAGATAGCCTCCTCTTAGGTTCTCAAGTTCCAGTAATGATAACACCACTATAGTTTGATCCCCAGAAGTTCACCCCTCTGCAATCTAGTGATTCATTTTGAAGATGGCTTTTAAATTCATGCACCAAAATGTACTTTCAAATTTTGATGCACATAATGTAGAGAAGAAACATGGATAAGTGGTGTTTATGTATGAAAAATAGCTTATCATATGGAAGGCACTTGAGGAAGAAGTGGCTATTTTGAAATAGTAAATAAAGGATGCCACTAAGGCCAAGGTCAAAACCTTAAATTTATACAAGATAATTTTGGGCCAAGAGATAGCACTAACAGATGGAGTACCTCTCGATGGGGATGCCATAAATAAACTAGAGACCTTAGTGAATCTCCTTTTGAAGTGATGTAAAGATCATCTCACATCGAGGAATGATGCACTAGTATTAGTAGAATAATTTACTGAGGTGATATAAGTATGTAAGTGTGCCCTTGAAGAGTTGGGGAAGTCATCCCCATCTTAGATAAGATTTTTGAAAGATCGGTGTGACCAAATAAAATATCAGAAACTTAGATCCATGTAGAGGAAAACCAGAAGCAAAAAATGGCTAATTTTTCCCTATTAATAAGGGATCGCATCGATTACATGAAAGACTTCAAAGATGTCAAAATAATGGAAGAGAAAATGAATGTGCATTAATAACAATTGAATGCTAGTTTTGTAGCCCTTCGAGGATAGGTTGTCGATGAAGTCTCAACATTAGAATAAGTTCAAATGGATGCTAGCACATCCTTGGAAGAATTGGTAAAAAATACAAATGATAATTATAACCAACTTGAGGAGTCAAAGAAATCTAAAGCGGCCATTGAAGAAATAACTACAAAGTTGCTCGACACATTGTCACATTGGGACAATGTCAAAAAGTATATTGAACAATTAGGTCCTAAATTTTTGGCAGAGGATACCATCAAGACTTAGTCTAAGATGGACTAAGAGAATAATGTGGGGTAATGTTGGACCCCAAATTTTGGCTAAGTATTTTGGTATTTTAGCATAGAACTAGCACAATGCAGGAGTATAGCAAATAGATACTAGGGCATGAAACTATACTAGCATATAAACAACATGGCATAGAACTAGTAAGGAATGAAAGGACAAGGACACATAATCACTAGCACAAGAAGACCCAGTCAAAGATGAGATATAACTATGAGGGACCTGAGATCATAGGACTTGGAGAAGTAGTGAAAGACATGGGGAGCACATGGGAAGTGGAACATGATTAAAGATCAATTCTCAAGGGCCATCTAGACCTTATCCATCATGATTTTTGCACTGACCCACAAAGAGATAAACACATGGAAGCAAGGATATAGAATAGAATGAGTACATAGGGGACATAAAGGCTTGGGTCCTTAGGAGAGACTAGTTAATAGACTACCATGACTCTCAGCTCATGGAGAGTTCATTGGCCAATTACTCATGAAATTTATGTTGTAATTACTTGGTCAAGGAAAAACAAGTATAAATACCCCTATATGAATGCATTGTAAATTGATGTTCTTTGGGTTTAAACTTATACTTGATTAGAATTTACATAGAAAAAGAGATAAACTACTTTGGTCCTTGTATCATTATGCTCAACAACTATAATTATGTAGATGAATGCCATGAAGTTCAAAAATTGTTACTTAGAAAAGGTAAAAGTGTGCATAGATCTCATATTGAATGATGACTACATGAACATCAGAACTAGTTATAATATCCATAACTATATATTGTACTTTAAAAAAATAATATTCAAAATCCATCACTTTATAATGCATTCATAAAGGGGTATTTATACTTATTTTTTCCTGACCAATTAATTACAACATAAATATCATGAGTAATCAGCCAATGAACTCTCCATGAATTGAGAATCGCGGCGGTCTATTAACTAGTCTCTCCTAAGGACCCAGGCCTTTGTGTTCCTTATATACTCATTCCATTCTATATGCTTGCTTCCATGTGTTTATCTCTTTGTGGGTCAGTGAAAAAATCATGATGGATAAGGTCTAGATGGCCCTTGAGAATTGATCTTTAATCATATTCTGCTTCCCATGTGCTCCCTAAGTATTCACTTGTAGTTGGTAAGGTGATGTGCCTTTATAGTGTCCTTTTTAATTTTATCAAAGAAGTACAAGGAGTAATTATAATTTTTCCCCTTGGCCATTTAGCTAGTGACATGAAGGTGGTCCATATCTACTACCTTCCACCTATCTACCCCTCCTATATTGGTCATGGCTAAGTGCATAGCTACTTGAATAACAAGATATATTAAGATTGTTATATGCATGGCATGCCCTTCTTTTCTATATTGTAGTGTTGTTACCATTTTCAAAATTGCTTCATGATCCTATAGATATTTGTCGATATCACCTCTTAAATAAAATAATCCAACTATTTTATATATTTTTTCATGGGTAATTCTCATCCTGCACCCAACAAGGTAGAGGTAGTCCTCGTGTATGCATGAGATTAAAAAAAAAACTGCTTCCTATGGTTTTTCAAAATATGGTAAGTTGAAAATTTGAAGTACTGTTGTATCTTCTAGCAAGTTATACACCGTGAGATCATAGGTGATCTCATTCTGTGTGTTTTGGTACTCCACCCTATAATCATTTTGCAAGTTGAGTTTTTTATGAGGCTATTGATGATTTTATTCTAAGACATGATAAGAGGAAACCTTGGACTCCCAATCATCCACACACAAAACCATATCAAGTATTGAATTTCCTAAATTAAGATTGGAGAAGGTAGTGGTGTTATTGTAGACTTCTTTCCCACACATGCCATTGTCAGTGTTTGACTATTAGGGGTCACTTACCTTAACCTTATTGAGTCCTCACATGTGTGATACTCTCACTAGGTCCTTCTTCTTGAATAAACATGGGGCTTCCTTCTTCTATGCTCTCAAACTCTTTGACCTCGTAGATGATTGGTAATGGATATCTGCTCCTTTTAGACTTTCTCTTTGGCTGCACCACTAATCAAAGTCCTCAAAGGTTAATTTACGACTGACCAACTCTTCAAAATAAATATGTCTTTATTTCTCATTCCTTAGACCAATAATACTTTGGCTCCCTGCTTTGACTTGCTCTAATACAAATTCAACACCTGTAACCTACAACTTCTCTTTCTTGCATGTAAGGACAAGTTTTTACTCCTTTTTTATCACTTCAATGAGTGTGGCCTTAATCTCTTATTTGATTTTTTTAATGATAATACTACATAATCCCATTATTTATTATTGGTTCTCACATTTATGAGCTCTATAATTCTCAATTTGTCAAACATAAAAAATGAAAACAAGAAACCTTATAGATTTTTATAAGATTTTTTTAATTCTCACATTAAATTTTCCACCTTGCATTAACTATTTTCCACATCATTTTCCATCACCTCCATTATGAATGATCTCAATGGCATTCTTTTGTATATATTTGAGATGCTTGGCATTCATACCATTCCATCATTGATGAATTCACATCCCATCCCATCCCTAGTTAGTTATTATGCCTTTCTTGTAGTGCATGCCACTTGTAAGTATTTAAAATTATCATTTTCCTAGTGGGAACACATTTTAAATCATCACATAATGGCATTTCCTTTGTCATATTCATGACATTTCCCATTTCACATTCCATCTCCTGCGTGTCTCACACTATCCTTTGCACGCATCCACCTCGTGCTACCTCTTATGCACCTTCTCTTTGTGTCATGTATTACACACCCCATTCTATTCTAAGATATTTGATCCCACGTGATTTTTTTACATTTTTCCCTTTATGCACTGATGACTTAACTAGCTTATTTATCTTCAAACCCAACCCATACTAAAATGTGTGTGTGGTCTTCCATGATAAAATTGAATAAGATCCAAATGTGAATAAAATGAAATATGGAACAAAAGGTGTGTACTCTATGCCACACTTATTTAAAAACAAAACAAATTTATAAAATAAACTATTATCATACACCTTATTAACAAAATTTAAGTGTTACATTGAATGGTAGGGCTGAAGTCGATGACCATTTAAGTGGCATGGAAGAAATTGGCCATTTAACCATTTTAGCATGTATTCATCTATTGGGAATATGTTTTGAATGATGAATAGGCCATCCCACTAGATCATTATCTTACATTAATGGAATTCAAACTTTGAATCATAGACCGACACATGTATACCAGGAAAAAATGTTTTATTCTTGATATGTCAATCATGCCAGACCTTCTACTTCTAATTTTCTATTCCTTAACTCCAATGTGAGAGAAATTATGTCTCATCCAGTTGTATTAAAGATTCCACACACACTTTTACATATTTTTCATCATCTAGTCTACCTACATGCATAATATGTAAATAAAGAACAAGGCCACCGTTAAAATTTACCTTAGTGCCAAAAATAAGATTAAAAGGAGTACTCTTGTTCAACCTCCTGTAGGTGGTTCGATAGGACCATAATACTTCTAAAAATCCATCATCCCAATCATTGTAATTGATATTATAAATATTTTTCAGTGTATGACCCATGATCTTATTAAAATATTTAGTTATACCATTAACTTAAGGGTGGTATGATGTGGTCTTATGGTGTATGATCATGAACTCAGCCAAGAGGATGTTTATTGTTTCATTGAGAAATGAGTTCCATGATTACTTGTGAAACTTAAAGGATATCCATATCAAGTGATAATATTTTCCCATATAAATTTGATGATGGTTTCAATAGTATAGTCATAAGAAGTATTTGGTTTAACCCATCATGTGAGATAGTTTGTGGTAGTGATGATGTAACATGCACTAGTTCATCTTGCAATAAGATTAATGGGTCCAAAAAAATAAATACGCCATTTATCAAAGGGTTAATGAGAAAGGAAGGGATGAAGAGGCATAACATCCCTTCGATTTATTTTACCTACTCACTGACAAATATCACATTGGTGTGTATAAGCTTTGGCATATTTGAATAAAGTGGGTCATCACAACCCAACTCAACATAATGTCCTTTTGTAACACCCTCATGGACCTCCTAAAGGAATTACCCATGTTCATGTTGTATTACACACCTTTATAACACTTCATCCCAGCCAAGTTTATATAGGTCCCCACCAATAAGCTAGAAAGAGGTGATGCATACATCTAGTTGCTTTTTCTCTTGGGCACTAAAGAGATCTGGCCCTAATCCTATAGTAAGAAAAATAGTTATTTCTTATAATTATTTGGGTACGTGCATAAATTGGAAAATTTATACATAAACCAAGTCATCTTCAATCATTTTTTACTTGATCACTTCATGATCTATAATGAAGGTGAATGGAGTGGTCAAGAAGTATTGACGAAACATCTAGAGCGCATACACCATGGATAAGGCCTCTCATTATGTAGTGGAGTAGTTTTATTCATCTTAGATGAGCTCTAGGCTATCAAATTAAATTATATGGTCAAGGTTCCCTTTGCTATGTTGTTCAAGAATAGCACCCACCACTACGTCAGAAGTGTCGATGTGAACATGAAATGGTTTTGCCCAGTTTAGAAACTAGAGAATGGGCATTGTTACTAATTTATCTTTCAAGGCCTCAAATGATTATTGATGTCTTTTGATCCATAATAAGAGACCATTTTTATCAAGTAATTATTAAAATGAATATTCTATGGAAGTATAAACCCAAATAAACTTACAATAATAGCCTATGTGACAGAATAAGGCATGAATCTCACTCTTAATGGTTGGGCTAGGAGTCGGGCAATAACCATGATCTTAGTTGGGTCCACTAGGAATCCATATCAATAAATGATGTAGCCCAATAGGATCTCAAAAGGTGTATAAAATATTCACTTCTTCAAATTTAAGGATATCTGAAGTTGACGGTAATGATCGAATATTAGGCATAAATTATCACAATGTTCGTACACTAATCCATAAATGGTCTAGTCATCCAAATAAACTTGAATAGACTTATGTATGAAATCCCTAAAGGCTTCCACCACAATGCAAGAGAAGACTACTAGTGCATTATTTAACTAATCTAGAATTATATTGTATGTAAAGGATTCCTATTTAGTTGTAAAGGAGGTTTTTACATTGTCTTCCTTAGTAATTTGTACTTAATGATAGCTTGAAAAGCCATCAATGAAGGTATAAATTTCACATCTAGCTACTCTTTCAAAGATATCTTATTTGAATGGCATTAGGAATAGGTATGTGACACACACAACATTGACATACCTATAATCCATAAAAATATGAATTCATTCATCCTTTTTAATGCTAATGTCCATGGGACTAACCCCCTTAGACTCATCAATGGGATTAATAACCCCAACATACAACATGTCAATTTATTCTTTAATGTGAGCATGCAAGTTGGAGTTCATCTGATATGGTTATTTTTGATCAATCGAGCATCGTCAACCAATTTTATATTCATCTTTCCCAATTTTAGATGTATTCATTTTATCTTTGTGTAGATATCTAAGATGTCTTATTACTCCTATAAGATTTCAAAGACATTGACTAACTCTGCTTCATACTAGTAATTTCCCATAATAGCCATTGTGGGGCCATCTTCTATCCCAATATTATACTAAAAAATTTGAATTGGCATAGAGAATGGTTGGTACTCAAATTTCATAGCATCTTGAACAACTCATGCCCCATATGTCATAGGTAAATTTAAGTAGTCTTATGGAAGCTATAGCAGATCAGCACTAGTACTCTTATCAACTTAATATATAAATTTTTTATTGCCCTTATAGACTTGTTCTTGATGGTCATATTTTGATTATGAGTATGTTTCCAACCAAGCCTAGTAGGAGTATTAGGTTCTTATAAGATTTTTAAATCGTCCTTTATTATGTCATCTATGGTCCATATCCAATCATCAATCGGCACTTGATTGCCTATAAATACTTGGTGGATTGATTGCAAAGTCAAATTCAAATCCATTTTCAATGAAGAAAATGTAAATGTGGAAATTAAACCACATTTAATTTTCTCCCAAGTATCTATATCTTTTCACTTTTCTTAAGGAATGTATCACTCCCTAGCTCAGGCATGCAGAATACCATAAAACGTATGAACCCATAAGAATTTTGATAAGAATATTTCATTAATTTTCCAAAGGTTTTCACAGTGCATTATGTGTGCTTCTAGGGAAGTAATAGCATTTTAATTTAAGGTGGTGTGAACATGGTTATCATGGTGAAAATGATTATGCATGGATATGTGTACTTGTTCGCAAGTGTCCAACTAGTATTTATGAGTAGACCACCATAGAGAAGTTATTCTTTGCAATATAAATTTTAGCATGTGCATGCATTCATCTTCAAAAACATAGTAATTATCCATCTATTGTAAGTATTTTTGAACCTCCATTTGACCATGAAACCTAGGTGTCTGGTCCAACTCCAACTATAAGGGTAGTGCATTCATTAGGCATCCACCAATGAGACAAACACACCTATGACACATAATTGGCTTGCATGGAGCATGTATTTATTGACCAACTGCAACACAACCTCACCTTATTAGATCATATGCATTTTGATCCCAATGTTTGTAATCAATGATAATAGTGTCAAAGATGGATTGTGCATCTCCCCATTATAGCATACCATCAGTATTAAGATCCACATACTCATTTTTTTTGTACCATGATTTTATATATGTAGTTGAGGTCTTCATCATCATCAACTATTTCTATAAAAGGGGTCCTTGATCATTATTTAGAGGGATGTCCACTCGTTGGGTATCAATCTCAAAAATTATGTAGCATTTCTTCAAATGCAAGTCAACATTATTTACATAGCACCATAGTCAACCCAATAGGGATAAGAAATTGTCAACTTCATCTAGCTCAATTACCTCAAAATCACCTTTGAATGGGACACCCAAGATGTTGATGTTGGCATCCTTAAGAATGCCTATAGGTACTATGTGAGTATTGTTGGCCATAAATAGAGCGTGAGAGGAGGGTTGAAGAGTGGGACTTCTCATCTTCCTCTAGGCATCCTTCATGAGAACATTGACTTTTGTGTCAGTGTCCACTAGTATATCTCATATAATCTAACCATGAATGGATACATTCATAATGAAATCTTTGTCACATTCAACATTGGTTTGGACACGAGTCTCTTTTCATCATGCATCGTTCAAATGATGACCCATTAAAGTCATGGTCATTTGTTATCGTAACTAGTTCTTAAGGAGAGGGATGATGTTATCACCAAGAAGAAGCTTACAAATCTCTTGAAACTCATCCTACCTTGAGTCTGTTAAGATAATTATATTTTATTCTAAACATGAATGACAACATCCTTCTCTTTAAAAAACTCAATTTCACCTTGTAGTTCATGTACTAGGGCCATTATGTAGTGCAACACTTCTTTCTATTTTTGAACATTTAGGTAGTGATGTGCACAAGGTTATTTGTGTTGAACCTTCTCAGTAAGTGGCTTTGAAATTGGTTGGGAATGAACACCACTTCATGTCATAATATTGACCTTAGGTCTAGTTAGAGGGGTGGTAGGATGTGATCTCCACTGAGCACTTGGATTTTTTATGATGTAAATCATCCCAACACCCTTCTCATTACATTATTTAGTGATGGATGTATACAATTTAAGGCATTCTTCTAGACGATTCTCATTTTTATAAAATTCATAAGTTTGGTAAATTGGGCAATCATGTTGGTAGTGGTTTGGAGATCCACACTTGTAACACATCCTAGGTGGAAAGTGGCCACTTACTCATCCATTTTCATGCCCTTGATGTCTAAAATATCAACCTCCATTAACCGCCTGACTGTTATCTATATAGGTTTGGTGGGTATCCCATGTACGTGCTTCATGAATTTCATTGATAACTAAGCAGTCATTAGTATCATGTGTATAGGCATCTCATATTTTATATTATAGTGACACATTAGCCTGAGTTACGTGTTGAAGCAAAGAGAAACTCCTTACATCATGATTTTCTTTGCAGATCTCACAAGATTGTTTTAATATAGCATGAATATTCCTCTATGGATAGTTATTCATGTTATGACTTTCAACCTTGTAGTCAACACACCATAGGCCATTATGCATCTCATGATAATTATTAGCAGTTACCTTCTCTAGTTGAGATTATAGTAATAATTTGAACCTCCATAAAGGGATTGATCCCTATATCTATACTTCTCATAGCATCAATGCGAAGAGATACTTTCAATGCCTCACACGGGTTAGTAAAGGTCTTGTGGGATAAGGCTCAATGGAAAGGAAGTAACAATCCTCCCACAAACCATTTTTTGTTATTTTGGGTTGATCTCAAATGAAATTTTTTATATAAGTGTTTTAAAATGCACATCATAATACTCTCAATGAGTTCTTGCTTTAAATCCTTCAAGGCAATAATTATTTGCTACTCAAACTCAGGGATGTCAAACTCCTGAAGAAATGCAAAATTTAATACTTCATAATTCACTATGTAGCTTTCTTGGGATCAAATAAATTGTACCATTTGTGTGCACGATCCAATAATGTAGTGTTAAATTGAGTTGCTTTTCACTCATAATAACTTATACCCCATGCTTGCTAAATGAGTTCACACTTGTGAACATGTTCCACTACATTCTCAACACTTTTTTACTCAAAAAGGTGGAGTGTCAATTTTTAGTATACCATAGGGGCACTAGGTGGTGGACCTTGTGGTCGTGACCCTTTGATTCCTCCCAAACCCTATGGTGTGGGTTCACTAACTCTTCTAGAGCTACCTCTTTTTCTTTCGACACCTCCACTAGAACCTCCACCAGTATTGACTCCCATGCCTCCCAAAGTAATATGGGTGCTTGAAAAAATGGGTGCTAAAAGAGGTTGATTTGTTAACATTGGCCCTAAATTTTTCCCACTAATATTTAGTCCACCTATAATTTCAAGGTTGATCATATGGTTGCTTGCTATTGGAATTATAATTGTTAAAAGTAACTCTATTGGGTCTTGTTTTAAGACATTTTTTTAAACTTGTATTCTAATATTTTACTCTGTGGACTTTAATTTAGATTACACACTATCACTATCCCAATTTATTATAATAATTCCATTGTAATTAAATGCATGAGTGCATGCTACAGTGGGGGAATCAGGACTCAAAATATTGGGTTCTAATATCACGAGTGCTCATCCTACTCCTTTTGTACATACTTATGCTAGAAAAGTGTATAGATCCGATGTTAGAGAGTATTTCATGTGCCTTATACATCCCTATATATTCTCATAGCACTTACATGATCCTCCTGTTCCCTCCTAGGATCACTTCTTATCATAGCCTTACATCTAGCCTCATCATGCATATGCTTCCATAGCTCTCATTGACTACATACCATGTTGAACTACCAATCCTATACCAATGTGCATCCCTCCATCTCCACACCGGTTGTATTTCTCACGTGTGAGAGAGTTTAGCCATCCATGTGAAAGCTTTCAATTCTAGAATCAACCATGAATATCTTTATTTCTAAGGGGAATTAGTTTAAATACATTATGCATGATTCCCTAAAAAAATTAAACTATGTTTCCTCTAGACAGGAATAGGTATATATAACATATTCCAAAATATATATTGAACATCCCCTTCCACCAAAAATCCATTGCACGAGTCTATGTAGTTTTTAGCTTTGCCAAAATAGTTTGGTGCTCTACTGACCAAAGATACTTTTATTTGTGGTTCCTTAAACAATCTTGTGTGTATGTTAAAATCCAAGCATGTAAGTGAATGGGTAATTCTACAAATAAGGATTCATATAGTAATTCATATAGATTCTTCTCTACCCATGTTCACATAGAAACTCTTGGTTCAATATACTATAGTGCAAAATTATCTTCTACTATACCAACTTAGTGTTCAATGTTCTCCAAATAAAGTTTCTCGAGCATATTTCTACCATCGTGATAACAAGTGCAATGGACCCTAAAAATAGAACCAAAATGTTTGGTCTTTTTCTTTAGCTTTGCATAATACATATTAATTGCATGCTTAAGATGAAAGAAAATACCAAGGAGTTTGTGTGGCAGTATATCATGCAATGAGTAACCCTACAAACTGACTTGAGGCACGTAACTTGAATCGGTCCTCATCAATTTTGACACATGATTATGTTTAGTTAAATTATATTTTACTTAGGTGCTTAAGTTACCATATTTAACCATTAATGGTGTTCGATGAAATTGGCATCCCAGAGTATTCTAGCAAAGAACTCAAGTGGGTTTATCCATCAAAACATAAGTCCTCTACCAAATAATTCAAACATTTCACTTACCTCGACACCATCACACCTTCCTAAAAATTAATAATGAAGGGTTAATTTGATGGCATGGAGGCATTTGGAGACAAATGATGTGTGCCGAAGGAGTTACCACTGCAGATGGGAACATATGCTCAATTTATTGTAAAATAACATTAATCTCTTGGACGGATCTAGATGGAAACCATAAATAATTTATCTGGCTAGCTCAAATTACCTTATGCATACATCTTTAGGTACTTCATGAACTCTGTGAATCACATTGAAGATGCATAACCTGTGAACATTGACTTAGATAAGGTTGGCATTGAGATTCATAATTTATGTAATCTTTATGTGTATCCAAGGAAGTGTGCATATATGGATAAGCATGAGACTCACAAGACTAATCTTAATCCTTATAATTTAGTCGTATAAGGGCATATCTAGTTAATTTTATACATATTTAAGCCACCAAAGAATAAGTATGAAGGTCATGAGGTATCAAAAGAGCCACTTATTCCCCAACCAAAAATATGCACGGATGTGAGGGCATGAGTGAAAGAGCAAAGGTCATGACCTAGGAGGGAGAAATAAATCAACCCAAGGCCTATTTGGGTTATGTAGGTAGCACTCAAATTACATGGGATTTTTTTAGGATAGCACAAATATTGTCCTAATCCTAATCCCTACTTTTGGCATTTGATCTCTATTATGTTTATTACATAAGAACAAGGTTTTTGTGTTACAAGTCTCTGCATGGTAAATTGACATACACATGAAATTAGTAAACCCTTATAGATCGACTCACAAATTCAGATCAAAATTTTTATCACATAGTCAACCAAGGTGCAACCTTAGGTAGTCCTATCCTCCTAGTGTAAACTTATCCTAATGTAGTTTGAATTTCTAATTTAAGACACAACATAGTATACAGGTCTTTATATATATTTTATAGTCAAATTGAACATATTTATTGATCAATTTACTAATTTTAGATAATTTACAATTCTATATATTATGTATTTTACTTACAAATTTGTATATTTTTGTATATCAATTTCAATAGTTTAGATCTATTAGTTTGATTCATTTCAATTCAAAATAGATTAAACAATGGCCCAAATCGACATAAATGGATGGTTGTGCGTGTTAAAAAACTTTTGGGTCTAATTTTGCTTATAAATGACCCAATCCCACAAAATTTTACTTAAATTAGCTCGATCACATAAACATATCTCACAAATCATCTTTTTTACCCTAGTCGCAAGGGGTTAAGCTTTTTTTGTGTTGATTTTGGTTTATAACATACCAAATATCAAGAAATATTTTTATAAATTGGTGGTTGGAAATGTGAAGGTGACAAAATTAATGTTATTAATCTAATCAAACATATTCAGGCCCCAATTTTAACTAAAATCATATGATCCGGCACAAATGTGTCCTAAATCATAAACATTTTTCAAAAAGTGAAGGTTGTTGTTTTGGTGTGTTGATTTTAACTTATAATAGACCTAATTTCATTAAATATTGACATGAATGGGTGGTTGTGTGCGCTTAAGTCACTAAATTGACCTACTTTTCCCCAATCACACCTATTTGGGGTTGAATTTGACTTTAATTCACTTAGTAATGCACAAATGTGCCCCAAATAGACATAAATAAGTATTTATGTTTGTTTAGGATTTATTTTTTTTATTTTCATTGATAAGGAACATAATCCCATAGAGATTTAGTTAAATTGGCCATATTCCAAAAAAAAATTCCCCAAATCATCCATTTTTTCTTAGTCATAAGTGGTTGGGATTTTGTTGTGTTGATTTTTTTCTATAAAGGACCTAGTCACATGAAATATTAATAGAAAGAGGTGATTAGACATGTCTTCAAATCTACGTGCATTGTGTGCATTAATCTAGTGACACCTACATTTTCTCCAATCCAATCTAAATTGGTCTGATCACGTATGAATGTGCTTTAAATCATATACATTTTTGTAAATTTTAAGTTGCACGATGTTTATTATGTTGATTTTAACCTAGAATATAATTTAATGCGTGCAATATCAATATCATAAGCCATAGTTAGAAGGATCCCCGTTTATTCAATGGCATAAATCAAAACAGCCCAACTTGATGCACTCCTTGTAAATTCACCTCACCAATATATTGGTGATTGAATTTTTGGATAATTTTTAATAATTTGATATAGAAATGAACAAAATTATGTCTTTCTTCATTAAAAAAAGGAGTGGGGAAAGTGGGAGGGGAAGGATTGATGATTACACATTTCATAAGTCATAGTCAGAAGGATTCCCATTGTTTCAATGAGATAGATCAAAGCAACTTAGCTTGATGCATTACTTGTGAATTCACCTCACCAATTGATTTGGTGGTACGAGACCTGAACTTAGTGATAGGGAAGGGGGCTCTTTGTTTCATAGTTTGGTTGTGTTTTGTAGTTGTGTTTGTATCTTATTGAATAGATGGTTTTTTTTTTTTTGTTCTAGTTGAAATTACAAACTCTTTCATTATTTCCTTTTATGTGACTTTAATAGCTTGTTGATAGACTTGTTATAAATAATACTTAATTAATTGACCATTTTTATTTTTCTTTCGCACTTTTTGTTATTTTTGTCATAAATACTATTGTAATTTTTTCAAACTCGAGTGAGAGGCCCTCATATCTATATTTAAAAAATTGAATAAAGTACAGATTTTTTATTTATGTCATTGCATCATTACCTTCGTTAGTGGTTGCAGATTGATTGCACCACACCACGATTTCGCTGTAAATTTGATTGAAATTGAAAACAAAAAAGTACAATGAATATCAAAGCGAATCGGCAATGCAGGTTACAAAAATTGAATATATTGTTCATCAAAAATTCAATAGATTCAAAATCATAGTGCACGTCAACTCAATGCAATCTAAACCCATCATGTGCTTTTCAAAAAATTCACCAGAATTTACCAAACAAAGAAAAATAACCAAAACTCCATTTTAGATTTGGAATGGGATTTTAGAGTTGGTTTTTTTGTATGAATGAAATTTTGTGAATTTTGGCATCTATATAATTAATTAATGAGAATGAAAAACCTACCCGAAAATTGAATATAACTATTTCAATACAGTCGATACCTTGTGCAACTATAAAGCTTCCCCGTTGAGTATTTTTGCACTTCGTTTTAATAATGTGGGGATCAGACAGTCAGAACTTGAAAGCTGAAGGAGTCATCAGATGGTTGTGAAAGCGCAGTCTAGCCAATTTTATATCATATTAAAAGAAAAATTCGTAGATATGTATGTTAATGTATCATGATATCAAATTTTGCATTTTCATCATATTTAAGGGTTTTATTGGTTAAAGGTACGATTATCAATTTATGTTCTTTCGATTTATAAAACTATACATTATAAAATATAAAATTACATCTTTTTAATGTAATTTATAATTTTAATTTCATTATAATATAAATAATTATGATATTTAAATATATTAATATATATTATGATTATATAATAATATGTAATATATAATAGATTAAATATTATATAATATTATTATATTTATATATATTATTTTTTAAGAATATAATGTATGCATTTATATATAATAATAAATATAAGATAATTATATAGATATTATAATAATATTAATATTATATATAAAGTTTGAATTTAATTACCATGCAATAACATCAAACTAAATGTTATGAGAAAAATAACACTTGGATGAAATATAGATAAGTTGAAATAGGTTGATGATAGGTGTGGATAAGTTGGAGGAGTTTAATAACATGTATGGATAGGTAAATAGGTCATAGCATTGTCGACCATCTCATAAAATATTGGCTTTGCATCATATTCAGTACATTAGTAAAAGTTATGTGAAATCATAGTCAATTACGACATTTCTATGTTCGAATTTAACCTATTCAATAGAAGATTTGGTAGCATAAATGGTTAAAGTGTTTGCAACTTCAATATTAACATTAACTATATATACCCATGTCTACTTATATCGATTTTGCAATGTCAATTATATGGAGACAAGACATTGAGGTTCCATAATCTATATTGTAATTTATGTTTATCTATGTTGCCAATATATTGACACCTAGATATATTACATTGACAACTAGAGATATTACATCAGGTTAAGAAAATACATAAACATCATACTCATACACATGGAATAAAGAGCAATGCCATACAAAACTTTTAAGTGGTGAAATATTTAAAAGTGTGTTGAGCGGTGATGATGAGGGGCAATGACATAGTAGTGATATCATACACCAAAGGGCCCATATCATACGCATGCCCCCACTTTGAGGCACTTGTTGGATTTACATAACCTGCACTGATTACAAAGTGATTAGTAGCTTCCATGGTGGTGGCATATTTTATTAACTATTTTCTATTTTATTACGTAAAGGATAAATGTTTGATGTGCAAATAAAATCAACAATGCAATGTCGTTGATGTGGAGGCAATACATTGAGGTTATGGAGTCTATTTTATTGGTTTTATTAAGGTTGAAGTAAGTACCAAAGCTTTTTCAAAGTGCTTACCACATGGGTGCATAAGGGGGCATTGTTGTTGATACCATGTGAATGTCATGGTAGAGGAATCATCGGTTGAGAGAAAAGGTAGTCAATTGGTGATTGGTCCCAAGTGGTAGAGAGGGTTGCTCTAGGTTTAATTCTCAAAGCATTAGGGTGTGCCCACATCGTAAACTTGAAAAGGGAAAGAAAACACTTATACATTCCTTCTGACATAACTTGCACCTTTGGGGCAACTGCCAATCAAATTTTAAATTGCCTCATTATTTAAAGTGAAGAAATGAGGCACCCATAACTGTTCTTTGTCCCTTATAACTGCAAACTAGAGTCTAATCAAGTGTATTTCTATTTCTATTTATACAATATCTAAACTTTAGATCAACAAAATATTGTTAAGATATTATTTCCTTTATTTCCATAAACAACATTGAAGGTATTGACTCATATATTAATCCCATTACTCAAAAAGGATGGAAGGATGATTGAATATGACTTCTGAGTAAGATGGACAGATTCAAAGAAGACACATTTTGAAGCATCGGTGCATGTCCACAGTGTTAATGAGTTGCATAAGAGCGCAAGTTCATGTGATCCTGTACTGCAACACGATTTTAAAGTGTCAGTAAAACCTATAAATTATGTCACCCAAAATTAAGACAAACTATACCAAAACAAGATAAGTAGCATTTTTCCAAATATTAAAACTATAATGAGAATATGTTTGTTACTATGTACCGTATTCTCCAGGTGATGTTAAGAGGCCCACAACAAGGGAGTAATAATCACTAATCATCCCAACCATACCACACCCAAATAAAAACAACGTATATTGCTAATTTGAAAAAAAAACATATAAACTGTTTGTAATCCTTTGTTGTAATTATCTTCTCATCATAATTAAGCCAAGTCATAAATAAAATCTACATTAATAGATATCAAATGACACTTCGATCTATGGAGTACACTACATCAAATTTCATGCTAAATGGATTTCCCTATTCTTTGGGATAATAATAAAACATACATCTAACTATCTTAAATTTCATGATCTCATAATGCTTTGTAACCAAGGAAAAATAAAGAAAACATGAAAAATTCTGCAAACCACAAAATAGCTCATAGATTCTTCGATATATGTCTCCTTGTTAGAAGAATGCATGCAGAAAAAGTCCTTATCAGAGGGAATATTAGGCCATACCCACATGAAGTTGGACACTTCATAAATTTAAATTTATTTATAGAAAATCAAGTGAACCCAAGCACTTCAGAGTGCCTCGATATCATTCCTTGCAAACTCACTTTTGTTGATTAATGGCTTTGTGATGCCCCACTCACCTTACAAGAGCTCACAAAGACTCTGCATTGCATGAGCAATGATAAATCCCCCAAGATCAATGGCTTCCCATGTGAGTTCTACAAAGCCTCCTAGGAGTTTGTCAGGGTAAATTCATTGCAAGTTTATAAGGAAGCCCTCTGGAGTCAATCTATTAGAGCCATGATCAACCAAGATAATATCAAAATTATTCCTAAAGCTATAGAACCTGAGTTGTTTACTATTTGGAGGCCTATAACCTTGCTCAATATTTCTTGCAAGATTATTTCTAAGGTCCTCGCCAATAGAATCCACCTCATCTTACCTGCTATTGTCAGACAAGAGCAAACATGTTTTATTAAAGGGCGTTATATTTTTGATAATCTTATTACGGTTTGGGAGGGCATGATTTGGGCCCACTCCTCTCTCCAGAGAACTATTTTCCTTAAATTAGATTTTGAAAAAGCTTATGATAGAATTGACTGGCAATTCATTTTGGTCATGCTCAAAGCTCTTACTTCAACCCCTACTTTATCTATGTTGTCCAGACTTTGTTTCAGGATGCTTTGACATGTAGAGATTTGATTCAAGATGTTTCAACATGCCTCACTATTAATGGTCATAAAACAAAGGGTATTGAACTTCAACACTACATTCTCTTAGGGTGTCCCCTTACTCTGACCCTCTATGTGTTATCTATTGAATCCCTAGGTTATCACTTATCTTCCAAAGCTTTTCGAGGGCTTGTTCATGGTAATGTATTTCCCGAACCACACTTCCTAGCTCATCAATGGGCATTTTTTAGATGACACCTTCCTCACACTCGAATAAAAAGAGGTCACCTTTAAAGAAGTTATTCAATGCCTAGACACTTTCTGTCTAGATTTTGGTTCATATCTCCAATGGAGTAAAACCTAGTGTTTTTGAAAAAATATGATGCCTATCCTTGATTGGATTCTCACTTATAATTGGTAGTGGATTACTCAGTGGGGAACAATTCAAGTTCTTGGGCATCCCTTTCACCTTTGACAGTTCTTCAATCGAGCTTTGGTAGTATGTCCTCAATAGGATTGAAAAGAATATTGAATATTAGATTACTAAACCCTTATATCTAATAGGCAAGTTTCAGGTTTGTACTAAAATCTTGGTCATCACTCATGTCTACTATTCTTCCTATTGGACTCCCTTTAAGACCTCCTATGAAGTATTGGCCAAAATTCTTATGGATTTCCTTTGGGCCAATTCTAATCATGCTCGGGGTTTTCATCAGGTGGCCTGGGATATTTTTTGCCTCCCTTGTTATGTGTTAATTGGGTTGTGCAGGTTATTAAGGGAAATAAATATTAGAAAATTCTATTAGGGCATTGTATCTCTTTAGGCTCTCCCTATGGTGAAACTAGTTGGCAAAATATTGGCTTCAAATCCCTTCTCATAACTATAGCTCCTGTCAAGATCTCTGTCTCTTTTGTGGCCAAAAGCATTTGGGAGGCTTTTAAAGTTGTCAAACCCCACTTGAAGTTGGTGAGAGATGGTTTTTGCATAGGGTTATATTTTAATGACCATAACTTGTGGTGGTCCCCTATTCTTACTAATTCATCTATTCTCTTGGCTGAATTACTTAGTATTAAGGCTTTGCAATTATTATGTAAATGGATTCACATTATTTGAGATTTGATTAATTTCAAGGATTGGATCCCCTGGCCTGAATTAAAAATTAAGTTTCAGTTAAACAATGTGGATTTACCTTCAATTCTTCACATCCAATAGTTGTTACATGATGTTATGTTGCATGAACTAGGCCTGTAGCCTCCTCAATCTCAGTGGAAGGATTAGAGGTGGAACTGTGATACTCATTTCAAGAATTACTCTCTCAGGTTGCTTTATCAAGTGATGAGTCCCTTCTCCCTAACTTTAGGCAAACTCAGTTGATGCTAGGGTCTCCAATCCTCTCCCAAGACCTAGCTCACCCATCTGGATCATGTGTGGCAATGTGGCCTTGAGCCTAAGTTGGCTCATTTTTTATGGTGTTTGATATACCAAAGACTTCCCCTCAATGAGAGATTATTCCACCTCCACATTCCCTAGCCCTTTTTTTTGGCTTGAAAGTATCTCGAATCATTTATACATCTATTATGGTTTTGTCTGAAAGCTCAATCTGCTTGGTGATATATTCATTCACTTTTTAAGCAATACTACCTTAACCCTTTCTCTTGGCAACATGCGCTCTTTGGTGATTATTCTAATTGGTCAGTCTCTGTTGCCTTGATCTGACATTTCTTTTCTGCAATTATTCTCTTTCAGTTATGGAAAGCCAAAAACAATGTTATATTTAATGATGAGAATTGTGAAACTTCTTTTTCTGTTAATGAAAAGATTGTTGTTATTTCTTTGACCTTTATGCGGATTTAAGTTTAAGTGGAAAAGATGGCTCTAAACCTCCGCCACTTGTAGGAGCTCCTCGACCACTAGGGGAGTGCCCCTTGCACTATGTCTTGGATGTCACATGATGGTATGCCCTACGATCTGCCACCACCTCCTCCTAGAAGGTGTTGAATCAAAATTCAGTGCATAGGCAGGGGTCACTTCTCTCCTCGCCATCATCTAGGAGAGCCTAGAGTTCTCATAATAAATATGATGTTGGTCCTTATAAGCTGTCTCTGACTGCTTCCCAATAAATTGATGAATGGCCTATCACTATTCATGATGACCTCCTTGATGGTTGGATTGCTCCAGAGATTCCTGATGTGGAGCCACCTACTTGGACGGTGCTTCCCAAGGATGATCCTCTACCTTCACCTCCTAGGGTAGCGACATGTGCTTAATCTTTGTTGTGGGTGTTCTTTATATAGTCATGTGAGTCAAATCTTGACTAACTTATTTTTGACATGTGTACAAAACTATTTTTGTTCCTCCAACATAGAGTTTGAACTATGATGTCTCTAGTTTCTTTACTTTGCAACCTTTTATTTAAATTAATTATTATTTTTGTTAATATAATATGAAACATTCCAATAGTAAATTCGATGGAATCCTTCCTTAAAAAAAAGGAGTAATAATTATAAAAGTCTAATGTTATGTGGTGTTTTGGCATAATGGAGGTATGTCATACACGTATTTATTTTTATTTAAAAAGCATGTGCTCATCATGTGTCAGATGCGATTATGTATGTCCATTAGTTAGCAAGAGATTATAGTTATAGATTATTATTATTATTTAGTAAGAGACGTGCTAAGTGCTATTAAGCTCTTTTATTTAGATGGTTTAAATGTTGCGTACGCCATGAATGTTCATTTTTTCCAATAACCAAAATATGGCCAACAATGGGAAAAAAATTAGTTACGAGCCACTAAACCATCATTTTTTTAAATTAAAAAACACTTTTTACTAATTTAAAATAAAAAATGAATAATACAACGTTAGTCATATACAAAATGGTTGGAAAAGTCACACCTCTAATGCTAAATCAAATTTTAAAAGTTTTAAGAAAAATTAAAGTTCAAAATAATTGGCTAGAGCTGGACGACAACCACAATTAAATTAACTCAAGTCATCTCAATAAAAAAACAAATTAATCATAGGAAACCCTATCAAAAACTAATTTCACCTCAAAAATTAATTTCAGTATTTTCTTAAATATAATTTAAAAAATAATTTAGAACAATTTTTTAATCTTAATAAAATTTATATATTTATAAATAAAATTTAAAATATTTATATTTAAAAAAAATTATGATAAGAATCAAACCCACAATCAAAATTAACTTCATAGGGGTGTTGACTCTCCTAAGGAGGAACATGATGCCAAATGTCAATACATTACATGCGATAAAATTTCTTGGCCTCACCAAAACAATAGCTTTGTAACATTAGCATAGTTTGAAGATGGGCAAGGGGAGATTCAAATGGATGACCCCTCTTTATGAATATCTTATCATAGAATGTAATGGATCTTACAGAGTTTACTTGTAAATAATATTTGTGACCTGTGTATCAACATAATGGTTTTCCATACATTCTTTATCTACAATAAGTGAATTTTTTGGTTTTCTCCTCCAGATGAACCTGTGAAGTATTTGGCCTAACACCACCTAGGTCATCACCTTGCATGAGGAAGGACGTGAAAGTGCATGTATCTTAGTTACTTCTAATGTCTCCTCTAGAATTATTTCCATGGGGGAAGACCAATCACATCATGCGGTCTAAATTATTTTAGACATTGATGGCCATCCTTTTGGCATCCTCAACATCTATGCTCCCAATGATGGCCCTAACCACTCCCTACTCTGGTGATCATTGGTATTTGGGTTACATCCTGCCTTATGGCTAGTGTGTAGTGACTTTAATATGATTGAACACCCCCAAGACAAAGTGGGGCCCTTCCCATGTATTGGTGAGCATGAGGATTGGTACTATTTCAAAAACAAATGGGAGCTGGTAGACCCTCTCCTCTAGTCATGGGCATTTAATCACACATCTTGGTTTACATGATCCAACTACCAAATTGAGGATCACTACATGCTCAAATGGTTAGACTACTTTATGCTATCAGAGCAAAATATGTTTTCCTTTTCTAGCATTGATGGCCATCCTATCAATGTCCACTCAGATATTGTCTTGTCAAACCACTCACTCATCACCTACAAATTGGAATGGAACTCTAGGTAGTACAAAGTGCCATGTAATCAATTTTTCTCAACACTTATATGCTAATTCATGCTAGCACCATTTGACACATCCACTAAACCTTGGACCTGGCCCCATAGCCCCCATATGTCACCAGTTGGATTGAGTGGTGGAATGAAGCCATTATTTGCACCACCTCCTTTCTCCACCACCATGAAAAACATGATTCCTAGATTTGCATGCATTTAAAGGAGGCTATAATCTAAGAATCTAAATGGGTCTCTGCCTCCCTCAAGACTGATCCTTTCAATATTCAACTTCAAAGGTTGGCTACCTCCCTTAAAAACCACATTAAGTGGCAGATAGTCATGCATCCAGAGGCACACAGCTTTGAGTTCAGTTACATTGGCTCAAAATTGGTGACAAAGCCTCCAAGGAGTTATTCAAAGTAATGAAAGCTAAGCAATCTCACAAGAAAATTAAAGCCATTCAAGTGGCTCAATCCTGGATCACTTACTAGGATAATATCTCCTCAGCTTTTCTAGAGCATTACTATCAGGTTTTCCATGCCCAACCTTTTACGATTAAGAGGTCTTGCACTCTTTAGAATTGCCTCAAAGTGGTGCTTTCAAATCTCAAGCCTACGTATCAGAGGCTATGTGATGCCCCACTCACCCTACAAGAGGTTACGAAGGATTTAAACTATATGAGTAATGATAAGGCCCCCAACCTCAATGGATTCCATTACAAGTTTTGCAAATCCACTTGGGAGTTCACCAACCCTGACTTATTGTAGGTCTATAAAGAAGCCTTATGGAATCAGTCTCTTGTCCCTATGATCAATCTAGATAATATCAAATTTATCCTTAAAGTTGGGGATCCTCAGCTTCTCACTAGTTAGAGATTGATAACTCTAATAAATGTCTCTTACAAGATCCTCACCAAATCCCTCACCAATTGTATCTGGCTAAGCTTACCTACCATTATTAGACCAAAATAAATAGGTTTTATTAGAGGGAGGTATATCTTGGACAATATTATTCCAATCTTGGAGGGCATGGCCTAGACTCATTCCTCTCTATAGAGAGTATTTTTCTAAATCTAGATTTTGAAAAGGCTTACGACAAGATTGAGTGGCATTTTATTCTTTCCATGCTCAGAGCTCTTCGATTTAGTCCTTATTTTATAATGATTATGCATACCTTGAATGATGACACCTTTACCTATCTCAATATTAATATTTATCAGACCCTGGGGATAGAACTCCAATGCTCTATTAGACAAGGGTGTCCCCTTAATCCAACACTTTATGTTCTTGTCACAGAAGCATTAGGTTTCCTTTTGGCTTCTAAGGCCTTGCAAGGGTTTGTTCGGGGCATTGTTTTTCCTGACCACACCTTTTAACTTATTAATGGCCACTATGTAGATGACACCTTTTTCACACTTGAAGAGCAATAGGCTAATTTTAATGAAGCTATGCAGTGTCTAGACACCTTTTGTTTGGCTTCAGGATCTAGCCTTCAATGTAGGAAAATCTAGTGTTTCAAACAAAGCATGATGTTGGTGCCTAAGTGATGTAAAAAGTTTAATTGGTAGTGGATCGCTCAAGGGAAAAAATTTAAGTTCTTGGGAATCCCCTTTGTTTTTGACAACTCACCTTTTGAGCTTTGGAAATATGTCCTCAATAGCATTGAAAGGAAAATTAAATATTGGATTATTAAGCCCTTATCTCTGGTGGGCAAGTTACATATCTACACCAAGATTATGGTGGCCACTCATGTCTACTACTCCTCTTGTTGAGCCCCCTCTAAAGCCTCTTATGATAATCTAGCTAAGATTCTCAGTTATTTCCTTTGGGCCAATTCTAACAAGGCCTAGGGTTTTCATCGAGTGGCCTAAGATATTTATTGTATTCCTCATGATAAAGGTGGCATGGGCATAATTGACACTTATTGAAAAAGTATGGCCTTATGTGTTAAATGGGTTTTTTTGGCCATTTAGGGAAATGAGTCTTGTAAAATCCTTCTCTACCATTGCATCTCTTTAAGTTCTCCTTATGGCAAAACTAGTTAGTATAATATTGGCTTTCAATCCTTTCTCATCACTACTATGCCAGTCAAAATTACAAGTTCATTTGTGGTCGAGAGTATCTGGAAATATTTCAAAATAGTCAAACCCCACTTGAAGTGGGTAGGGGATAAATTTCACACAATTTTATCTTTTAATGATCATAGATTATGGTGGTATCTTATTCTCACCAGTTCCTCTATTCCCTAGCTGAATTACCTGGTATTAAAGCATTGCGATTATTCTGCAAAGGATTTTTCACTACTCATGATTTGGTTAATTCTAGAGATTGGATCCCTAGCTTTATTTGAAAAAAAATTAATTAAATAATACTGACTTAACTTCCATCCTTCGCATTCAATAATTAATTCCTAATGTTTTGCTCGATAAGCTTGGCCTTTAGCCTACTCAAACATTGTGGAAAGACTGGAGGTGGAACTGTGATACACATTTTAAAGTCTACTCTTCATGGCTTCTATGTCAAGTGATGAGTCCCTTATCCCTAACTCTCGATAAGATCAATAGATGATGGGGCCTTGAGTCCTCTCCCAAGACTTGGATCACCTACTTGGAACGTGTGTGGCACCCAAGTTTTCTACCCAAATTGGCTCATTTTCTTTGGTGTTTAATTTATCAGGGGCTCCCCCTTAGTGAGAGGCTACTCCACCTCCACATTCTTCATCCCTTCTATCTAGATTGTAAGTGGCCTGAATATTTCAAGCATTTGTTCTATTTTTGTCCTAAAGCCCAATCTACTCATTATTGGATCCATTCCTTATTTCAACCCTTTCATCCTGAGCCCTTTTCTTGGTAGTAGGCACTTTTTGCGAATTATTTAAACTAGCCAACTTCTATTGATTTTTTATGGAATTTTTTTCATGTTATCATCCTCTTTCAACTTTGGAAAGCTAGAAATAATGTTATTTTTAATCATGAGGAATGTGATATTTCATTCTCTATTAATGAAAAGGTTGTTATTTTCTTATTTTACTTGCATATCTAGGATCAAGTGGAAAAGATGGCATTGGACCTCTACCACCTACATGAACTCCTTGATGACTGGGGGAGTGCCCCATACATTATGAGCAAAGTTCTACTAGACAACCTACCCCATAGGCCCCCACCACCTCCTCCCAAGAGATGTTGAAGCATCGATCAGTCTCGTAACAAGGACCATTTTTCACCTTTTCCTCCTCTAGGTGGTGGTTGGAGTGATATTAGGAAATTTGATGATGGTCCTTCTCAATAGTCTTCGATAGGACTATACATGATGACCCCTGGATAGCTAGATTGCTTTGGAGATCTCGAATGTGGAACCACTTGCTTGGTTGATGCTTCCTAAGGATGAACCTCCACCTCTTGGGTTAGCAACATGTGCTTGATTATCTTTCTGGCAATTTTTTATTGTTCTTGATGTGTTATATCCAATAGTTTGCTAATGTTTTGATTTGGTTTCTTTGCCTGACATGGAATTTGGGCTGTGATCTATCTAGCCACGTTGTAACCTTCTGTATTATATCTTTATTTTTTTAATATAATATGAGGAGTTCTAATAGTAAACATTGTTTTGGTCATGCTTTCCATATTATTAACAAAGAAGTAAAGAATAAAGAGTACGAATATTTTTTTAAAGCACGTGGGATTTGATCATCATTTACTTTGTTTAATGGTAATGGATAAAGCACATATAATCTTTACATTCTATGTGACACCAATCGACCAACTTCTAAATCACTACTATGGGGTCCATTTATCCCTACAGATATATCCATTATAACGGATAGATTTCTATGCACACAAAAAATGGTCATAACGCATTTATTAGTTATTAATTGGTATGATTGTAGGTTGTTTTGTTTATTTTTTGATTATTGGTTTTAATAGAGTGTTATTGGTTTGTTTGTTGATTTTTAGCAGAGTTTTTTTTCCTTCTCAATTTTTTTCTTCTTCTTGAATTTCTATCATTCTTTTTTATACGAGGTTTAAATTTGATAGTCAACTTATCTATTATCATCAAAATTTATATCTTTGGAAGGTTGTTCGAGCTTTCATAATTTAGGGTAACATGGTAACAATCTTAGACTATGGGTGTCCTAATAGGTGGATTGAATCTTTAGATTATAAGGTTAGCTCCCCTTGATGTATCAATTAGGCTCACAACTCTACATTAGTAGATTGTAAGGAATAAGGAGAGGGCTAACATGAAATAAACCTAACTAGGGAGGTGATCCACCAAACTGATTGACTAGCACCAACTAGTTGCATGTGCACATCAACCATGAGACTAATTTTAACATACACTACTCCTAATCTGAATCTCTTACATCAGTATTTCAATGTGAAATTTGTGATGAATGCTTGGGTTAGGATAACTAAGTAAGAGGTCTAAGATGACACTAATGAATAGATAACCATACTCAAATCTTATACTTCACTTGAACACTTCACATGACTTGCAAGAGAAGCTTTTAAACTTCATATAGGTGTTAGAATAGGACATGTCAAGGAAGACTAAGAAAATCACTTAACAAGATCAACTATCTATGCATACATACTAAGTACAGTCATAGAAGGAGGTAAAACCAATAGTCTTTATTGATCAAAGACATAAAAATGAGCAAGGCTTCGCCATACTCAGGTGGAGGATCCATAACAATCCATTCAAGTTTGTATATATAGAAGAGAATGAGAAGAAGAGAGAAGATGGATGTTGGAGAAGGTCCTAGAAAAGTTTGCTCATGATGAAATAAATTACAAATAAGAAAGAGGTTAAAAAAAGTCTTAAGGACTCTCTCAACATGTGTGTACTTGGAGTAATGATGAGTTTCATGTTGGCGTAGGAGTGACACATAATCCTTCTCTCTTAAAACTGCTCTTCTTCTTGATTGAAGATTGAAAAGTCACCTCAAGTGTTGGTTTCTAACTGTTCATCCCTGTTTTAGACACTTGTTCATATGTGAGAATATTCTATGTTGATGTTGTAAGTGTGATGATCATTATAGGTTATGCAACATCTCATCCAACTATCACTAGTTCTATAGGTGCCTTGTGACTCTTCAGTTCTCCTCTCTGTTCCTCTGCAATTGATTTGAGAATCACAAATTTGCCTTGATACCTCTCATGAGATCTTGGAGGGCATCATATAATGTTTTATCAAGGTCATAGATGATCACAAGATATTCCATTAGGTGTCACTCAGTTAGATTTCATGGAGAGTCATCAAAACCTACATTTTTAGGCCTGTAACAATCATCTATTGGCTAATTTCTATATAAAAATACCTTGTACATGTCAACTAATGGCCTATTCAGGTGCCCATGAGAAACATGAAAGTCATCCTGACTATTCCCAATCCATTTGGAGTCATTTGAGGATAAAACCTACTCATTGTTCATTTTTAGGGTTTCAATAGGGTTTAGAGGTGTTGGATTCTTAATGATTATTCATAGAGTACAAGGGCCTATTTTAAGAACTAATTCCATATGATGGAAGTAGTTAGACTTCCCTAACAACCCCAACACCAATATGCCCCATGCATATCCTCCATGAAGTTGTGAGTCCAAAACAATAACCTCTTGGGTATGATAGCACTATGTGAAAATTTGAGAGGGCTAATTCTTAGCATAAGAGGGATGGACGAGTTTGGTCTAAGCTAAGAACACCTCTTTGAATTTTTATGGACCTCCTATAATGTATATGAATGATTATCTAAACAAACTTACCCCCTTTCAACTCATTAAGACTTGATTAGCCTATGTTAGGGTTTGGAGATAATCCTTTGTGGATAACCCTGATGACTTTAGTTGAGCACTTTCTTCCCATTGCAGTGAATCTACAACTTGTGTGCATCTTTACTAAAGCCTTCTCCATCTTCCAAGTTCCTGGATCCATAACATACCCTCAAGACACCTCTAAAGTGTGCAAGTTTCTTTCAGTCTTCATACACAGCCTGTGTATGACCATTTAGGCATTTTAGGCCTAAATAGATCTCTTGTCCTCTTCATTGCCATCAGTCACCTTAAGAAACTCTTATGAAATTTTTGTTGGAATTTAGAGTGAAGTGTGCATGTGTCTTTTGGCCCTCATTTTACTATTCATATCCTTGAACATCCCTCAAGCACCACACAGTCGATGTTTTCCTCACTTTGCACACACAAGCATGTAGGTAGCAAATTAACCTCATCATATGGTAGGCTCTTAGAACATGTTGTTTTGGGTCAATCATAACTCCTATAGTGTATCAATCAATCATAACTTTGTTGGGCATTAATCCTCCTTCATAAAAAAATATCTTCCTAAACTTGAACCTCACTTCAGGGTCCTCTTCCATACTTTTCAATCAATCATTTGAAAGCCAAACACATGAAGGCTTCTACTACAATATGAATATTTCAATTCAAATCTCAAACTAAAAAACACAATGAAATAAAAAAATAGAAGGACAATAATGTCTCCATGAGTGATTCATATCTTTACTTAAAAACCACATATTTATTACCCTGATAAAGAAACTTTATTTTCAAAATATATAAAATTAAGATAAAAAAATATTACACTTTATTTACATTGATGAAAACGCTTTGTTATAAAAACATTACTTTAAATTAGACTCTTCAACAAAATTTGAAATGACATAAATGATGCCATCATTTAAAAGAATTCATTTTATCTCCAAAACAACTTTAATTTATTTTGTCTTTAATTATTCCAATTCCTTACACACGTCTAAATGGAAATTAAAAGAATAACGAATAATCATGCTTTCCATATTCTTCACAAAGCAGCAAAGAATAAAGAGTACGAATCATTTTTTTCAAAGCGCGTGGGAACCGAGCATCATTTTCTTTGTTTAATGATAATGGATAAAGCATTTTACATTTTAAAAATGATTGCATTTATGAATCTTCTACAAAAATGATTGCATTTTACATTTTAAAAATGTAAATATGGTCATTCATACATTTGTCAAATTTAATTTCAATTATTAAAATTTTATTATTTTATTATCGTAATTAATTAAGAAAAAATATATATTAATATAGTTTTATATATGATTTTTTGATGTAAAATATAAGTTGTACATTTTAATTGATTGTTTTTTTTTTAATTATCATGATATATTATTATTACTTAATTAATAGAAAATATACTAATATTTTCCAAAAATAAAATACACTCTTAAATACAAAGACACAATACATTATTTTCTTTGGCATATATGTATTTTTCCAAATGAGATTTTGTGTGCACAAGTTATAAAGCAAGATAAATAGGCAGCGAATTGTGATAAAACAAAGCATGCACATTGTAAAGTAAGGCATATAGGCACAACTAACAAAACAATTTTTTTTAGTACTATAATAACTAGTTTCTATCCCTAAGGTGTAAGTTACAACAAAAGGGATGTAAGTCGATAGAGCGATGTTTTGTAAAATAGAAGTATGTAAATTGAGAGTCATACCTCACTTGAAACTCACGATTACTGGTATTGTCTCATTTTTCATGCATGAAGCATTAAGTAACAATAACTTAATATTTTTAGTGGAGGTGACACTGGAAAATGGGGTTATGTGTTCTTTAATATGACAATGCGTTGTGTATCATAAAAACATGAAAGCGATGAAACTTTTCAAAATAAACCAAAAAGTGATAGTGCGGCCTAAACAACTCTTCATATCTACAACAAAAACAATAAATATATACCAAACAAAGATTTAACAAGGAAAAAATTGTTCCAAATAAATAAAGAATTCATTAATATTAATAATAATAATAATAATTATTATTATTATTATTATTAAAAAATTATATTATATTTATAATTATATATATATATATATTTATAATTATATATATAATTATTAATATATACTATATAATCATAGTATTAATATATGATATTATGATATAATAATATTTTATTAATATTATATAATTATATAATATTAATTAAATTATAATTATATCATATTTTAAAATAATAATAATTATAATATATTACTCAATGTAATATATTATAATAATATATTAATATATAAATAGATTTATAATATTATAATAAGGGTAATAGAAGACACTAATAAAAAACTGGGAGTAAATTTGTGGGGTTGACCTTTTTATAAGTGATAAAAAGTCAGTCGTTTGATGAAGCAGATTTGGAGTTATGATCATTTTGTTGTCTCTCATATATATAAATTGATTATATTAGTACTTAAAAAAAGGGATATAATTTTTTTTGTTTAGACCACTTGTCATCAAATAATCTTAACTTTGTTTTAAAATATGCTTGAACAACCCCCTTCCAACGCCCGCCTCCACCACCTAAAATTTTTTTTAAAAAATGAAATGACATAAAACTTCTTGACTCATTTAGAAGGTATTATAGGGAAATGTGCACCATCAATTTAAAGGGACGCCTTTAAGCATTTTATTTCTTTATCACCTTTAGTTTATGTTTTTAATTATTTTTTGCTTGGACTTGAATCTACATGTAAGTTGAAGATAATTAAAAAAACCTTGTTATTAATAGAGAACTAACAAGATGATTCCTTATTGTTAAATATAATATAATTTTTAGTTTTCCATAGTTGAAACATAATAACAAAGTTATGAATAAAATCCATATAAAATCTATAGAAGCTAACCAATTAGCAGAATCTCTAAGGAGGGCTAGGTGCCATGAGAAAGGTTCAGGATGGTAGAGTTGAAAAAGACTACATAGCCATTACCGAGCATAGAGGGCTTTGGGGTAAGTCCAAAGGTATGCTTGAAAGCTTCATGTGTGTGGCAGGTTGAACACTTGGATTGAGCAATTCTAAGGTGAGAAAGATGTTCCCAAAGCGAAAGGCCTTGACAGACTAGACACTAAAGGAAATGATTCAATTTGGGTTCAAGCTTGGCCTTCGAAATTTGGTTGGACCAAGCAAGCCACATCTTAGACAAGGAATTAAGGTTCCAACACCTATTGAGCTTGTTAAGAGCTAGCAAAAAGGGATTCATCACCTAATAAAGGAGGTTTAAAGAATAATTTTTGAAATGAGTGGCACAACTCCACCTCCAATCTTTCCACCATGATCTTGAAGGTTGTAGACCCAACTTCTAGAGCATGATGTATAACATTAGCTCCTGAATGCAGAGAATAATTGGTAAGTTAGAATTGCTTAAATTTTATTTCACTTTTAGCATGGGCCAAGAAGTCAAATTGTGAGCTGAAACCAATTTTTCAACCATTTGAATTCCCTTTTTAAAGAGGTTCAAGGCTTTATGCTAGGGATTTCAATCAATAAGAGACTAGAATTGGCCATGATAGGAGACCACCATAGATTGTGGTCATTGAAAGAGAGACCACTACAAAAACCATCACCAACCCATTTTAAATGAGGCTTAACTACCTCATAAGCCTTTTAGATGCTTTTCACAACAAAAGAGCCTTCATAGGCACTGAAGAGATCAATAGAGTATAGAAGCTAATGTTTTTCCAATTGGCTTTACCATAAGGAGAACCAAATGCAAAATAATGATGTAGGAGAATTTCCTAGGACTCGTTACCTTCAATAGCTTTGACCACCCATTTGGCATATAAATTAATTCTCTATCTATAGATGTTTATAATTCTCATACCTCCTTTATCATGAGGAAGACAACAAATATCCCAGGAAACCATGTAGAAATTCCACATTTACTTGGCATTATACCAAATAAAGTCTCTAAGAATCTTAGCTAGCTTGTTGTAGGGGCATTTAGAGGGATACCAACATGAGGGATAATAAACATGAGTAGCACTAGAATATTAATGCAATCCTTTAATTCCCCCCCCCCCCAAAGAGAGGGATTTGGTGACCCAATATTCCACCTTTTTCTCTATTTTGTTTACAACATATTGCAGCAAATCCACTAGAGAACTATCAAATGCAAAGGGAATGCCCAAAAAATTGAATTGTTTCCCTCTATGAATCCATTTCCACTTGAATTGGTTTAGCCAATCTAGCATGGGCATCATACTATGTCTAAAACATTGGGTTTTACTCCCTTGCAAGCTGAAGCCATAATATAGGAAAAGTATGTTGAGACACTACATAGACTCTTTAAAATATATTTCTTACCCTTCACAAGTGAGGAAAATATCTTCTACAAAGTGGTCATTAATGAGTTGAAATGATCGATCAGGAAGAAAAATACCCCAAATGAAACCCCACTCAGCTCTATGAGCCAACAAATATCTAAGAGATTTAATAGACAAAACATATAATGCTAGAACAAGGGGGAACCTTGATGTATGGATTGAAAGAGGCCAATACGACTAGATTTGAGTCCATTGATTGTGAGATGCATTAAGGCATCTGAAAATAGGGTTTTGACAACTAAAATTAAAAAACTAACCAAAGCCAAGAACCTATAGCATGGACAAAATGAAGGACCATTCAATCCTATCATAAGATTTCTCAAAATCCAGCTTGAGAAAGATGGTTCTCTAACTAGAGGTTCTCATCCATTCCATACCTTCCTAAATAACAATAAGGTTGTTAATAATATCCCTAGTTTTGGTAAAGCCCATTTTATCAGGTCTAATAATTAAAAGAAGAATGAGATGGAGGTGGTTAGAAAGAGCTTTAGTGAGGATCTTTTAAGACACATTTAGCAGGGTGAATGGTTATTGACTGGTGATAAATTATGGGTCGCCAACTTTAGGTATGAATTTTATGTTACTTTGATTTATAAAAGAAAAAATATATTTTTTTTTAAAGCCCTTATTGGAATGGGATGTGTTGAAGATAGAGGCATGCCCAAAACCTTATGCTCTCCACAATTATCATGCCTTCTTTGTAGACTTGGAGTAAATTAAGCCCAAAAAACCCAAGGTGGATTTATAAAATTCACAAAGGAATACATCAATGTCTTGGAATTTATCATTACTCATGTATTTTATGGTTTGAGAGAGCTCATGAAGAGACACATGTGCATCACACAACTTTTGGTTGACAAGTTTGAGTTTTTAGGAAACCACATTGAGGCATTCTTGCAAAGCTTGAGCCTGCTCATCTGTTTCCTCTTGAGCTTAAAACATTAATTTATAGTGGTCCTAAAAAGTAGAGGAGATGTTAGGTAAAGAATTGAGTCTCAGTTGGGCTAACTTAATGGCCTTGATTTGGTCTCAAGTTTATTTGGCTCTGAGAGGTTTGAAAAATTCTTTGGAAGCCTTATCACCAATTTTGAGTCAATGGAGGTGAGCATGGCATTGTGAACCTTTTATTGCATCATTGTCTACCACTTTGACTTGGTGTTTGAAAGAGGTGGCCTAGGTTTTCAATTGTAGGTCAAGAATATTGCACTCAAGGAGAGAGGAGGTCTTATGGTATTCTTTGATCACAACCTCCGCACCCTACTTTCAAACATGAGTGATATGTTTTCCATAGTGGCATAGAATGGTTGTGGTGCAAAGGATGGGTTCATTCTACTAGTCTATCCAGTTGGCTTCAAAAATTAGATAAGGTACAAGATAACAAACCTAGGTGATGAGATGGATGGTGTTCTTTTGGATGTTTAACACTTTTCAAGAAAATAATTAAATAAGAATAGTCTAATCGAATTGCATTAAGCTATTTTATAATCATGACAATTAAATAATTCATATTCATAAAATATTATGTTAGAGTGCTGAATTATGTAAATTTGCTAAATAATGAAAGTATAATGCCAAACATTAATTTGCATGGTTAATCATGAATAAGGAATAATACTTATCATGTTTACTAATTCACAAACATATCTAAGAAGTACATGTCCATAAATAGTGAAAATTATGTTCAGTTATGATTCTTCATATTCTAAAAATTAACCCTCTATCAACCTAGACACTATTATCAAAATAGAGAAACTAATGTCAATGCTTTTGTACTAAAACCAATGCCTCTGTCCTATATGGAATACAGGTAATTGTTTATAAATTCTAATTACACCTATTAGGGTTTGGTATTGCCTTAGATTGTCAACTCTAATTGCACTCATATGTTTCTGATATCAATTTTTTTATCAAAACCATAGGTCTTCTAAGTAAGAGCATGTCACCTTGAAAAATAGGGGTTAGTGGGATCAAATTAAGTTTATCTACCCTAAATTATCTGACTATCAATGAGCATTTCTTACATATAGATATACTTCAAATAAGGCCTTAGACTGATGTAGTTTTCCCCCTTATGTGGGCTTGTGCGTGAACAATTGTGTAATATGTTACATGCAAGTATATGTAGTGATATAGATTGTGACTTGATAAATACCACTCATGGTCTGGTCTTTGAATTATTGAGACCTATAAGAAGACTGATCCTATGACTATTTTAGAAATAGGGAAGAATAGGGAAATATCATAAGCTTGATTGATGATTTTGCTTGGTATATGTTAGATATATGCTTGATAATGTTTCATTCTAATGAATGGCCTTCAACTTGTATTTATAACACACCTTTTGAAATAAATATCATAGAAGGGTTAAATAAGATAAATAGGCTGACCCATACATGTTGAAATATTTATAAATTTGATCACTTGTAAGGCACATACACTTGCATTGCGTCAGGGACACTAGTGTTGATGCTAGTGTTTTAATTTTAATGGTAGTATCTGAAAGGATAAAAAGTTGCTCAAGATCTGTAACTAAAAAAGTAAGATATAAATAAGGTTTAAAGCATAATGTGGACTATAGGTGATCTAAGTAATTATAATATTAGGGACAAACTACAATATAATAATTTAGGCATAGTGAGATAATTAATGTGAGCCTTTCATCAGTGATGAAGATCCTACACTAAAGGGTTGAACCATGATTGATATTTGTCAAGTGTAAAATATTATTTTTACATATAAGTCTATATTTATCATCTACATTCCCCATCCCCCTTAATATACTAATTTCTAAGGATGAAATTACTAGGTTAAAGGAAAATAAATGTGTACCATGGTCTGTACAACACACCTTGTCTTTTATTGATCCTTGTTTGAATTTGATTTTTTTGCATTAAATACAACCAAGAACATGTTGTAAGTGCAATTAGTGCATATAATATAAAAATAAATAATTGAAATACTTGAAAGAAAAGATAGCAAGGAAGGAGTACTCATGTGTCAATGCAACCATGTTTCCCTTTAGTACTTTGATTTTATGTTGATGCTTCCTAGTTGAAACATTGGAGAGAGAGGTTCAAACCTATAACTTGAAGATGTGAAAAGGGAATTGGAGGGTGATCATGCCACCAATCTAGTTCAAGAGTGGGTTGTGCTAAGTCCATCAAGATCACCGAATTTTAATCAAACAAAACAAGTGTAACCATAATCTAGCCAATCTTGCCCAATTCAATTGGTGTAACCATATCAACCTGAAAAAATGGAGTAATACCAAGGTTATCAAGGGAACTGAATATTGATTGCACTACTCAAGGGAACTAATTATTTTAATAAATAAAAGCTCATCAGTGCATCTTGGTAATGTTAGTTCATAAATGTGTGTATAATTTGAGTATGTATATGTGATTTAGTCTATTTGCATGGTATATGCACCTATAATGTGTCTCAACCTGAAGTATCTATCAAAATGTAACCTTTAATCTATAAAATAAATATAATATATGTCATACATCTAAAAAAAAATTATCTCAAATCTATGAAAATTGATGTCAAATTCATCAATTATACCGCAAGTGTATATCTGAATCAAGTAAACTATATCAAATTCTTCCAATCATACCAACTATGTGTATGAAGTCATGTTTCTATGACATTTACCCATCGATATTCCCCACTTTTGAGGTGACAGGAATGTAATCTGATGGTTACCTGAACTCAAAAGGAAAAGATAGCCATGTTAGATATGTATCAATCAAGTAATAATGAAACATATAGTGGTATCATGTCTAAGTATATGTATCAATGAAATGCATAGTATCTAAAAATAACAATCCCTAAGATGCATGATATGGATCATGGAAACTTATAGAAGTAACAAGCTTAACAAACAATAAAGCACATACATAGGAGCACTCAATGTCATGAAAAATGGGGTCTAAGGATATTACAAACAAGGGGCATGTTCAAATTGCACACTCGATGGGAGAACATATTCAAATGTATTCACACTAAAGAAACAATCAACATTCAAGGGCATAGTGGCCAACAATCAAGGAACATGTTCAAATGTTTCAAAACAAGGTATCAAACAATAACTACACTCAAGTAAGCCATGTGAAGAAATGAAATAAGTGAAACATAAGCAATTAGAATAAGCATATCATACTAGTCCTTGCATATATGTGGTAGTGAAATGTCTTGTAGCATAGCATATTTGGCACACTTTGTAAGTTGTAAGAATGAGTATATACATGTGTAAGCATTATTATATAAGATCAACATGATAATGAAAAGTAATCATAAAATAATATAACCTATATTGATTATGATCAATAGAAGCAGATGGCCCCAACATAGTGTTTGGTCATTTATGATCCAAATTAGTTATTATTTATTTGATTATGCATTAGGTTGTTAGTTTTTAGTTTTTAGTGCTTTGGTAGTTATGTCCCTTAGTAACAAACTTATAAGTTACCATTTCTCTATTTATTTCACATGTACCTCTTTTATGAAATATGATGATTTTACATGAATAAATCTTTCTCGATTGACTTTCAAGTATATCTAGTTTATATTCCTCCTGTACATAGAGCCAATAGTGGTATCAGATCCACATAGGAGGAGAAAGGATAATTTAAGTGTTTGGCATCTGTGTTGGATGAGACATGAAATTTTAAAAGGAGGCTTTTGGTCAAAGAAGTGCAAAATGTGGATCATGAAGGAGAAATCAATCAATCGATAGGTGTAGTTAAAGACATTTTTTTTGCCACCATCTCTAAGTCAAATCTCTTGCCATTTGTTAATGCATTCCACTAGTTCATAATTTCCTCCAAGTACCCAACAATGACAAATATATTTTTGTCAACTAAATTTAGTAATTTAGTCATTTACAACATTAAAAATCATAGTCTGAGGTGGTTATCAAATCAAATCCTAGAATTGAGGATATCAATGGCAATACTATGAATTGTCTACAAATATCACACAATAATGCACATTTAGAACAAATCAAATAGAGTTTATACATACTATAAAATACTCTCAGTGTGCCCAACAAAGGAAAAGGTGTAGTGAATAATTGGGTGACAGTAAAACATTTTGTAAGAGTTTTACCATATGTAGTATTTTTTGCATTTTTCATTTTTCATCCCAAAAACTAGATTTTTTTGCATTTTCTTGTTTCAAATAGATGCAAGGCAAGTTGGTTAGTTATATTTTATTAGTCATTTGATCAATGAAAGGTTAGGGATTCAAAACCCATTAGTGTATCTTCTAATCAAAGTTATTTTTTGATCTTATTTTTTGTATAAAGGAGTTATAATTGGTGGAAAAGTTAATTTTCAGAGATATAAGGCTATAATTATTTCATATTTCTTGACAAGTTGTAGAATCATAAAGTTTTAATTGGATTTTATTTGGTGGGTAAATACCAAACCTAGACATTATTCCCTCTTCCTCACCTTGATTGTTATTTTTTTAGCACCATGGCAAAAATTGTAAGCTTAATCTCTGAAAATGGATGTTTAACACCTAAAAACTAAAAGGAATGGAGCTTACACATGTAAAACATACTCATTTTTAATGATTTGTGATAAATATATAAAAAAAATACCATGCCACCCATTTAATATGCCAAACTAATTGAGTACCAAAAATGTGATAAATGCACAATCACACTACTCAAATAATCTTGCACTATGTAAATGATTATTCACATTGAATTTGTTAAATTTAGAACATGGAAATCATGGAAAGCATTAAAAGAATTGTATGACAAATAACCTACATAAAAAAAGATTGACCTTCTAATGTAACTTTTAAACAATAAATTAGATGATGATGAAGATGTATCTGAATGTCTTTCTCAGATGAAAATGTTGAAACAAGAATACTGTAGGACATTTGGAAATATCAATGATGACATGCTAATTTCCATCACACTAAATATCCTTAGTTCTACATATACCATTTTTTTCAAAATGTTATAGCTTAGTGATGAGCTAATTGGTGCAACATTTGACTCTATTTATGAGTTATTGACTTGGCATGAGTGACAATTTGTAAAGAAAAAGAGCAAGCCTACTGAAGAGGCTCACTATACAAAGGCCAATTCACATCATAGAGATCATCTCCATTTACAGAGGGGTGCCCAATGAAAATGTAGCAAAAGATAACATCGTGGGAGAAAACATAGCCAACATTTGGTCACGGAAGATAAGGTCACATGTATTTATGATAGATGGTTAATAATATAATGGAACATAACATCACCATTCAAAAATACATTAAGCATAGTAATAATTAATTTTCATTTAAAGTTTCAGCTTAGAAATAAACAAAACTCATGTTATAGAAGTTTTAGCTTAGTAATAAGTGGTATGTCCTTTGATGTTTTAGCAGATCACCATACCGTTTATTACTGTGGATCACCATAACATGTATTACTATGGATCGCCATAGTGGGTGCGGATTTTGACTTAGTTTTATGTTGTTTTTCAATTCCATTTCCATGGACTTTGGGATTTCACATGATTAATTATATGGCATCACTTCTCACAAACTATATTTGGACAACCACGACCTTCTTTAGCCTTCGAAAACTTGATAGTGTTACATAGAGTGTGATCTATTTAAAGGTGGAATGTATCACCATCTCAAAATTTCTTGTATGTTGCTCATCATTTGACTTTACATCTAATTGTACTTTTTGTCCATATTGTACTAAGACCAAAAATATTCTCTGATAGCTAAGATCTCCACATCTATTGGGAAATTGAACATGATTATTTTATGGTGCCAAAGAGTGAGAATCATTACTCATCAGGAATCTATCTTCAAGTTCTCTCACTTTATTCCAATGTTTAGGAATCTATCTTCAATTTTTCTTACTTTAGTCCAGTGTTAATATACAAATTTTACCATATTTTCCACCAAAGCTTTTGATCTTCAGAAAGGCTATCCATAGGAATGAACTAATCCTCCACAAAACTCTCTAGTGGATCATATATGTTGTTGAAGGTAAATATGGTAAATCTCAATCACTTTGTCATTAATGTAGCACCAAAAGTCTTGGTAATCAACTTTAAAATATTGACTAGAATCATAAGCCTTGAGCAAATTCTTTGCATACTTGTATTTTGAAGGTATCCTTAATGCTTGCAAACCCCTTTCAATCTATGGATTGTCAAGGTAAACAATAATTATCACATCAAATAAATTAAACAAGCTCCTGATCCTTAATTCCCTTTCTTCCTTGGTATCTCTTGAGATTAGAAAAACATGTTCAAGAGATGCCTAGATGGAATTTCTCACAAGATTGTAATATATGACCTAAAGATCATCCTACTATAAATGTGTTTTGAACATCTCTTCATACAAATCTAAATTCATGAAATTATATTTTTATCTCTTTATTTTTTGAAAATTTGGTGTATTATGATTCTCACTGTATTTGTGATACACTCTCAATGTTGCCATGTTTTTTACTTGCTACATCTTTCACCTACAACATTATGTCTATGCTACATTTTCTACCGCTACATTTTCTCTTGATACATTTTCTTCTACTACATTTTCACTGATATGCTATCATATAGAGCTATATAGAGTTAATTTTTAAAAAAAAAATCTAAAACACTCTTTGAGACATTCTCTATACCATTCTAGACAGTCTCCACAATGTTCTCATCAACACTCTCTAGGATCTTCAAAACGTAAACATCACCATAGGCACTCTTCTCATTCCAATGGTTCTTCTAGTGATTCAACTGATTATGGATTTTTTCATCACTAAAAAGAGCCTAGATATTTTAAATGTGGTGGTATTAGACATCTTATAAATGTATTTCCTTCGAGATGACCTCACTCTCCATAGAAAAAGAGAGTTAAATAAAATTATTTAGACCACTCCAGTGATATATCTTCCAGTTACTCTAACTATTCAAGTTATTCTGACACTTCCTCTAATTAGGAAGCATCCTATATGGTCAAGGTATAGGGTCTTAATGGACTCAACATCTTATTCTGAGTGATCAATGATTCAGCCATCTTATGTGAGCTACTAGGCTCAAGATAGGGATTTGTTTTAGTATATTTTTTTAGAGTATGTTAGGTAAGTGCAAAGAGTTAGGGGACAATTCCATGTAAATTTTATGTAACAGTATCATGTTAATAAATAACATAATTCCATTATTTAATTAATGCAATCACATTATTTAAACTATGGATCGATAATTATCAAGCCATAACATGATCATGTTAATATATAAAATGATAACGTTAACATATAATGCGACCATGTTAATTTATAACAAATTCACATTAATAAATAACATGATCATGTTATTGTAAAATACAAATGTGATCATGTTACTATTATTTTTCATATTTAAATAAATGGAGTGAATGTTAGTTAACAAGTAACATGATCACATTATTGGAGGCAACTTTGGCTAGAAGCTTATATTTACTACTCTAAATGTTACATTTATTATAAGTTTAATTTTATATTGTTACATTTATTTTATTATACTTAATTTATTTTAGTAAATATAAGAACTTAGGGCCACTTACCATCTAATAGAGTTGGTCTTATAGTTACACGTCGTATGATGTGTCTATTTTTGGTAAACATATAATCATTTTTTAGGTTTTTGTTCCTTCCAAATTAATTCTTGGCATTTATAGGAGTCTTAAGTTTTTCAAAACTAAAGTTTTCAAACCACTCAGTTTGAAATTGATGCAAAGTGGTGTGATTGGGGTAGCATAGGTCACATTGATGACCTACACACATCAAATTACCACTTTGTGTTAATTTCACTTGTTCATCATCCCTCCCTCATCCTTGATCACTTCTTACTATGCCTCATCACCCCTAATCACTCTCTCATAATTCTTCATTTTCCTAAATTGCTCCCTCATTAAACCTCACTATCCCTAGTCATCTCTAATCACTCCCTCATCATCCTTGATTACTCCCTCATTGACCCTCACTATCCCTCATCTTCCCTAATCACTCACTCCACATCCCTCATCATCCCTCATCACTCCTTCATTGACCCTCACCATCCATCACCATACCTAATCATCACTTCATCATCCCTAATCACTCCCTCTTTATCCTTCATCATCCCTCATTGTCTATCACTATCCCTAATCACCACTTCATTATTTATAATTACTCCTTCATTGTCTCTCACCATCCCTAATCACTACTTCATCATCCCTAATCACTCCCTTATTAACGCTCACCATTCCTCATCATTTATAATCTCTCCCTCATCATCCCTAATCATTCCCTAATTGACCCTCACCATCCCTCATTATCCCTTATCACTGTTTCATCATACCTCATCATCTCTAATCACTCATTCATAATCCCTCATTGCCTCTAATCACTCCTTCATTAATCCTCACCATCCATCATAATCCCTAATCACTCCCTCATTGACCCTCACCATCCTTATTGACTCCCTCATCATCTCTACTCAATTCCTCCTCAGCCCTCCTCATCCTTAATCACTCCATCTAATACCTTGATGGTGGTATTTTGTTGGGATTTAACAATGTCAAGAGTTACATGTGGAGATTTGAGTGCTAGCATAAAATATAAGACATGATGTTCAAAATGATGTGGAGGCAAATTTGAAACATAAGTATTTAACACCTATGATAAAATATGGGCCTATTATAAATGATGTAATTCATAATTGAAAATATGCTAGAAAAAGTGAAGCAAGTAAAACCACCATAGCACCAAAAATGGGTAGTAAATACATGAGGATCACCAAGATATGTTATTTTTTGAAACCAATCAATTTCTTTCCATATGAGGACATTTTGTGATCCAAATAATTACATTGAAGGCCTTTTATTTATATGGCTAATGATTGAGTAATCAAACCAAAGAGTGGAAAATAATCTTCAAATGATTAGAACAAGTAGTCTAAGATTGAAAAGTGGTGCTTAATTCATAAATTCAATATTCAATCCAATGAAGAGTGTCACATTATGAAGTCTCTACTTGCACATCTCTATAAGTGGGTACAAGTTATCTAGCATTATAAAAAGGTAAGTAGATAATAGATTATGAACCCAATGATATGGTCGGTACTAAAAATATCTCTACTTCCCCCAACAAAAAATTATATGAATTAAAAATATTATTTCATTAATAAATGTAGATCAATGCTGAGCCAATACACTTCATTTCCAATGGAATTTATAAAAATTTAATTTATCTGTAATGTCCCCAATTTTCTATTAAAATGGTTTAATTAATTAATTAAATTATTATGGAAATAAATTTGACTTCTTCTAGAAGTTTCCTGGAAGGCTTTAAAAGAAGGGGAAGGCAAAGCATTTGGATATATCTTCTGTTGCAAAAAATTATTCTGAGTATTGGAAAGCTTGAATCTGTGATTCAGCTGAAATCTCTGAGGACGCAAACCTTCAGTAGATTGGAGAAGAGTTGGATGAAAACCCAACACTTTTCAGAGGTGGATTCGTGACAAAATCCAGATTGTGCATATTGATCAGATCTGGAGCTTCAGAGGCCATTCACTGAGTTTATCAGGGGTTCATGCATATGTAGAGGTTTCTAGGTATTTATTCCTTAGTTTTGATTTAAGATTTATATATTTTATAGTCAGATCAGGTTCGATACAAAATTCGTACAGATCGGCACCTGGCCATACCAGCAACTTCAAAAAGGGAAGGGCACAGTTCACAGTTGGGGGCCGCAGGGTATTACAGAGACCGGCATCGGCACATAGACCGACATCAACCGATCAGCAACTGACACCGGCAGTCAGGCAGTCACAGGCAGTCAGAGGTCACCACCAGATGATCGACGGCAGCAGGGTGTCGATCGATGTCGGCATCATCAGCGATTGATGTCGACGACTGTGTTTTTTTGGACACAGCAGGCCGAGCACGCAGACCTAGGTTTTTATTTCCAGTTTGGTAGTTTGTTCTAATAATTGGGTTTTGAGACCAATCTATAATAATTTTAGAATATCTAGACTATATTATCAATTACATCCAGATTTATAGCCTTGTCCATTTGATTGAATGTTGTAAGTAGTTGAAATTAATTTTATTTGCATTCAATTCTAGTTTGGGATCTTTCAGTGGTATCAGAGCCATGCATCTTGCCAGCCTGTAGGGGTGAAAATATTTTATTTCTATGCATCCTGGAAGATTTGATAGAAGCCATAGATATTTTACACGTAGTAGAGCTCAGTACGAGCGGGAATTGGGTTTAGGACAGGAACCTATCATGGCCGAAGAACAGAGGAATGCCCATAGAAACCAAGATGAGGTAGAAAGAGAGATGATGAGAACCCTCATCACTACCCAGCCTAGGATTGTTCAGGCTCTAGACCGATTACAGGATACCATGGAGCGTTTAGAGGTGGATAGACACAGAGGTAGGAGGAATAGATCAGTTTCAGTGACTGGAAGTCATCATTCCCATCAGTCCAGTCAGCATAGTCACCATTCCCATTCTTCAGTGGGGAGCTCCCGTCATTCCTCTAGGCGGAATCATCATCATACACCTACTCCAAATAGACCATTACTGCCTCAGTTTGTACCAGGTGGACAACTAGTACAGGTGGATCCACCAGAGATGGGGTTCCAAGAGTCTGTTTTGGCAGCCACAACAGAGTGGAGAGCTTTACCCCCAGAGGTTAGGGAGGTTTTTCCTCTTCCCCAGTATTGTGCACAGCATAGAGACACAACCAGATTCAGGGGAGATCGGGGTAATAGACCACCACAGCAGCAGCATAATCATGACCTCAATAGAGCTACGGGGAAGATTACATTGGCTTCATATAATGGCTCTGGAGAGACTAGTGCAAGAGTTTGGGTCCACAAGCTGGACATATATCTTTCTTTGAGGCCCATGCCTGAGTGTGAGGCCATTCAGTTTGCGGTGTTGCATTTAGAAGGGATTGCATATGATTGGTGGCACCATGGATTGGTCACCCAGGATCACGCCTTAGTTCACTCCTATGTTGAATTCACTGAGAGACTTATTGCACGATTTGATCGTAAGGATACAGAACTTTACTACAGGGAGTTGGCTCATCTTAGACAGAGTGGTCACGCAGAAACTTATATTAATGAGTTTTAGCGTATTGCGGTTATGGTACCTGATATGCCTCAGAGACGGAGTGTGATGTTATTAATTGAGGGATTACAGGATAGACTTAAGGGACTGGTACGTGCTTTCCAACTAGCCACTCTTAAGGATGCCATTGATGTGACATTGAGACTGGATATTGTTCCCACTTCTTATCAGGGTGATAAGAAAATAGCTGCAGAATCTCAGCCTATACAGAAGGCCAATGCACCACAAATTAAAGAAGGGTCATCCTCTATAAATCCTTGGATGAATCAGGAGACTAGGAATGACTTGAGGAGGAAAAAGTTATGTTTTTCCTGCAAAGATCCATGGGAACCAGGACACCGTTGCATGGGTAAAGGAAAGGTTCATTTGATTGAGGTAACTTCTAAGTGTGGAGATGAGGAGGTTCCTGATATAGACATTGAGGATAATATTGAGCAGGTTCAGACACAATTGGAGTTAGACACCCCGGAGCCTTTGACATCAGCCACAGTAATTATGGCTACCCTCTCCAGTTATCCTAACTTTCATGCCTTTCGGTTGAAGGGTACACTTAAGGGTAAGTGGGTCGTGAGCTTGGTAGATACATGGGCTACACATAACTTCATTGATCAGAAGTTAGTGGGAAGGCGTGGATTATAGTATGAGAAGTTTGGTGGTTTTGGGGTAAAGGTGGCAGATGGTGCAGTTTTGGGTTGTACCAAACAGATTCCACATCTTAGCATTCAGATGGGGGATTACACTCTGATAGATGATTTTTATGTGTTTCCTTTAGAGGATTATGATGTGGTCTTGGGCATGCAATGGTTACAGGGTATTGGGCGCTACATTATTGATCACCGTCGTATGCAGTTAGAATTCTTTTCTGGGGGAAGGAAGATTATCTTGAAGGCAGTGGAAGATGGAGGACCTAAGGAGGGGTCATCTCACAGGATGGAGTCTCATTTTATAACTAATGTGGTAAATAATTCTATTTGTTGCAGGGCATTTTCCTTTCCAATTATAAGTCAACATCCTTATGGAGATTGTGAGAGTTTGATAATCAGAGTAGCGCAGCGGCCTTTTTCTAAGTCTAAGGTATGTGATGGTGAATTTGCTACTTACATATTGAGGATTATCACTCTACTCTCTAGGAGAAATAAGGTGAATGTAGTCACAGATATTTTCCAGCATGGTGTTTCTGACAGAAGAATTTGCAAATTTTTGAGATCAATATGGAATCTAGGTAGTTGGTATTGGGTATTAGGAGCGAATTGCTTGAGGTCAAGCAATCTCCAGGAAGGGAGGACTGTAATGTCCCTAATTTTCTATTAAAATGGTTTAATTAATTAATTAAATTATTATGGAAATAAAGTTGACTTCTTCTAGAAGTTTCCTGGAAGGCTTTAAAAGAAGGGGAAGGCAAAGCATTTGGATATATCTTCTGTTGCAAAAAATTATTTTAAGTATTGGGAAGCTTAAATATGTGATTCAGCTAAAATCTCTGAGGATGCAAACCTTCAGTAGATTAGAGAAGAGTTGGATGAAAACCCAGCACTTTTCAGAGGTGGATTCGTGACGAAATTCAGATTGTGCATTTTGATCAGATCTGGAGCTTCAGAGGCCATTCACTGAGTTTATCAGGGGTTCATGCATATGCAGAGGTTTCTAGGTATTTATTCCTTAGTTTTTATTTAAGATTTATATATTTTATATTTAGATCAAGTTCGGTACGAAATTCGTACAGATCGACACTTGGCCGTACCAGTAGCTTCAAAAAGGGAAGGGCACAGTTCGCAGTTGGGGGCCGCAGGGTATTATAGAGACCAGCATCGGCACATAGATTGACATCGGCCAATCAGCAACCGACGTCGGCAGTCAGGCAGTCACAGGCAGTCAGAGGTCACCACTAGACGATCGACGGCGGTAGGGTGTCGATCGATGTCGGTATCATCAGCGACCGACGTCGATGACTGTGTTTTTCTGGACACAGCAAGCCGAGCATGCAGACCCAGGTTTTTATTTCTAGTTTGGTAGTTTGTTCTAATAATTGGGTTTTGAGACCAATCTGTAATAATTTTAGAACATCTGGACTATATTATCAATTACATCCAGATTTATATCCTTGTCCATTTGATTGAATGATGTAAGTAGTTGAAATCAATTTTATTTGCATTCAATTCTAGTTTGGGATCTTTCATTATCCTAAAACATATTTTCAAAAATTGAACTTGAAATTTATACATCATCCATAACCATACACTAGTGTAGGCCTTGATAAATAGATCACCTAGTAGTGCCATTTCGTGTACAAAATCAAAATTTTCAAAGATGCAATCCTTTGTGACATCTCACCATTAGAGGTTTGTGATGTTTTACATGTGGTTAACCATATATTTACCATTATGTCTTTTATGTTAACTCATGTAACCAATTCACTCATTTCAAGATGTTGAATGACATCCTCAAGCCCTTTACCTATGTCATTTTTTTAATCTACCTTGATGACATCTTAATATTTATAAAACATGAGATGAACATCTACACCATGATGAAATAGTGTTTCACATTTTGCATAAACATGTTTTTATGATAACATGAATAAATGTTCATTTTTCATGCATGAGATAAAAAATTTAGGACAAAGTACACACACAAGGAGTGCATGTGTGAACCTGAACAAGATTCAATTCATACAGGAATGGGAAACACTAAATAACTTTGCATTTGATTCAAATCTTCATAGAATAGGAAAATTATATAACAAAATTTTGTTTAATTTTTATCTTTTGAACCAAACTACAAAAGGTAGAACTGAATAAAGTTTCATCTATTCAGTTGCACAACAATGATAATTAGATGAACTAAAATTCAAACTCTATTTTTTTAGTACTTATGTTAATTGACTATAAATTTGGAAGATCATATAATTCATTTAGTAATAAAATTGACTATCACAAATGGGTATTGACAACACAAGTCCTAAAAAAGAGTTAATTTCTATTATAATGGATTAAAAAATATATGATTGGAATCAAAGATACACTTAGATTATATACTTATATCAGATGATGAGGGAGTGATTAAGGATGGTGAGGGATGGTGAGGATCAATGATGGAGTGGTGAGGGATGGTGAGGGTCAATGAGGGAGTGATTAGTGATGATGATGGATGAATAAATATTGATTAGGGATTATGAGGGATGAGGAGGGAGTGTAGGGATGGTGAGGGATGGTGATAATCAATGGAGTGATTAGGGATGATAAACTCAAGTGATTAGAGATGATGAGAGATAATTAAGGTCAATGAGGGAGTGATTAGGGATGAGGAGGGATGAGGAGGGAGTGAATAGGGATGAGGAAGAGATTAGGGATGATGAGTGATGAGGAAGAGTGATTAGGGAAAATGAAGGATGGGGAAAGATTGATTATGGATGATGAGGGATAGTGAGGGTCAATGAAAGAGTGGTTATGGATGATAAAGGAGTGATTAGAGATGACTAGGGATAGTGAAGGACAATGAGGGAGTGATTAAGGACAATCAAAAATGATGAGAGAGTCATTAGGGGTAATGAGGGATGAGTAAGAAGTGATCAAGGATGAAGGAGGGATGATGAACAAGTGAAATTAACATAAAGTGTTCATTTTATGTGTGTAGGTCATCAATATTATCTACACTATCCAAATCACACCACTTTGGATCAAGTTCAAAGTGAGTAGTTTTCAAACTTCAATTTTGACAAACCTAAAACTCTTACAAATGTTAGGAATCAATTTGAAAACTAAAAAAAAACTAAAAAATGACTATATGTTTATCAAAAATGGACATCAATTGCAAAAGCTAGGTACTAAAATACCTAGGTTTAATACCTAGACCCTAAAAATGTCTGAGTATTAACCAGATTGGATTTTGAAAAACTATTTTTCATGTCATAAGACATGTAACTATGAGACCAAATCTATCAGATGGATGATGAGGGATGAAGAGGGAGTGATTAAGAATGATGATGGATAGGAGGGTTAATGAAGGAGTAATTAGGGATGATGAAAGAGGGATTAGAGATGACTAGGGATAATGAGGTTCAATGAGGGAGTGATTAGTGTTAATTAATAATGATGAGAGAGTGATTATGGGTGATGAGACATGAGTAAGAAGTGATCAGGGATTAGGGAGGCATGATGAACAAGTGAAATTAACATAAAGTGGTCGTTTGATATGTGCAGGTCATCAATGTGACATATGCTACCCCAATCACACCACTTTACATCAATTTCAAAGTGAGTGGTTTGCAAACTTCAATTTTGACAAACTTAAGACTCCTATAAATTCTAGGAATCAATCCAGAAGGCACAAAAACCTAAAAAATGACTATATGTTTACCAAAAATGGACATCAATTACAAAAATTATGTCCTAAAATCCCTAGGTTTAATACTTAGACCCTGAAAATGCCTAAGTACTGACCTGATTGGATTTTGAAAAACTATTTTTCACGTCATAAGGCATGTAATTGTGAGACTAACTCTATTAGATGCTAAGTGACCCTAATTTATTATATTTACTAAAATAAATTTAAAGTATAATAAAATAAATGTAAACTTATACTTAACATTAATGCAAAATAATAAGAATGTGATCATATTATTAATAACGTGATTACGTTATTTGTTAACCAATATTCATTTCATTTTTTTAAATGTGCAAAATAATATTAACATGATCCCATTTTTATTTTAAAATAATGCAATCATGTTATATATTAATGCAATCACATTATATATTAACACGATCATGTAATATATTAACATGATCATGGTATTTGAATTTGAATTTAATTCTCATACCTTTTGGCTTGAGAATGGCTTGGATTCTTGAGCCAAAGGCTTGGATTGTCAATGTACAATCAAGTTTTGAAAGGTATGAAAATAAACAATAAAGTTTAACTTTGATTTCTAAATACATGAACAATTTCAACGTGAAAAGTCAAAAATTTGATACTGTCATGATGAGCACGCTCTCCTCTTTCCAAAAATATGATTTTTATAATTTTTGGATGGATTTAAGGGTTTAAACTATATTTATTTCTAACTATGCCTTTTTTAGGCTACTACATGCCTGAAACATACATGCCTATACATGTTCATGTAATTTTTCTTTCATTGATCCAAGTGAAAAATAAATTATATGGTGATTTAGTTGGCTTAATTTTACACAAATTTAAAAAAAATGAGTTTTTGTTTTGTTTTGAGGTAGTTAGGTGTGTCTCATGGATGGCTATCCATTTATTTATCAGTTTTTAGGATCTATTTACTTGAAAAATTCATAAACAAAAGTATTCATTGAAAAAATACAAAAAACTATAGGTGACATGATAAAAAAAATTATCTAAATTTTCCCCAAAGGGTTTCAAATAATGTTAAATATTTCTCAAAAAATGGTGCACATCATGGTTGTCTATCTACTATGTTTTCTAAAAAAATAGGATTTCCTCTTAAAATTTTAGATGTTTGACCTAGTTATACTTAACAATATTAAAAAAAATAGTTTTTTGAAAACTAGACTTGAAATGATTCATTTCATGTTTTTACACCATCTTCAAATTTGGAGTGTAGATGTTTCAAATTGTCTATAGAAGCTCAAATTTTTAAAATTTCAGAAAAATCATGTCCATGGGTAGTCCACTTTTTGTCCCCCAACTTTGGGCACTTACCCTATTTTTGTTTTATTCCAATTTTGGATTTCTATACTTGATATTCATGACATGAAGAAAAAAAGATTGTTTTTGTTTTTCTCGTTGCACAACTTATCACTATTTTCCTGATAGGGGAGAAGATATAATATTGGTTGGTCTTTGATTAGTCATAGGTGATTTTACGATGATATGGGTTGCTCACATCTTCATTGTTGAGCAAACATCATCAATGTTTGTTGGGCATCAGGGAGATGTGTTAAACATAGTATAGGTTGGTCACTTAGATGAGATTTTGGGTGGATCCTTATGTAGATCGATGTAGTTGGATAGGCTTTGATCATGTTATACTATAGTACGGTATAATGACCATAGGGGATGATAAGTATTTTATTGTGTTCATCATTATTTTATACCATAACTCATAGGGTGGGATTTTTTATGAAGCAACATCAGTTTTGATTAGTACCAAGATATATACATTGCACCATTTGCAGTTGCTTCAAAATTTCATTGATGACTTCAAATTGATTTCTCTAGTATTTTCATCTTCTATACCATTTTGGGTCAAGGGGAAGTTAGTTGGGTCATTTATGATTCAAATTTAGTTATTTTTTATTTGGTTATGCATTAGGATGTTAGTTTTTAGTTTTTGGTACTTTGGTAATTATGTGCTATAGTAATGGACTTCTAACTTACCATTTGATCTATTTATTTCATGTGTACCTCATTTATGAAATATAATGATTTTACATGAATAAATATTTCTTGATTGACTTTCAATCATATCTAATTTATATTCTTCATGTGTATAAGGCCAACACATAGTGTGTCACATAGGTGGAGGAAAGGTCCAACATCCATGTGATTACATATCATGTATCAAATGTATGCATGTATCACACTCAAGTACCCATGAAAAATGTGTGTGTAGAAAGGGAATGATATGATATCTATGAACATAAATTAAACAATGTACATGTAAAAGCTAGTAAACATGCGAACACTAAATATTTTTATATTTTTGCATTATTCAAATGTTTTTGTATTTTCTTGATTATTTAATGTTTTTATTTTTTTGAATATTTTAGTATGATTATTAGAGGTGCTATGGACAAGGGGAAAGTGCTTATACAATCCAAATATTTCATAAAATGGATGCCTCTATGTAGGCTCTATATCATATGTGTCATATGCATATTCTACGTAATCACTATAGTTAGACTCATATCAATTTGCAGTGTCATCATTTTGATTTTTTGGAATGTCACTCTTATCGTATTTTGTATCCAGATATGAATAATGAACTTCCCCATACTATGGTGTTGGCATTTTTTATTTTCAATATGTATCATGTCTTTTGCCTTGATCGATATGCCATTACTCGTATATGTTCGTATACTAGCTAAAAATATGCATTCTTTATGTTGATTTTGCTCTAAAGATGCCCTTATTTGAAAAATGATGTAACCTTGATTTTGTGATCAAATGATATGAAAACTTTATTTTTATCAATCATTGCTCCAATTGAGTGTAACCATGATTTTCCAAGCACAACATTATATGCATTTAGATTTGAAATAATATAAAAAGTAAGATAACACTCTTTTAAATTAAAAGAAATGCTTAAATTGATTGATCCCATAAATTTCATGTATATACTAGTTTGATCTAAGTGTTGATATTTTTTTTAATAGATCTAAAAAATGACAAAAAAAAATTGTATCTTGATAGTCCGTAACCTTGATATCTGTGAATTTCTTGCCATTGATGTGAGCAGTGATAGTGAAAGGGTTCTAATATGAGGAAAGACTTGAAATTTTCCCCTTTGCAGCCACATTTGGAATTTTTAATAGGAATCATACTTTAAGAATGCTTGTTTTCTTACCTTGAAATTGATTTGAAAATTTATCTTGTTGTAACATTGCCTTTGCAATACATTTATTTTGTAATTGTTCCTTTTGATCTTGTGCCTTTTGTAATGTTACTTTGTCATCTTGATATTTTTGTAATATTGCTTGTTCTAGATTTTATTTTTGAATATTTTCTTGCTCTGATTTTTACATTTGTATCTATTTTTGCTATGAATTATCCTTTGGTACACATACTTGTTATTTTTGCACTTGTGTTTTAGGATATGCACTCATAAGGTGAGCGGGTTGCTTGTTTGATGTATCTATGATAGGATTAACACTATCAGTTATCTTCTATATTTTCTCTTCAAATCCAAATAATAATATGTATGATGTCCATTCATTATATGATATGCATAATAGTATTTTGATCTTCTAAGAGGATGTATAGGAGGTAGTTTGATCACTTTTTTTCAATGCATTGCTCTTAGAATTTCAATTGAACACTTATTAACCTTTATTTCACTTTTTGAAGCTTTAGTTGTAGATGCATTTTATTTTCGCTTCTAATTTTCATATCAAATCTTGTTAGGCATAAAATTTATAGGTGAAGATGCAAACACATGATTAATGATAGCATATTTTGGATTCTTTGTATCTATGATATTATTTTCCCATGATGTGATATTTAAAATAAAATACTAATTTTTATTTTGTAAATATTATATTATCATTTCCATAGTGATACTTTGATTTTTAAGGGATTCTAAAGCTCAAACCTTAGGTACTTTAGATTGAATATGCATACACACACAATCTATAGGAGATGTGGGAGGTGGAGTATGTTGGTTACCTTATTTTGACACTATAGGATGGGATACCTTATGACTTAGAGTAGTGATAACATGAACATGGTTAGAGGGAAAATATCTATCACCCTCCTTAGGGTTACAAGGTGTATGCAAAGGGAAATAAAACTAGTCTATTAAATCAATCCTAGCTTGGAGAAGATTAATCCTACTTACACTTATGATTGTTGATACATTAGATATTCAGAGTCATGACCAAGATGGATCCTCTAGACCTAACCAAGGGATCTCTTACCATAATAACATCACTAGAGAAGGTTCCAAAGTCTTCAGACAAACAACACCATGTAATAAACCTATATAGGTCTTATGTTTTCATATTGACAAAAATTAAATGACAAGTAAAGTAAAATATAATCTAGTTCTCACCAAAGCTTGTGGCATAAAGTGGGGGTAATAATCATAAAAAGTAACCATGCATAAAAGATCTATACTCACTTCAATGTATATAAAATCCTAATGCATGGGAGATAAGTACAAATGTAAATGTATCTACTCTTACAAAGGAAGAACAAAGTTAAGAATACTTACATTTAAAGATGAACTTGTCGAGCCTCAATCTCTCCCATGGATAAGGTGATTCTTGATAGGTTATTGTGCTATGTAAGGATAATAAGGATAAGTCAGCTATAGGCTATATAAATTATCTATACATCCTACTCCAAATTTAATATCTATATCTCTAAAAAAAGTATCAAAACCCTAAGCTATGATCCTTGGGTAGAATGGTGGATAAGCAGATGTGCAATATAATATTCTTCTTCTTCTCTTCTTAAATAAATGATGAAATGAGTGTGTATATATAGATGAATCTAACCCTAAATATTTTTGAAAGTTTAACCTACAGGTTCAACCCAATCGACTTTGTATCATTAATGATAAAAATAAATTAGGTCTTGGTCTAGGTCAAATAAGGGCTGACCCAAACCCTAAATGAGTTTTATCAATTAGAGTACAGGGTTGATGGGGTCAATAATGTATAATGTAAACCATTGGAAAGGGTTTTAGGCTTAGGAAAGGGATAATGAAAGTGGAAAATGACTAAATGAGGGTGTAGAAGAAGAGGCAAATCTTATAGAAGTGTTTTAGGAGATGGTTGTGTAGATAACAAATGGTAGTATAAGGACAACAATCTTGTGAAGCACAAATGGTTTGCCCTCCCTTTTCCCAGTGCACCCTTTATGGTGTGCACTCAGAGAGATTGAGGCTTGATGGGTTCTTACAAGAGATAAATCATTAGTAATTGATAAAAGTTTAAAAATATTGTGTATACATATGCCCCACTCTAAGCTCATCATGTGTCACTTAAGTGCAACACAAGATGGTGCTTCAGGAAAAGAACATAAAAACACACAATGCTAAAGTTAAATAAATTATATTAAGGAGCAAAATAAGATAAATGAAAGGATAAAATTAAAAAAACATATACTTTTAATTAGCTTAGTGTTTTAGATAAATAATAAGATGCAAGAAATGTAAAGGTGTCCAATATAGGGAACATTGGGTGAACTTGTAGAAATTAGCAAAAAAGAGTGAAAATTTAATTTTTTTGAAATATATATATATATATATATATATATATATATATATATAACATGTGAAAATATTCTATACAACATCAAGATTATAGAACAACTTACAGTTTGGAAAAAGATTCAGTAGAAATAAAGATGTGATCAAAAGATAGAATCTAGTGGTAAATATTTGACAAGTAAATAATTTTGAATAGTAAATATAAATAGGATGAAAAATAATTCATTTGTTATTTTTACTATTCTAAAAAAATAGAGCTCTGAGAGACCTACCAAAGATCCACCATGGTGAGAAGATGATAGTTGAGATAGGGAGGATGCTTGGTGACCGTAGCGAGTGCAACACAAGTAAGAAATTGTGAATTTTAAATTTTTAAGTATTTTTATTTAAAATTGAGATATATAAATAAAATCAACTAGTAAGAAAAATTTAGGCACCAAAATTAACCCTAAGAATTTTGAGGTAGACTAGGGGTAGAATGGGGTATTGGGTAGGAAGAAGTCAGACCAATAAATTCCTAGGCATTTATGGTAAATAGTTAAAAAGTCATCACTTTGAAGGAGCAAATTTGACCTAGTTGACTTAGTTTATAAGGAGAGTAGAACATAAAGGGATGACTGCATAGTAGTGGGTCGACTTAGTATTCTAAAGGGTGATCAACTATGTAGTAGTATTCTGACATAATTTACAATTATTTGAAGGCCAACTACATACCAGAGGGTCGATTCAATTGGTGGAAGAGGGCTGATATAGCCTACAAAAAGGGGTCAAATGTGTACTATAGGGCTAAATTAGTATGTTAAATTTAAGGAGGGTTGATTTATTATTAAACAAGCCAATCTAGTTAAAAATGATAACGGCCCATTCAATATCACCAAAGGGGTACAAGGTCAATTTGGTATTAAATGGGCCAATTATGTAGGAAAATTAGGGAACAACATGGGAAACTAAATCAAACTAGATAATTAAGTAGTTAATTTGTGAATTTTCAAGAATATATTTTCAATATATATGACATGATGATCTAATACATCTTTTGTTGTTTGATATTTAGAAATACATCAAAGATATTATCATGTGATAGATGCATCATGGCTACCAAATTTGCTGGATTATTTGAGTGACATGGATAGAGCTCAACTGGTCACACTAGGTTTTAGAGATATTATGGGGATGGTATAGATCTCATTGAGTGTTGATCTCATTTTCATGTTCTTTGGAGCCTAGAAATAGTTGACCAACACTTTTTGATGGGTGTTTAATGGGGATACCATTGAGGTGGGGATCACTTTGGAGGATGTCCATGCATTGCTTGGACTTATTATAAACATGACACTGATGATCATTGACACATCAAAGGATCTAGATGAGATATGAGCACTAGTCCAGTGGATGACATTCTTAGATAGGATTTACCCTAGGTTGAGGGTGAGTTTATTTGAGGTTTAAATTATGGCCATTCCATACATCTAGATGGTAGTGATAGACTTATGACATCATGAGTGTTATGTCACAAGTCAGATGGCAAGGTACCATTATATGTGATAGCCTTGTGTCAGTCCATATTAGATTTGGGATCACTCTATGATTTTGGGGTTATAATCTATATCTAACTCATGCATAATATGTATGGGATGTTGTACAAAGGTTAGAATACCATGGGACCTATAGTTTTGATGATTGCTTGGATATATGAGAGGTTACCCATGTATCGACTAGTTGGGTTACCCCATGTGGTTGATGATAGGCTACCTCAAGTTGTAAGGTGGAGACAATATCATATAGCTCGATCCATGCCCCACATGTTATCTCTATAGACTATCACATGAGTATATATCATATGATAGCCATACACACACATTGATACTATATGGCCTAGTTGGTTGATCATTGCTACATGGTTAAAATGGGTATGGATCACAAGCCACTAAACATCATGGATATAGCCACATCTAATGACACATTTTCTAAGACAATTTGTATTCCCACACCTGGTGGCCCCTATAGTAGTTTTTTCTTATTGTGCATGACATGCTAGAGATTTAAGAGGTAAGAAGGAGGAGGGGTATCAATAGAGATACCAATGATCAAGCCAAGATGTGATAAACCATGGAATAGTCAAGCATAGTAGCAAGCAACAACAAAGATAGTAGGGGGAGATGTCATGGATGTGGATGTTGATGCACAACAGGCACCATAATAGTAGCAACAATGACCACCACAACTTTATCAGAGATGGAGACACCATCAATAAGAGAATATAAGGGATACAACACATGGAGACCTAATAGCTACTCAAAAACATAGCTAGTCCATATAGGCACCTTTGAGGAGAGGATCATGATGTACTCATGTGGTGAATCTTAGATTTGCACTCATACAAAGATGGACCATAGGGGATATGCTTAGTGGATAAGCGGATGGAGAGAGCGTGCCCAGTGGGCAAGAAGATAGAGAGACATTGGTTTGTGACATTAAAATTGGTGATAATTTTTTTAATTTTGATTTAAGTCTCTGATATAAGACACTAGTTACATTATGATTATGGTAGACAGATGATTTTGGGATATATATGTGATTTGATTCCTATCTAACTTTTGGTTTTGTAGATCCTATAGTGGAGGAGGTCAAATGGGGAGACTTGATTGTCGTCATGCATCATGACATTTTGAATTGGGTGCTAACAAAATATGACCCCACCACTGTGGATGTTCATGTGGTTTCATCTACCCCAACCTAAATGAGCTAGTTTAGACTAGTGGGGAAGATCGTGAGGTAGATTCAAACATGCAAAGATGGATTAAAACCACCAATAAGGGTGGGAGAGGGAGAGGCACAAGCCTAAAAGGCCTTGGCATATGAGAGAGTGACACACATGGCTACTACTATCTATCTTGGACAAGTATAGGCCAAGTATCCAATCGATAGGGATAGGTTGTAGGCTTGATATCCTAGACTACCTCATTATAGCATACCATTTAGAGGGGATAATCCCAAGAATATATGGACAACATGGCTAGGCTACAAGATAGGTAGGATGAATCCCATCCTTAGAGATGGAGCTATTCTATTTTATGTTTAAAAAAAAACACATTATATATATATATATATATATATATATATATATATATATATATTGATTTTGATATTTGTATTGATCTCATGAGTTGTAATTGGTTTTGTATGTTGATTCATGGATATATTTCTTTGTAGCACATGTACTTATCTTTTTTTGTATATGTTATGGGAAATATATGTAGACTATTTTATTTTCTAGCATTACGTGATACACATGCATGGTTAAAAATAAAAAAGCAAAAATGACTTGAAAAAGTATAAGTAATCAAATACAAATGTATTACACACTATATCATAATGGGAAATGTGTAATAATAAAATATGAGTAAATATAATAAACCAAAGATGGTAAAAAGAGTAACAAATATTTGAAAGCCATGTAAAATATTTTCACCAAGTTAAAAAAAAAGATAAAATCATAGTATATCACATTGGGAAGTTTGAAAATATTGTAAAAAAATGGAAAGTTCATGAAAAAACAATGCTATAAAAACAAAACAATTAAGTCAATCAATCATACTAAATCACATTGGGAAGTATAAAAAGAATGACAAAACTGGAGAATGAAATTAAATTGATCACACTAACTCAAGCTGAGAAGTATGAAAAAAAATAATAAAATGGTTGTAATCATGCATATAATCATAAAATAAGAAGATAAAAGTGAAAAATTAAGGAAGTAAGCATAAAACATACTATATCAAGATGGTAAGCATTTCAATTACATGTAACTCATAATCAATCATTACTTATCTCAAATTTGACACATGTAATTTCATTGTGTTTTGGGTATTATAATATATTATGAGGAAGGACTAGTCCTATCCATGGTCTTACTCGACAAATCACAAAAGGAACGCCAATGAGGAAAAAAATATATGAAAATGATGTTAAAATGATGTTTGTAATGTGGTAATTTGTTAAGAAGGCTTGGTCCTATCCATGGTCTTACAATGCAACTCACAAATGGAAACCCTACGGGGAATGATCAGTTAACAAAATAATATTTCTCAAAGGGAAATATTAAGAATGTTGTAAATGGAAGAGGGAATGTAAAAATCATAACATAGGCATCTATGAGAAGACATTAGGAAATGTGAGTCACCCTAAGCACACAGAAAAGACACTAAGTGGCTATGACCATCAAAATACAAAGGATACCCATTCACAATAAGCACAAAGTTGTATAGGCAAATAAGTGAGATATGAAGATTAACACATACTAGGTATATGAACAAGAAAATTAAAATTTACATACCTTCCCATAACATGTTCCCTATTCTCCAGGACCTATTACAAATTCATTGGTATACTATGAATATTGGGTACTTGTGTGAGAAAGTAGGTAGCACTAAAATATTTTTTTACTCTCCTTTCCAAATCTACTGGCCTACCACACCCTAATGGACCTCAACTCTATCGTGAGGCCAACTATGGATTTTGAGTGTTCATTAAGAAAGGAGAGGCATTATGAATCACATATTTTAGTGTGATTTTAGTTTTGAAATATCTATGTTGCCTTTTGTATCATTGCCTTTTATTTAAATGATTTGGCTTTTATATTTTATGGATTTTAAGATTCCTCTTTCATATGGATTTAGATTAACCAACATGAGGGAAAAAATTGATGCACATAAATGAGCTTTAGACTTTAGCTAAAAGAAGCTAAGTATCCAAATATATGACTGACTAAACACTTACGCTTACCTATGAACCAATATTTTATCTCAAATTTTAACCATGTGTATGCTTAGTTTGTGAAAGGAAATAAGGGAATAAAGGGAGATCTAAAGTGGATTGGTAAGAATAAGATTACAATGAGATGATTTTTTTGTTAAAAGATCACATGGTAAAGAAGGATTACTAAGGGAATCAAGGTTTACATAACCAAGTCACAAATATTATTATCCATGTTGTTGAAAATAAGGTAGAAAAAAACATGAAAAAAGACAAAGACATCAATGAAAATAAATGAAATCATAAATATAAGTGTGTAATCATGGAAATCATGAAAATAAACCATAAGAAAAAGGTTAAATATAAATTAAACCATACATAAAATATAAATATTCATGTGCAATAGATAAGTGAAGCAAATTTTGACACATAGTCAAATGATATAAGATTTATAAAAGTGGATCACAAGTTCAATCCAAAATCACAATGAAGATTAAAGTGAAGGAACACCATGATATGTTCATAAATATTGATAAACATGTCTATAAATATTATCCATAACAGTCGATATAGCTTTGTGAAACAGGACCTTAACTACAGCCAGAGTCTCATATATCCTCAGGGAAAGTTGTGAAAAGACCTCTCATCGAATATCCTCAACATAAAACATAGGTATAGCCGAAGGATTATGATCATGAGGACTATAATGCATAAAATATTCAAGAAGGTAAATAAATGCTATAATAGGAATGGTATTTATAGGATAAGAACGTGACACTGCTAGTGGAGAAGAAACCATAGGTAAGGGAGAAGACACAAGTGGCACAAGAGCCACAAGTGAAAAAGGAGGATCCTTCTTACATGGATGACCTATGGGAGGAGGAATAGTAGGTGAAAGAATGGTCATAAGATGATCATTAATATGTTATAAGATATGATAATGATCGATATGATGGGTAATGTATTGGTGCCAAACATAATATACCTCTCCATATTTTGAAATATATTTAGGTAAAAACCTAGGAGGAGGTGTAGCCTTGTCTTTAGGTTGAGGAAGGATAGGATGCAATGTGTCAATATATTATCAAAACTTTTGATAATGAGTTGAATAATGATTATTTGTGCCATGGAAGTAACATATACACTTGTTAGTATACTTTGGGGGTCTACTAATAGAAGAGGTAGAAGCAAAAACCATGGAAGATTGGTAGAATTGATAGTCTCTAGTCTAATGACTGACAACTTTATGAATGTCATAGTAAGGGTGATCACCCCATTGGGTAGGCTAGGGATCAATCTATGGTAGAAGAATAATACCATCTTTAAGGGAAGGTGAGGATGGTGGAGAGAATGACTTAGGCTCATCTGAAGGATAATTAAAATAAAAAATAGGATACAGCTCAACTAAAGGTAGAGTGGGAGTAGGAACTAGATTAAGCTTAGATGAGGGTGAAGTATGACGTGTAGAAGTATTAAGAGGAGTAACAATCATCTCTAGGGGAAACAGGCTATAAGGATCTAGGTATCTAGTAAAAAGATAAGGACCATTCATAGCATGATCCATGAGCATGTTCCTAAGAGGCTCAATGGAGACTAGAGGTGTACCATGTAATCACTCCATCTCTACCCTATAAAAAATAGGAATAATACTATAATTAGGAATTATACAAGAAGAAATATGATAATATGAATGAAAAGACTAAAACAAAGAATTATATCTAAAAATATTTACATCTCTATTCTGAATTGTTCCACCTAGAAATAGATCATCTAAAGTATAAACATCATCATAATCAGGTGTATAAAGGTCAATGGTATAGGTAAGTATGATCTTTTCATTGAAAATTATGTGATGAATAGAATGCCAAGTTTTGATTAATACTACAAATATATCATTGCTAGGTGGCTGACGAGAACATAGCTTCAAGGATGGTGGAAGTTAGACGATGAGATGAGGGGAGAGATACAAAGATTGGATCTTGAGGCTGATCTCATCTAACTCATCATCATCAGAATATAAGAGCTTAGGTGGTGTGTTCTCGATGAGTTTAGGGTGACCATTATAACATCAAGTATAGTTGATAGGATAGTTGATATGTTAAGATTCCTTGAATGGCACACTAGGCAAGGGTTCAAGGGTTAGAATTTTTAATACACCACATTATTGGAATTGTTCAAAATTCTAAGGGTTTATGTCTCTTTTAATCCTATAGATATCACCATTATGGCATAACTTGACACATTGGAAGGCATATGAGATGACAACCTTCATGTGATGAGTCCAAGGCCTATAAAGTAATATGTTATAGGAAAAGAGGAAAGTTACATATCATAATATTCACTCGAATAATGATAGGAGGGATGGTAATAAGAAACCATATGTAACTTAAAGGAGTCCTTTTACTTTTATTATAACTTGGCATGTATTATGTGTGGACTTAAGATTTTACTCAAAATATCCAAAAGTTTTAATGAAGTCAAGGGAGGTGACACAAGTGCTTGAACCCTTATCAATCAAAGCACACTTGAGTTGGATATCACCAATTTGAATGTTAATAAATAGTGGAGGAGCATCTTCATGAAGTAGAATTTAATCTAAGATCATGGAATCAACATGAAATTTTAGGGAAAGAGAAGTTCCCATTATTTCATCAACATGTATGGACATCTCTTCGCATTGCTATAAGATACTATCTTCAAACCTAGATAAGGTTTCTTCACCTTCTACTAGGGTAGGATGAGGGATGTTCATTTTTAATAATAATTACATCAAACAATTATGATGATAAAGGTAAGTTTGCATAAGTTCAAGAAAGGGTATTTGAGATGGGAGATGAGTAAGTTATGAGATGGGGTCCCATTCATCATAACCCAAAGGAGGAATGCTAGATAAAGGTATGTAATGTTGTAGGATCTCCTTGTCAGGAGGATTATAATTGATTTCAAACTTGTGTTGATAAGATGTGGTCAATTTAGTTTGAGGACAAATTGGTTGATTGTCTTGAGATGATGGGATAGTAGATTTACGCATTTATTGTGATTGATTTGAATAAAAAGGTTGATAAATTTTATTGATGGGTGTAGATTTTGGGGCATTTGTAGAAATATTATGAGAGATATTATCTAATTGAGGTGTTGGAAAAAATTCTTGGAAAGAGATAAGGTCCTCTTGCCCCAACTTTGTTAGATGAGATGGGGAAGAATCTTGGATGACACAGAATGCTTGGGAGGTTTGATGTGTGTGGGTTGGATTAGAATAAATGAAATCAACTACCCTTAGAATATTAGTCATATTTATCACATTCTCTTTAGGACTTTGGTCTATAAGATTATCAATGTTATTAGTGGAAAGATTAGGCTTTTCATTGTTATCTTGATGATTAGGAAGAAGATCTTTATATATTGAAAGATGAACATTAGCCTTGTTCAAAGCTTGATTTTTGTTTTATGTTTCGTGAGAATTAGAGGCTATGTCATAGGCTTGTTGGTGCTTATGAATGAGTGAATCATGATCAAATTTTGGGCCAAGAAGAAAATCCATATCTAAATTTTGTAATTGTCTACACGTCTCGTGAGAGTGGCCCCAACTTGAATGAAACCAATTTTGTTTTTTTTTATCATACCATGATTTCATAAGAAAAGTGGGGTCAATATCTCATGCTAGAGACCTTGGTAGATGATTTCGAATCTCATCTAAGGATAATGGTTTATGAATGTTAATGTTGTTTGTTTGAGAAATGTGAGGATTAGGGGTGTTGTTGAGATGGGGAGCATGTTCCAAAATGTTGTTGGGAATGATAGCTTGAATATTATGTATGGTGTCATAAGAATGGTTGACACCATAAATGGTAACATGATGATTTTTATTTTTAATGAGCATGTAAGTGCCCATGGGAGGTTGGGATGCTTTAAACTGGAGCATGAGAAAATCTTGGCATTTGGATGGTCAATGGATTCTTCCAATGTTTTTGGAGAGAGAATCCTAACCTAATAATACAAATTTGGATAAAGAGCATTAGTGAATAGATGAAATATATTATCATTTGTCATTTTATGCTCACACTTATTAGACAAGGTCTTCAACCATTTGATAAAATATTGTGTGATTTCGGTTTTAAGTTACTTATAATTAATAAAGTGAACCAAGGTATTCTTAGAGAGGTCACTAGTTGGAAACTCTTGTACTAGGGAGTTAACTATATCTTCAAACCTAGTGATAGAATAGGATTTGAGTTGATCTTACCAATCTAATGCATCTCTAGGGAGTGTTTTCACTAATAGCTTGGTAACAACAAAAGTGTTTAATTTGACCCAATATTTGTAGAGATTACCAAAAAAAATTAAATGTAAGGTAGGATCAGTTGACCCATTGTAACTAATGGTAGGTGAGTTACCTCCTATGTTGATATTGATAATTTAAGGTAGAAGAGGTTCATTTTGGAGATGTTTGATTATTTTTTTAATAAGGGTTGGTTGCAAAATGAGGTTACCATGGGAATCCCTAAGGGGGGCTGGGGGCATTTTGATTTTTTGCTCCCCATAGAACCTGTTGGGGTTGAATTTTTAGGTGAATGAAATTATTTTTCATTTGCATCATTTTATTGGCATTATTAATTTTAAAAGCATTCATTTAGTGAAGATTTTACAATAAGGGTTGATGGGTTTGAGTGGTATTTTGACTAGTTTGCATGGCATGCAAATTGGTATTAGTATTTTGGGTTACACTATGAGTAGTGGCATGCGAGACACTAGTGGAGTGAGAAGCATTAGTATAAAAGTAAGCACTAATAGCATGATTAACATGTGTAACAAAATATGCACTAAAAGAATGATAGACATTAGAAGCAAACTAATCATTAGTATCATGATTAACATTGGTATAAAATGATACACTGATGGCTTGGTTGAGGAGGAGGGGCTTTGGAAAATGCCCACTAGATGTTGAACCTACAATGTTAGTGGAGATACTTGGCATGAAGGTTAAAGATATCAAAGAAGAAGAATGCATAGTGTGAGAAGGAGTCAAAATAGAAGGATGGGTTTATAAGGAAAGAAGTTATCACCTTCAAATACATGAAATAATATAGGGGAGGGTGAATGGGGTTATTCTACTTGACCACTTGTCATGAGATTGTAACTAGTTAAAGGGTCTTTTCCTCTATGTTGAGTAAATTCATTAATGAAGAAAATCATTTCAGGTGTGTACTCTAATTCTGACTAATCTTTTATTTCAAAAAGAGGGTTACAATCTGATGATGAATGAGGAGGAGTCCCTTAATTGGTATTATGAGTGGTGATATGCACATTGATTTCATATAAAGTGGAAACCACAAGATGTTTTCAGGGAAACCTATTTGGATTGGTAAAGCTCATCATGTATATTGGATTCAAATTTTTGTTATCCTCTAATAATTTCATGATGATAAAAAGAGGCTAAAGGGCTGATGCGAATAAAAAAAATTGAAAACAAGATATAGAGTCAAATTTATCAATTGTGTTTTGTAAATTAAGGAATAAAATAGGGAGATAAGGATACACAGTCATGTAAGTCAACTGTGTACTACTGAATAGGAAGATAAGGATACATAGTCAGATAGGTTGGCTCTGTAATACAAATAGGAAGACTAAATAATATGTAAGAGACTATATCAAACCAAACAACATTGTTCTAAAATAAAGGAAAATTTTCCAAAATAATTTTGAAGCAAAATAAAATTAATCACACAAGCAATTAGATCAATGTGACTAATCCAATTATAACACATGCCACAAACCTCACACCAATGTTGACCAATGTAAGTTTTAAAATACAACATACAATGATCAGAGAGTAAACAATAATTGGAAAGTAAATGCTAACTAATTAGTCATCCTAAGTGTCATTAAGTTATAATAAAGTTTAATTTTAATATCATAGAGAAGTTGGCCGAAATAAAGAATTAAAAATGAATCTAAGGTTCGTTTCAGGATGTTTAGGTTGAAAGGGATCTCTATTGGTAATGGTGTTGGCTTGGTATTGGGACCTACCCCCTCACTTCACAATATCTTAAATAAGGGTGTTGTGTGCTTTGACAATATATACCATCAACCACATGTTTATACTTGGCCAAAAAACCAAGTCAGCTTCCCCCTTGGTGATGAAATCTAAGTGGGTAGGTCTTGAGAAGATAAATGTTTAATACTTTTTTTAATGAAAAGTGATTTGGTAGTGTGTGCTAAAGAAAAAAATAGTGTGACTAAAATGATAATTTAAAAAACCACCTATTTAATCTATGTTTGTTACTCTAATCATGCAAACAACTAAAAATGAAAGGCAAATTAATTACTAGCAAATATAGGTTAATTTCTTGATTGAAAAGAGTACAGAGTCATTTTAAGTGACACTATATGAAAATAGTGCATAACAGAGTTGATTGGGTCACTATTATTCTACATAAGTAAGATCTATAAGAACATAGTCAAATAGGTTTATTATGTCTTCTAGATGGAAGATAGACTATAGAACTGTGTCAAATAGGTCGATACAATTTGTTATAAGGTTGTAGTTTTATAGACTACAAACTTATGAAAAATAGTATTGAAAGAAGAGCTAAATTGATAGAGAGAGAAATAAATGAACCTTGATGGGCTTCAAGATGTTTTATATTAAAAAAAATATGTTTTGATGTTCAAATATTGTTTCAAAATTCTACCAACTGAGTTGACTAGTTTGACCAAGTTTGTAAGACCCTGTATGCTAAAGAAGAAATGGCAAACAAAGTCAACTAGTTTGACTATGTTTATAGACTCATATGTTGATAAAAGAGAATAGTAGATAGAGTTAACTAGTTCAACTATATATGCGAATCTAGAACTAAAGAAGAATACTATGTCGAACTGACCAATCTAATAACTTGTATTTGCTGTAAACCTACACAAACATTATAAAGATATTTTGGAGTGACTATGTGTTAAACCTATGTATATAATGTTATAACTATACCAACTAGTTCTATAGAGTACTTTAAATATATAAAAATATGATATGATGACAAAAATTATGTCATAAAATAAAACCTATAAGGGTTTGATTCACATCGAATTCACCGAAATGTATGCAAAGGGAAATGCAAGTGATCTATTAAATTAATCCTAGATCAGAGAATATAAATCATACTTACATTTTTGATTATTGATAGATTAGATATTTGAGATCATGACCAAGATGGATCAAATGGACCTAATTAAGTGTTCTCTTACCACAATAATATCACTAGAGAGGATTTTGAAGCCTCTAAACAAACAACACCATATAATAACCCTAGTTAGGTCCTATATTTTCATATTCACAAAATTAAATGACAACTAAAGTAAAATCTAATCTAATTCTTACCAAATCTTGTGGCACAAAGTGGGGGTAATAAACATAAAAAGTAAACATCCATAGATATATATACTCACATCAATGTATAGTAAATGTTAATGCATAGGAGAGAAGTACAAATGCAAATATATCTACTCTTACAAAGGAGGAAAAAAAGTTAGGAATACTTACCTTTGAAGATGAACCTATCGAGTATCAATCTCTCCCTTAACCAAGGTGCTTCTTGAGAGGTTATTGTAGTATGTAAGGATAACAAAGATCAGTCAACTCTAGGATACACAACTTCTATATGCATCTAAAAAACATCTCCATAAGACAAGATTTGTATCTCCAAAGAAAGTATTAAAACCCTAAGTTATGCTCCTCAAGTATAATGTTGGATAAGTATATACACATTATAATATTCTTCTTCTTTTCTTATTGAATAAATGACAAAATGAGTGTGTATATAATTGAATATAAGTCTAAATCTTTTTGAAAGTTTAGTTGACAGGGTTGGCCCAATCAACTTTGTATTATTAATGATAAAAAAATTAAGTACTGGTCTAGGTTGGCTAGGGGCCAACCTAGACCCTAAATGAGTTTTATTAATTAAAGTATACAGTCAATGGGGATGAAAATATAATGTAAACCATTGAAAAGTGTTTTAGGCTTAGGGAAGGGCTAATAAAAGTGAAAAATAACTAGTGTAAGATGTAAAAGAGGAGGTAAATCTTAGGGAAGTGTTTAAGGAGATGGTTGTGTAGATAGAAAGTGGTAGTATAGGGACAAAAATCTTGAGAAGCACCAATGGTCTACCCATCCCTTTCTTGGTGCACCTTTTAGGGAGTACACTTAGAGAGATTGAGACTTGATGGAAACCTATAAGAGAGAAATCATTAGTAATTGATAAAATTTTGAAAATATTATGTATAAACATAAGGAACCTACTATTTAAGCTCAATATTATTGCAATAATATTTTTAAAGAGATATTATATTTTCATCTTGATTTAAATCACTCTCTTTATTTTGACCAATTTGTTGACTCCATTTGGTTATATCTTTGATTGATTTAGCAATGTATGACATATAACAAGAAATGACTACCATGATATATTTTACAAGGAAACACCTACTAGATGTATCCATGATAAACATAATTTATTCCTTTATACTTGAATAAATTTTAAGTTTTTATATTTTTAATAATTCATAAATCAAAACATCAAAAACCCCTAGGGTAAGCTAGGGTTTGCACAAGAATACTCAAAAGTTGAATTCACCAAATGTTTAACCATTTTTGGGAAAAGAGTTAAATAAGAATATCCTCATAAGATTTCATTAATATATTATATAAGCAGTCCAATTAAATAATTTATATTCACAATATATTCTAATATAATGCTGAAGTATGGAATTTTTTTGAATGTAGAAATTACAATGCCAAATAATAATTTTCATGCTTAATCATGAATAAGGAATAATACGTATCATGTTTAGTAATATGTGTATATATCTGAGTATTATAGATGTATAAGTAGTCATAAAGATGTTCAGTTATAATTCATCATATTTTGTAAATTATCTCTCTCTTAGTTTGGACACTATTGTCAAAATAGGGACACTAGCATCAAAACTTCTACCCTAAAACTGACACTTATATCCTATATATAATACATGTCCTTTTTATAAATTTCAATTGCACTTGTCATGGTTCATAGTTACCTTTTATATTATCAACTCTACTTACATGCACATGTCTTAGATATCAATCTTTTGATTAAAAAAAAACCTAGGTCCTCCAAGTTAATGGATAGTCACCTTCCAAAATAGGGGTTAATGGGCTCAAATGAAGTTTAGTTAACCTCAAATACCTAACTATAAATTATCATTCATTACATAGCCATAGACTCTGCAGAGGGCCTCAAAATAATGTATTTCTACCCCTTATGTGGACTTGTGTGTAAATAATTATGCAATATGATATATGCAAGTACATGTAGTGATATAGCTTATAACTTGACAAATATCACTCATGGGATTTTATTTGAATGTTTTAGACCTATAAGAAGACTACTTCTATGATTGATTAGGAAATAGGGAAGTATTTTAATCTTGAAAGGTGCTTTTTCTTGGTATATGTTAAATTTATGCTTGATAATTATTCATTCTAATCAATGGACTTAGACTTTTATATATACCACACATTTTGAAATAAATATCATATAAGGGTTAAATAAGATAAATAGGTTGACCCATACATGTCAAAATATTTTAAAATTTGATTGTTTGTAAGGTATATACACTAACATTGGAATAGGGACACTAACATTGATGTTAGTGTCCTAATTTTAATGGTAGTGTCTCAAAAGATAGAAAGATGTTGAAGATATATAACTAAAAAAATATGATATAAATCAACTTTTAAGCATACTATAGGTTACAAGTGATATACGTTATCATAATATTAGATTCAGACTATAAGATAAGCATTTAAGCACTGTGAGATGGTGAATGGAAGTCTTTTGATAGTAGGGAAGGTCTTGAACTAAGAGGTTGAGCTGTGATTGATATTTTTCAAGTGTACAAGACCATTTTAACATATAAATATAAATTTAAAGTCTATAGTGGCAAAGGAGGGAGGTGTTTAAGAGGAATTGATTTGTCAGAGTGGGCCACAATCAAGGATTGGTTATAGATAGGATTGAATGCATGAAGAAAACCTTGTGTGTAGTAGTGAAATCAAACTAGATCAAAAATCAATATTTGCATTACTATCATTAAGAAATTATCCAAAGGTACATAGAAAGGTATATTATATAGTGAGGAATTAGGTCACCCAAAAAGTTAACTCAACTCACAATTATAAAACAACCTAAAGTATATTTTCCTTGTGACCTATTATTAACCTAATCAAACTATTTATACCATGTAGGTAAAACCACATATTCAGAAAAATACTATACTAATACCCCCCTTAATCATATCTTAGGTGGGTAGCAAAATTGAGTCTTGACACAAAGGCATGATGAGATACCCAAGAACATAGAAAATACCCCTAGAGGAGGAAGATGGAGCTACTAGAACCCCAATAAGAGCACACAAATGAAAATATTTTCTCTCAGTGAAGAATTTTGTGAATATATCAACAATTTTCTTCATATTTTATATGTAGTTAATATCAATGACTTGCTTATGGATAAGATCTAAAATGAAATATATGTGAATCTCTATATCCTTGGTCTGTTGATGGAGGATCAGATTCCTATAGATCTAGATTGTGATTCAATTGTCACAAAAGATGACTATTGGTCATTGAAACTAGATATAGAACTAAATGAGATTCCCTTGAAGTTAAATAGTCTCAATGGTAGCTTTAAAAACTCATTTATATTATGCCTATATATAAGATAAAGTAATAATAACATTCAATTTTTTTCCTAACCAACTAATTAGACCTCAACCAAGAGAAAAATTGTAGCCTAAAGTAGACTTAAAATTATAAATATCACCAAATGAATTGAATCTACATACCCAATCAATTTAACATCAATGCCTACTCCATAATGAATCTCAAAACTATGAGGACCCTGAATGTAGTGGAGAATCCGCTTATCTCTTTCCATTCCAACTCATGTGGTTCCTAAATAAATCTAGAGACCATGCCCATTGCATATGAAATGTCATGTCTGTTGTGCATAAGATAGATGATATTGCCAAAAAAAATTCAATACAAGTTAACATCAACTAAAGGAGATGGACAATCAGCCTAAAGTTTCGCACTAGATAGAAATGGAGTTGGAGTTGGATTATATTCAACCATGTTAAACTATACAAACAAATCAAGAGCATACTTTTATTATGTAATAGGGATCTTGGAGTCACATTGATAAATTTCAGTCAAGAGGAAGTAATGTAACAAGCCCAAGTTAGTCATTGAGAACCTCTTAGATAAATCAATTTTCACTACTGCAATGGTCGATGAATAACTCCCTATGATTAATAGGTCATCCATATGGAGAATTATAATCAAAATTGAACATTCCACCACAAAATATAGACATTTGAATTAAAAACGTATCTGGTGAACCCAACCAAAAGAAGAAAGGAATCCATCTTGGCATACCAAGTTTGAGGAGCTTGTTTTAGGCCATAAATAGATTTCAAAAGCTTACAAACTAAGGATTAATATTCCACAAATATTTTAGGTTGATCCATGTATATTTATTCTTTGAAGTCATTTTGAATAAAATCACTCTTCACATCCAATTAATTAGCATCCCAATGATAGGTTGTGTCAATAGAAAGAATGAGTCAAAATAAGTTCATTTGAAAACTAGGGAAATTGTCCTGATATAGTCAATGCTAGGTACTTGAAAAAAACCCTTGCTATAAAACATGTTTTAAACTTGTCTATAGACCTATATTCTGAAATTTTTATTTAGTAAAACCACCTACATCGAACAAGTTTTATTCCCTTAAGAAGAGGGACTAAATCCCAAGTGTTGTTCCTAATCAAGGAAGCATACTCTTCTTCCATAGAATTATCCCACTCAAGAGTGTGTGATGCCTTGCAAAATAATTATGAATCAAAATAAAATGTAATAAACGCATGTGGGATATTATAGAATTATGAATAAGTTTATTTGGTGTTTGACAGATCTCCAACCAATTACTATCACTTTGAAGTGTTTGTCTAGCCAAAAAAGGACTAGTGCCCAAAGAGTTAAGAGGAGATGATTAATCCTCTAAAGATATTATGGGATAAAGAGGAGGTTAATCCTTATCACTAATTTTATCATTAGAACTAGAAGAAGAATATAGATCATCAGGAAGTTGCTTGTGTGGATCTGAATCAACAGAATTGTCATAAAATCCCAATATGTCCAAGGAAGAGGGAGGAGTTTTGAGTGTGGAGCCTGATGGACCCTCTTAAAAGTGAACACTTATATCAATGAAAAATCATGAATGGTGGGGTGGATAAGCCTATATCCCTTAACATCCTTAGGATATCTAATAGAGATGCAAGGATGACTCTAAGGTTTTATTGCCTTGTGTTTCTTCTTTGGAATGTGATCCATATCTAGAAATACAAGCACTCAAAAGTGATTTACAGTGGGTTTTCAATCACTCCAAAATTCAAAATGAGTGACTCCCTTAAATGCTTTATGAAGAACTCAGTTATAGATATAAAAAACATAGTTGATGGTTTTGACCTAATACTAAGTTGCAAGAGACTTGGAGTGTAGCATACAGTTGGCCATTTTATTCAAGGACCTATTCTTGCATTCTGAAACACTATTATACTAAGGACTATATATAACTATATGTTATATTCCAATCCCCTCTGAAGTGTATAATTAATTGAAATGGTTACTGATATACTCACCACCATTATTGGTGTGCAAAATATTGATGACATTACCTGAATATTTTTCTACAAGTGACTTGAAGTCTTGAAAATGATCAAAGACCTCAAATTTATGCTTAAGAAAATACACCAAAGTATACCTTGAAAAGTCATCGATGAAAGTAAGCATGTATTTATTCCTGTTAAATAAAGGAGTTTTAAGTGGATCAAAAATGTCATTGTGAACTAGCTGTAATGTTTGAGTAGCTCTCCACGATTTTCCTTTGTCATACTTATCTTCAATATGGTTACAAACTATGAAACCTTGGCAAACTCTATCATGAAAATGAACACATATCAACCCTAAAACCATGTCATGATGATTGAGTTACTCCAGGTAGTGATAATTGAGATGGAAAAATCATTCATGTCATAATTTATTCACCGCATGTAACTGAGTGAATAGTGTAGAAGAGGGTTGATCAGGATTAAAATCTAAGAAAGTAGACAATTATGACTAGTGATCTACTTTACCAAATGAAACTATGGAGTCAATGTCTACTTTCCTAATAACTATTGAATTAAGTGTGAATTTAAATCTCCTACCTGAACTGATGTGAGTGAACTGATAAAAAAATAGGAGATTGGTGGATAATGAGGGAACAGATATAACATCATGAAATGGGTAGATGCAGGATAATGGGGGACAAAAGGGGGTATAAAGTGACACTTTTTTTCTTAAAATAGTGATAGTTAAACTTAGAGAGAATGTTAGAGACACTTTGAAAAAGAATTTGACAATGATATAAGAACAAAAAATGTATAATTTTGAATGTAGTTTCTAGATTTTTTTTTTCAATACCTAGATGATAAAAGTGTGTGAAATATATACATTTATGACAATAGGTTGGTCCTTTTTTGTGAAAATATAAAGAAATTTCATGTGTATGAATGAACTTTTTTTGAGTAAATAAATAAATTTTTTTACAAAACTTCATAAATGGATAGGTGAAATGTCGAATATTGTTGAAAATATTTTTTATTAATTTAATTTTTAAATAATTTTACAAGTTAAGACAACTAGAAAATTGAAAATCCAAGTGTATGAACATGATTTTTTGGACTTAACTTCATGAAAATCATTTTTTTTAAACATAGTTGAAAATGTATAGATTTTTTAGATATAATTTTTATAAATGTTCGATTAATATTCAAAATTTTATAAGAGAATTTGTGACGATATGTATATAGTCCATAATGAGGTATGTTAAGTAGAAATTAAGTAATATTTATAAATAATATTCTAACATAAACACACACACACACACACACAAAAACTATGATTTCCACTCTACAAACCTATATAATTATTTTTTAAAAATAATAAAATATAATAAATTAGATGTGTCGACAAAGATAAAAAACTCCAAAATTTATTAAAAACCAAGTGGGCTACTCCATGGCTGGTTTCAGGCTAGGTTCAGAGTTCCCCAAGCTTGTACCCAAGGCAAATTTGGAGGGAAAATACAAAATTAAAATATTGAAATGTTGAAAGGGCATACGCCATTTCTAAAGGGTATATGCCATTTTAAAGACATATATTTTTGATTTTATGTAGTTTGAGATGGTTGTTTTTGCATTTAAAGACATGTATGTGTTTTTTGTTGTGTTTTTATTTTTATGTGTAGTTTGAGCTATTTGTTTTATTTACATTTAATTTATATTACATTTTATGTTTAAATTTAAATTATATTAAATTTTATATTCTTATACTTTAAATTTATTTTGTTTAATATAAAAAATTAGGGCCACTTTGGATTTTATGAAATCGATTCCAGAGTTGTAGGAGTTACCATTTAGAAGTTAGTTTTTTTAAATTCAATCTAGTTAATACTCAATTTTTCAAAATTTTAGGATTGGAAGATAGAATGAGAAAGAAGGTTTCAAATCATTATCCGTATGTATATATATATATATATATATATATATATATATATATATATATATATATATATATATACACCATTGATTATGCCCCATATTTTACTTAATTGAGTATGCCCTACTTACTTTACCTACTTGAGTATGCCCTATCTGATTGAATACATGAGCTTGAAGGTGGATTCCTAAATAATTTGTGGGATTTTCAATCAATGGATATATCAATATGTATAAATTAATACCTATAGAATGTAACTTGTAACATGTTTATATTCATGATATGGTCACTCATACAGACATCTACCACATACCTATTACAACACGTATGTATGCAGTCACTCATACATGACATCTACATGTAGTCATGATACGATAACTTATACCAGACATGAATGTAGTTAGTCATCCTAATAGACTCTATTTTAAATAGAATAAATCAAAACAACGTTCAAAATTCATTCTAAAAAGATACTGTTCACTCTAAAACAAATGTCATAAAAATGGTCAATCCAAGGTTCATGTCATTTAAAACTACTAAATCATGTTTTATGTGTATCTATAGTCACTTGCAATCTCTTGTATCATGTATAAAAAGTTACATGAGTTTTTTTTATAATATTGGATAAGCTGAGGGAGGTAGTCGAGACTCTGTTCTAAGTGTTAGTTCTTGAAAATAGTCTTTAAGTTGTATGAACAATCAATTTGAAGCTATTGGGCTCTGTGTGTATAGTCAAGCCTTAGAATAGGGTTTTTGATATAAAAAGAACCATAACTTGAATTTGAATGAGTGTAATCTCCTCAAACTCATATGTACGTCATTATATAAGGTTTATAATGTATTAAAATAGGTAGCATGCTCAAACTCACCTTATGCTTACAAATATAGAGGACTTTTTTTATTTACCTATAGATAGTCATATCAAAGCTTAGTCAAGAGAAAATTCAGGTGTTTTACTTTGTTGATTGAGTCTAAACCTCTTATCAAGGTCCAATGCTAATGTGTAAACACTATACAATACTTAATTAAAGTGATTCAAAGCATTTGGCAGCTAATCCAAGTCACTATCCTTCTAAGTAGGCAGATTAGTCCATCCGGGCCTAAAGAACAGAGTTGCCATTGAAGTCTAATTCTTAAGAAACCAATAAAGGAAATTGGTTTCTCATCCTTAGATATAGTCTACAAATATATTAATAAAGATTTATAATAATCCTTTGATGATATTAGATTAATAACACCTTTTCAACACCAAACATGCCTATACACAATATTGTAACAGGTTTTAGGACTTAGCCAAAGTTTTGGACACTTTAGTGATCTAATTGGTATTTTGAGATTCTGTAAAGACACCTATGAGTCTTGTATCATTTTCTTGAAATTTTCATTGAGTCTTTGAAGTGAATGAGTCCACAAAACAAGGTAGTTGTAGACCTCTTTGTATCAAGTCCTTAAGAGGTAGAATTTGGCCTAATAGGACTATAAAGGGTAAAGTTGTTATCTTCTGAGTTTTGAGTTGAATTTATTCATGCACTACTAATCTTGAGTCAAATAATTGGTGAAATCCTCATATTATTGTTCAAATAAGTGAGAATATACAATTGAGTGCTTTAAGAGTCAAAAAAGGGTTTTGCTTGAAGGTATATTACTGCCTTAGGACTAAGTACCTTTTTTTAGGTCATTGAAAGTGTTTTTTGATTTGAATACAAAGGCTAAGAATTCAAGAGATAATACTAAAGAATAAGGTCATTAGTCTTTCAATACCAATAGTCAGAAGACATTTTATGATATACCAAGAGATAATTTATGGTTAGGAAGAGACCTAATTACAAGCAAGTTTATAGAAGACCTTGAAGTAGACCAAATTTAGTAAATGGAGCACTTACTTTGACACCAGTAGGGAATAGTAAAGATCAAGATATGGATTGTGTATTTAGGTAAGGCATACACATTAAGATCAAGATATGGCTCAATTATTCAATCAAGGCATTCTCAAGTAGATAAAGTAGGTAGGGAATACTCAAGTAGGTAAAGTAGGCATGTAATCCTAAAATTCTATCTTCTAATCCTAAAATTTTGAAAACTAAGTATTGACTAGAGTGGAATTTAAAAAATTAACTTCTAAATGGTAACTCCTATAACTCTGTAATCAATTTTAGAAGATTCAGAGTGGCCCTAATTTATAGTATTTAGTAAAATAAATTTAAAATATAATAATATAAAATTAAATGTAAAATTATACTAAATATATCCTTGAAAAAAAATAAACAATAGGTTAAATAAAAAAACACAACAAAACAACAAAACAAAAAGACACAATAACATAAAAAGAAAACATAAACAAAAAAAAAGGTCAAACACCTACTCCATTTTCTCAAAAGAGCATACGCCCTTTAGGGTTAGTACTGACTCTTATGGGATCTACATTGGTTTTTTTTAAATGGGCATACACCCTTTTGAAAAGGATGTATGTCCTTTATAGATTTTTTTTTTTTTTATTGTATCACCTTTTTTGTCCCCCAACTTTATGTATCCACTCAAATGTCCCATCATTCACTTCAACACATCCTCTCTAATTAAATTTTATAAAAGTATCATCATCCAATAAGATGGAAGGCATAAAACAAGGATCCAAGGATGAGAAAAGGTCATGCGATGAAGCCATGTGGTGTGAGGCACCAAAATCAATTACCCATGTGGAATGATGTGATGTGACTACAACAAGTGTTTTGCCCTTATCTTTTCCCTTTCTATTATCTTTTGCCTTATAATACTCCTATGTTGATGAATTATGATTGATAGAATTAGGGACACTAATACTATATTTCTCAAGCATCTTAGTGAGTTGGTCAATTTGCTTCCTTATGCACTTGGTTTCATCATGCCCAGATTTATTGTAGTAGGCATATATGAGTCACTCTTTCTTAGGTTTCTCATCTAAAGAGGATGCTTATTTTGATGATTTGGACTTAGCCTTAGATTTCTAACCCTTTCTTTTCTCTAGGTCCTTGTTTTATTTAATTTTATTGTTAGTGATGGAAGCCTTATGTTTGTCATGACTTAAAATTAGGGCATGCGATTTAGATGACTTCAATGTAATTATCTGAATAAGTTTATCTTGATCCCAAATAAATTTATCAATAAAATAATTCAAGTATGACATGGTCCGTGTAGCTCCAAGGACACACTTGGTGGCATGGATGATATAAATGAAGAAAAAATAGTCAGATCCTAATTTTGTAAGGATGGAAAGAATCAATTGATCATCCTTTTTGTCAATGCCACACAATTTTAGCTATAACTTGAGTGATTTGAATTTTGTGAAGAAGTATTGTATAGTGTCAAAATTACATAAGCTCAAACTAATGAGCTCATTATCTAGTTCATGACCCCTCATTATATCTTGCTTTCCAAAGAGTGTTTCAAAGGTGGGCCACTCTTGATTATGAGTAGTTGTAGATTCAATATGAAAGAGCAAGTCAAGAGACATAGACAGGCATAATAGACCATGGGATTTATCACTTATGTTGTACCACTTCACCTCTTTGCATTAGGTATCAGTTCTATTTTTATAACCATAATGATCTAGTGTAAGCCTTTACTCCTCAAGAGTATTTGTATATTGATTTTCCACTCATGATAGTTAAATAGTGTAAGAAGAAGAATTTGAGACTGATCCATGGCAATAAGTAAGTATGTATTAAATTGAATGTGCTAGAAAGACAAGGATATGAAACCCCCTAAATCCATATAGTTTTAATTTTACAAGGAATTAGAACATCACCAATATGTATAGCTTGAAAAAACTCCCACTTTTAAAACATCGATGCCTAAAAGGAGCTATCGACTGAGCGTTATGTGAGTTTGAATGTTTCTTACTTACATAAGAAATTATCTACTTTGCATAAATTTGGCTGTGAAAAATGTTTAGCGTAACTTTTTGAATAAAAATTAAGCTCCTTTGGGTTGGTTGTGACCAACTGCTAAACTCCCATGTTACATGGTTGATAAGGGCTAGGATGAGTGTTCACCCCTTGATGATGTCACGTAACACTGTGATGTGATTAGAGGAGTGATGTCACTCTAAATTGCCTCAATATTGCCAATGAATAGTTTTACACCCTCTATGTTTGAATTTGATGTGTGCATGCAAGTCATTTCAAGAAAGGATTGGTAGAAATCTAACTAGGTAGAAATAAGAGATGGTAAAAGCAAACTAGGTAAAAAATAAGGCTAAGTAGAAGTTGTAGTTTGTATAACCTATGAGGTGTTCAAGTAGGGGGAAGATCATGTGATGTGTCTAGGTAGACAAAAAGACTCATTTCATGTTTGTGCAGATGGTATAACTTAGGATGTGTCTGGGTAGATAGTGGAACCAATGGGTTGTTTGAGGAATGGTTAAAATCTAGAGCGTGTATGAGTAGGTGGCAAAACCTAACACTTATTTAATTAGAGGCCCAAACCTGATGGGTGTATGAGAAGGGGTCAAAACTTGATAAGTGTGTAAGTAGGGTTCACAACTTACTAAGTGAACAAGTAGGGGTCAAACCCTAATAGGTGCATAACTAGGGGTTGGAACCTAATGGGTGTGTGAGTAATGGGTGGAATTTGTTGTCTGTCTAAGCAATGGAAAATGTCCATCGAGGTGTAAATGTATTTTGAGGGGTAGAAAACTTCTAAAGGCTAAAAAAAGTGTTTAGAAGGGTGGAAATCACTCCTAAGGGTTGTTTTTACATTTTAGAATGTCTAATGAGGTGCTAATGTCAATTGACAGACCAAGATCAACAAAACACTATAAATGGTGATAAAATTGCAAGGAAAACCCTAGATCTTAAAAAATACATACATATTCCATATAAAATAGTATATACCCACCAAGTATTTGGATAAACCTTAAAAAATCTATAAATGGTTTTTACCTTCGAGCAATAGACTGTATTGATTTTTTAGAATTCAAAAAATGGCCTTCAAACTCTGTAAAAATGGCTAAAATTACTTGTCACAAAACTAGGTCATGTAAATAATTGAATCTAGGGTTTTGAATAAACTTAGAAATGCTTTCATTTTTAATTTAGAGACTCGAAAGGTATATATTTACATAGATTTTTTATAAACCGAACCAGAATCTTGAAAATTGAAATCAATGAAAAAACACCAAACTAGAATGTTAGATCTCACAACAAAGGCTATGGCATTCGACTATAAGAAAAAATATAATACCATGTCATAGTGTGCCACAATCAAAGATTAGGATTGAATGCATGAAGAGAACCATATGTGTAGTAGTGACATCAAACCAGAGTAAAAAATAATATTTGTATTACTGTCACTAAAACATTAGCCAAAAAGTACATAGGAAGGTACATTATATGGTGAGGAAATAGGTCACCCAAAAAGGTAATTAACTCAACTCATAATTATAAAATGGTTTAAAGTACATTTCCCTTAATGACCTATTATTAGACTAAGCAAGCTAATTAGACCGTGTAGGTAAAACCACATAGTAGAAAAAAACTTACACTAACATGATTGTGTGGCACTTTGAAGTGGCTATTGCACCACTCCACTTTACAAGATATGGAATTATGGTCATAGAGAACATATTCAAGATGAACAATGCTAGGTTTTTAGTTAATAATAGCAAAAGTAAAGAGATTTTGCTCTAAAAACATATAATTTTTGAATCTTTAAAGGACCCTATTGACATTGACATGATAGTTGAACCATGTAAACCAAAGAATGGAAGTTTTTGTATGCCATCAGAATAAAGGGTCGATTAGGGCCCACTGATTTAAAAAAGATACTAAGCTTCATGTTCTCTCATGTACCATTTCATTGGAAGGGCACAAACTTTTAAATCCCTACACACAAGGAACATGGTAAGGGGTAGGTACTAAGCTAAATACCACCATAAAGACACTCTGTTAAGACCATCATTTGGGGTGTAATTATTAAGAACCCCTAATGGATATCCATTAATATCAAGGAGAACCCAAATGTCTCGGTGTGATGTATCACCCTCGTGATAACAACTAGGAATAAAATTTTGGGGAAACTAAGAAACTGGTGCAACCATGTTCATAATCATGTGGGGTGGATAATTGAGAAGCATAAGACTAAATTCATTTAAGCGAAGTATGTAGAAGAAACCCATGAATTTTAACTTCTTGCAAACAAACAAAATCTAAAAAACTCAAGTGTTTACAAATAGTTCACACAGAGAATTTTTGAGAGGTCTTTGTGAGACCTTGAACATTTTAAGATAAGGAATTCACTAAGAAACATCGTCCATGTAGCTCCCCTATCCATCCTCGATATATTCAAGAGTATTAAAGCTATTGCATTGGTTTAGTAAAAATAAAGTCTCCAAGTGAAATGGAACGACATCTAGCCCCATTATCTTCTTGGTGAGAGTTACCACCAACATGAGGTAGGTTGCGCTACTACCTAAAGAATGAACCACTTATATAAGATATACCAGTGGGAGAAGAGTTCATTTGACGTTGAAAACCTTGCAGAACATGGCTCTATGGAGTTGTTGGAATGCCAAGATTCTTGGGTGGGGGGTTGACAATGCGTGCCTCTGAGGGGGTCTTGGTAATAGGGGTAGTAGTGATTAGATGGGTGGACTTATTAGAAACTAATGATTTTTTGTTGGAGATGGTTATCCAACCACTATTTTATATACACCCTTGGTATTCTCAGATTGTGGTTGTTCAAACATGGGTTTCGATCACCCCATGGGAGGGAAATCTTTTATTGATGGTCAAGAGATTGACAATGGAAGTAATGTTATGGAAATTAAAATAGGTAACTTTCTATGCCCAATGCTCATTACTGACTTGAATATCAATGGTGTTGTCATAAGAATTGAAATTTTGAAACATTTTAATTTTTTAATCTATTTTGTCTGTGAGGTTATGCAAGTTGAGTTTCATCATAAACAATTACGATTCTTTAGTTTTTTTGTCAAGCAAATTTGCTAATTCATAATGAATAATTCCTAACCAGGTCAATTTCATCAAGCAAGTCTAAGCATCTTAAAAATGAAATCTCATCATGTTAATTAATTTTGAATTCCTCTAATTAATCTCCCAAAATTCATTGTGTTGATGAATAATCGACCCTTTATTTGACTGATTAAATCTTGACAATCATGAAATTGATCTTTACAATGTTGACGGCTTTGAATGTCCCTTTTAAGTCTCTTTATATTCCAAATTGAAGTTATTCATTAGCAGGGCTGATCGAAATTCCATATTTTAAAATTCCTTTATAAATAAGTCTTAAAAAGTTCCAAATAATCTTTTTTTACCTTGCATCGAAAGTCTGAATATCAATGTTTGATAAAAATGAACTATCACCTATCCAAGTTTCATTTATTTTCTCGATGGTTGTAGTTGGCTTTGGAAATCTCGAGTATGTATATGGCAATTTATAATTTCAAATATCAATTATTTAAATAGTTGTAATTGGTATTGAGGAGTTTAAGTTAAGTTTATGGCAATTTGATGGTTTCAAAAGACTCTAAACAAGTAGTAATATAATTATTCGAAGCTTGCCCATGCCTTTAAGAATTCAAGGCAGTTTTTGTTAAGTTCAAAACTGTTTGAAATCCTCATCGACGATCTTAACTGAGATTGTTGTCATCCACGTGGCTGCTTCCAAAATGTTTGAACGATCATTCTCAATGTTGTTAAACTATTTTGATTAATATGAGTTTCTAATGCAAAATGATTCTCAAAATATCCCAAAATACCACCATCCTATACTTGCAGTCAGTTTCAACAGCATTTTCACTCAGCCTATGAGATAATTTCAAGTGGTCAGTTCTTATTTCAAGCTTTCAGTTCTTCTTGTTGCCAGTGTTGGTAAGTTGTTTGCAATGCATAATGTATGCACAGATGTGTACTAAGCATAGGAGTTTCAGAACATGGCTCTATGGAGTTGTTGGAATGCCAAGATTCTTGGGTGGGGGGTTGACATTGCGTGCCTCTGAGGGGGCCTTGAATAGCTGATTGGTATTCACATAGGTATGTGATAACAATAACAATATTTTAAACAATTTCCTTTGATATCAAAAGGTCGAATGGCAAGCGTTTCACATGTTTCAAGTCAATTACAAGAGTGAAATACTTTTGCATATAACTTGCTATAAAAACATATACATACAAATAAATATAAATGAAATTCTTAAAGTAATAAAGTAATAAAAATATTATATATTTAGAAAGAAGAGAGTGTGATCGATGTTGTAGTCATATATTTTAAGGAAATTTTTGATAAAATTTACAGTATTTAATATGGCTAAAGTTGCATTTTGTTGTTTTTAGTTTTAAAATGTATTTATTTGTGTGTTTGTAGGTTCATGCCTTAGGCTCAGTTATCCAAGCCATTCCTGAGCCTTGAGGCATGTGTTTGAAATGTCAAACAGAAGAATAATGTACATAGAATTACCACATACATAGAATTATCATGTATGGGGAATAGTTTCATGCATTACGCCATCTAATTATTTTATTATAGTTTTTTTTAATTACCAAACTTCATGCATGGCCTTAGTAGGTTTTAGTTGTTAACATTGAATTTTTGTACATCAAAATAATGTAAACCTGATTGAGGTTGTAATCTTAATGTTATTGGCTCGGCTAAATAGATTTATGACTACAGAATGTGATTTTGGGTAGAATTAGCCCAACATCATTACAAATTGAACCAATGAATAAATTGAGGCAATAATTAATGTGATTTGGGCCAAATTGAGCCCTATGAACATAATCATTACTCTAAAGGATGTTAATTGGGGTTAAATCTATTCATTTAAGGTTTAGAGTTTATGATTTAGGATTTAGGTTTTAGGGCTTAGGTCTTAGGGCATAGGGCTTAGGGTATATAAGGCATAAGTTTTAGGGTATAAGGTCCAATCACAAAGGTAATTAGGTCCAAATTGAGCTTCTTAAACCTATTTATGAATACATAATGTGAATTTCAGCTCAATTAGCCCCTATGACATCATAAATTGAAAAAATTAGTCAATTGGGGTAAAGAGTAATGCGATTTGGGCCAAATTAATCCCTATGAATCTAATTCTTACTCTAAAGGATGTTAATTTGGGCTAAATCAATTGGTTTAAAGGGTTTAGGGTCTACAATTTAGGGTATAAAGTTTAGGGTTTAAGGTTTAGGGTTTAAGGTATAGGGTATAGGGTATAATGTCCAATCGTGAAGGTAATTGAGGATAATTTGAGCTGCTTGAACATATTTTTTACTATAGAATGTGTTTTTGGACTTGATTATCCCCATGTCATCACAGATTAAGCGAATGTCCAATTGGGGCAATCAATGGTGTGATTTGGGTTGAATTGAACCGTGTGAACCTAATTCTTAGTCTAAATGGTGTTAATTGGGGCTAAAATGATTGGTTTATGGTTTGAAGAGTTTATGATTTGTGGTTTAGGGTTTAGGGTTTAGAGATTAGGGCATAGGGCTTAAGTTTTAGGATATATAAGGTCTAATCACAAAGGCAATTGGGGCAAATTTGAGCTCTTTGAACCTATTTATGACTACATAATGTGAATTTAACCTCAATTAGCCCCATGTCATCACAAATTGAGTGAATTAGTTAATTAGGGCAATGATTGATGTGATTTGGGCTAAATTGATCCATGTGAATCTAATTATTACTCTCAAATATATTAATTAGGGATAAATCAATTAGCTTTAATGGCTTAGGGTCTACAGTTTAGGGTATAGGTTTTAGGGGTTAAGACTTAGGGTTTAAGGTATAGGGTATAGGGTTTAGAGTTTAGGGTTTAGGGTATGGGATCCAATGGTGAAGGTAATTGAGGATAATTTGATCTACTTGAACCTATTTGTGACTATAAAATGTGTTTTTGGGCTTGATTAGCCCCCATGCCATCACATATTGAATGAATTAGTCAATTAGTGCAATCAGTAGTATAATTTGGGCCAAATTGAGCCCTATGAACCTAATTCTTAGTCTAAATTATGTTAATTAGGGCTAAAATGATTGGTTTAGGGTTTAAAGACTAAGATTTAGGGTTTATGGGTTAGGGCATAGGGTTTAGGTTTTAGGGTATATAAGGTCCAATTGTGAAGGCAATTAGGACTAATTTGAACTCTTTGAACCTTTTTATGACTACAAAATGTGATTTTGAGCTTAAAAAACCCCACATCATCACAATTTTTTTACATCGAGAGTTGTGTTCCCTATGTACTCTATTCTATTTCATTCTACACATTGTAGATTTGTTTTTTAATGATTTGATGCATGTCCCCACCCTTAAAAGTATAAAAATTTATCTACTCATGGTTGACTAAAGAGTGCAGGTCTATTTTTTAATAATTTGATTACTATTTCCACTTGGTACTACACATTATAGGTCTATTTTTTAATAATTGGATTATTATCCCCACCCTTAAAAGCTCACAACTTTGTGCAATCATGGGTGATGGTGATTGTACTAGTAGGAGGAAGAAGTTAAAGTACAAAACACCAGAGCAATTATAAGTGGTGAGATAAAAACAAAGGCATCAAATGCAAAGAAATCATGCAAATAAGTCTACTATCCCTAATTAATTGAATGTCACAAAATAATGATGAAAATAACAATTATAGTATACCAACTTTTGAAAGTCCAATTGTCAATTCTGATAGTATATAAAATTATAATGCAAGTTTGCATTCAGGTTTTATACTATTTAATTTTGGTGATGTTGATAATATGTATGATGATTTAAAATATCATGGAAACATTGACTGGTGAAAATAACAATTAAAAAAACAATATAGGAACATTGTCGAATGAATAAACTACTAATGAAGAAAATATGGAAACACCAAATCAATATAATTTACCACTAAGAACACCTCCTATGATTTTGAAAACAAGACCCATGTATTTAATTAAAATTGATGAAAAAAATTGAAACCAATGCCTAATTATTTTTTTAGCACTATATGATAAGAAAAGCTAAAAGAATTTGGGACTTGCACTTTGAAAAATTAAATTAAACTTGAAGATGTCAATTGTTCATTACATTGATGAAAGTGCTTAAGATGAGACCTACAATGAACACCCTAAGACTAAGAACATCTAATATTGATGGTCAAAACAAGGCAATTATTAAAAATTTACATAATGCATACCATCAAGTAGGTGTGAAACAATGCACCAAATATAGTAATGTTACCTAACACATTATTACAACTTATATGGTAAGTTTTCAAACAAAGAATAAATGATTAATTAGACAAATAATTAGATCATCACACATAAATATAAAAACACTAATAAAATCAATTAAGAGATGTAGAAGACTTGATGTTGCCAATAACAATGACTTGTGGGCATTCTCTAGTAGACTCATGAAAATACAAGGCTATAGTTGATGCCCTAAAAGATTTACTTGCATAATTTTAGAAAGATAACACAAGGTTATCACATAATATAAGAGATGTAATGAAAATAAGATTTGGTTCTCATAACTGTGAACCACATCCAAAACATATTTTGGATATAACTCAAACACAATTGTACTTTATATTTTTTTTAAATGTCCATAAATATATATTAGTCAAAGATATTTTGGAATGGCCAAACCCTTGTATGTGAAAATCAATCACGCATGCACTACTTGTTGTTGCAGGCAACATGTTGAAGTTTTGATACATTATGATATGTTTTAAAATATTTGTTGCACTTTGCATAATGACAATATTTTTTAGGAGTGTGGAATGGAAGTTCCACCAAAATCATCAAGGAAATTTATTCCAACTATCTTTTGTGAAAGACCAGATGAACAATTTATTTATAAAAAGGCATGTTTAGATGGAACTTACAATAGTTGTGGTGGATTACCAAAATTGAAAAATTGTACCCATGAGAGAAATAACATGGAATTGGATAAGAATTAATTAGTTTTAATAAACATAAATCTATGGCATATCAATTAAAATATGGAAAGGAATTTTAAAGGTGTGAGCTTGTTACATAACAAATACTTGTTTCCAAATTTATGGTCAAATTCAGGAAGGAAATTGTATATGAGTATGCAAGTAACACACACTCATCTTGATGGATAGATGAATAATTCAATTTAAGTAAGGACACAATCCCAATAAGTAATATCATAAAAAAATAAATCAAATAGTCCACCAATTCAATCACAAAGAAAAGTGGGGCCAATTTGAGCCAATTCAACCTAACTACAAGACTAGGACATGATTTGGGGTTAAATTAGGTTTAATTATGTCATGAATTGATCCAATTGTTTAATTGGTGGAATTAGGGATGCGATTTGGAAAAATTGATCCCTATGAACCTAATTTACGGGTTATTGATTGTATGCCTAATGCAACATATGACTTAATTGACCATAATTTTATTACTATAATGCAAACATGAAGGTAATTACTGCCAATCTGAATCCCTTGAACCTAACTAATAGTCTATGATGTGATTCATGGGGCTAAATTAGCTCATGTTTCCTGACATATTACTGATAATCTATGATGTGATTCATGGGGCTAAATTAGTTCATGTTGCCTGACATATTTACCTAGTTAGTTCATTGTTACAATGATTGATGCAAGTTGGATGAAATTGAACCCCATGAATGTATGTTTGACTATATAAAAAATTTGGGGGTCAATTGACCCCAATATCATAACAAAATAAAGCATAAAGTCCACCAATTCAATGAAGAAGGAAATTAGGTCCATATCAAGCCCTTTCAACCTAACTAGACAAGAAATCAAGACATGATATGGAGATAAATCAGTCATGAATTGATCCAATTAGTATTGTGGTGCAATTAAAGACTTGATTTGGCCCTAATTTAGTCATGAATTAATCCAATTAGTTAATTGGTGTAATTAAATGCATGGTTTGGACCAAATTGAGCCCTGTGAACCTAAATTATGGATCAATTGATTGTATAAGATGTAACATATGGGTAAATCAACAATATAATTATATCACAAGTGCAAATATAGAGGTAATTATATAATAATGCTTGACATAATAGTATTTCATAGTTTATATTGCATCACATAACCATCTAACACTATAATATAACATAGGTTTACATCACATAATATAATCATTTATCATAACAATATGATATATGATCACGTATAAATAGTAAATATAATGTGTACAATCATGATGAAATTAACAATGAAGAAAATGATATCGCACAACTAAACAATGAAAAAACTAGTAGTGAAGATAACGAATTTGAAATACCCTCTCAATAAATTCCACCATTAACAAACCTACAAGGATCATGCGTATAAGAGGCAAGTACTTAATTGAAGTCGATGAAAACATTTTAAAATTAATATGTAAAAAAAATTTGATCGCCATTCAAGAAGACTAACATGTGAAATTTGGGATAATTTCTTTTATAAATTAGATTTTGATATTTTAAAATGTCAATTATTTGTTCCATTGATGAAATTGATTAAGATGAGACCTATAATGTACACCCTAGGACTAAGAATTTCTAACATGGATGGTGAAAATAATGAAATTGTTGAGAATCTACATGATGTATATCATATTGTAGGCCTGAAATCATGCAACAAATATTATAATACTACCCAACGTATAATTATTTGTGTAATAAGTAGTCAAATAAGGAAAAAATGATCGATTTCAAAAACTAGCTAAGCTCTAGACATAATTAGAAAAATATTAACAAAAGTAATTGGAAGATGCCAAAGACTTAATAATGCCAATACCACTAATCTTTGAGCATTCTCTGATAGACTCCACAAAAGTACAAGTCTATAGCTAATGCTCTCAAAGATTTACTTGCATAATTTTGGAAAGACAATATAAGAGTTTCACCCAATACAAGAGATGTAGTGAAAACAACAATTGGTTCTCATAATGAAACACATTTGAAATATTTTTTGGATATGACCAAAACATAATTGTACTTTAAATTTTTGTAAAAACATCTCCAAATTTCTATTAGTCAAAGATATTTTGAGATATCAGGTTCTACCAGCACTAAAACTTGTAGATATGACATCATCACATGAATTTGACCATGTACACAATCTAATGCAACCACGTATAATATTAATCCTTATGTACTATTTATTCTCATTATCTATCTTGATAGTGTCATTAAATTTTATTTTTTGAATATCCAACATAACATGCCTCCAAATGAAATCTTCCTTTCTTTTTATAAAACTTCCCCCCAGGGCACACCCAAATGGGAGGGAAACACATATTCAAATTATAAGGAAGATTGATTTTAAAATGCTCATGACCCTTAAAGGGCTCTAGCTTAAGTGATTATCATAACATAAGTGATATAGGGCATGTTTTTATAGTTATTTTAGAGGAGGACAATAAAGAGTGAAAAAGTTACTACTTGTGTCAATATGTAGAGGAAAATAAAAAATTAACTTCCACAGTCATAGATGGATCTGTGGTAGTCACCAAAACTTGGCTTTGATGATATCCTATCAAAAATTTAGACATATGATTATTTGAATGCTTTTAAATACATGGGAATATAATTCACTATTCAAATTTAGTTCTTGTAATAAATATTCACTTACAAAAATATCATGAGAGGCCATTTAGCAAAAATCTATGGAAATTTTATGAGTTAGTCCATGAAGTTATTCTTGATACTATCAATAATAAATCATGTCCCAGTTGTTTGTTGGTTGAAATTCGAATGTATGTTGACTTGTCAAATGTAGATGTAATCAATTTTACCAAATATTTTTGATTTTATATGTAGTACAAATAAATGTCATTTTTAATTACTTATTAAAAATTATTTGTAGGTTAGTGGTGTCAAATAAGCTTCCACATTTATGTGGTTAGCATTGTTAGTAAATAATTTCATATTATTGAAGCTAAGAAAAGATTAATAAAAGTACTTAGTTATTACATATTAAGGGTGTTGTTGAGGCAAAGACCCTGGCCCTCAATGTTATTTGCCAACCCAGACATGTTGGCATCCAAATGAATTTGGATGTCATGGTTGTGGTAACACATGTAATTTGCCTATCTAGATGCATTTGAAGTAATGTATTTTCACCTAGAGGTCCAGGAGGCATAAATTCCAGTTAGAGCTCACGAACTTGTCTCTTCACTACCAAAAATTACATTTTATGACCCATTACTACAACTTGTGTCATGTATTGGTCTATAAGGTTCCATTAACATGATTTGGGGTGAAAATATAGGGCTTCAACATGCACATGAAGGATCTTATGGTTAATCCAAATGACTTGAACATTTTGTTTTACACATGTCTAAAGATAGGCAAAAAACAACATTTTTTTGTATTGGGAAGGGCATTCTTGAGGCCAGAATGGACGATGGATATCTCAACTGAGCATGATATAAGGACAAGAACCTAGTACTAGATGTTCTCTACCCACCCAAATGTGTTTTCAATTCCATTTTGAAACCAGAAGCACAAGAAGTGGAGTTATCCAACTACCAATTCAACTTTGACAACATTTGTTGTTAGTGTTTTCATACACCTAAACAGTAGTGAGAATGCACTTTAGGGTGGATTTAAACATTTTGGTCATGGTATCATGTGTAACTAATGTATATAAATGTGTTTCAAGTGATGGATTTTCACCTAGAGGTCTTGGAGACATAAATGCCAGGTGAAGCTCAAGAGTGTATCTCTTTACTACCAAAAAGTTGCATTTTAGGACCAATTACTGCAACTTATGCCACAAATAGGTATATAAGATTCCATTAATGTGATTTGGGGTTAAATTATATGGATTTTTAGGCAAAAAAACATTTTTATTGTATTAGGAAAGGCATTATTGAGACCAAAATGGGTGATGGGTCTCTCAATTAGGCATTATAACCTAGTCTTGGATGTTGTGTCCCCCCTAGACATGTTGGCAATGTCAGTTTTAGCCATGAAGCACTAAAAGTGGAGTTCTCCAATAACTAGTTCAACTTTGACAATATTTATTGTTAGTGTTTATGTGCTCCTAAACAATACTAAGAATACACTTCTAGGTGGATTTGGATGATGTGGTCTATGTCAATGGTATGTAAATAAATAATCCTAGAACTACTCTTGGCAATGGTATAAATTTGAGTGTCTACATGCAAGGAGCAAAGTCTATAAGTGTGTTTGATAAAGGGTCAAATTTTGATGTCTACATAGATAGGTGTCAGAGTCCAATAGTGTGCCAAATAAGGTAACAGGTTCCATTATGTGTTCAAGCATATTATAGGTTATGCTTATGATTTGAATAAATATCAGAGTCTAATGGTATCTAAATGAACATTCAGGATCTACACATGATCCAAATAGGCTTAGAGTCCAGTTATCTTCTAGGCAAGAGTGAGATCTGATGTGGGTTCAAACAAAATTCATAGACTAAGTTCAGAGTCTGCTATGACAAATTCTTAACAAAGACCAAGGAAATTAAAAAACTCGATGTCATATGCTTTGATAAATAATGAGTTTGGAAGAGTTTTGTATAAAACTTAACAACTTTGAGCAACTGAATATGAAAATATAAGGGGAAAACACAAATAGCAAGTTTGAAAAACTTATGGAAAGGTTATATACCTCTATGTCAAGTTGATGGCATAAACCCTAGCTCCTCATTGTTGGTGATAATCCTAAATGAAGAATATCATGGTTTCAAAGATCATATGAAGTCAAAGTTGAGAGCAGGAGCATAATAAAGTGTGTTAAAAATGGAGGAAATGAAGAGGTTAAAAGCCAAGTTCGAGAACCTTCTCATGTGTAAAAAACTATTATGGAATAATGGTAATATTCTCAAGGTAAATGATCTTATGTTAGGATTAAATAGGCATGCTTGCAAGAGAATTGAAGTCTGATGAGATCTTAAGCAAAAGCAGAGTCCAAGATGTGTGCCTGTAGCAGTGTCAAGAATTGGTGTGTGCTTAAACACATATCAGGTTCTGAGGGGTAGGTTTATAACGGGATCAGGTTATAGAATATGCTTGGGCACATATCAATTCCTTATAGGTGTTCAAACACATGTTGGGTTATGTTGACTTTCCAAGTAAGAGACATAATCCTAGGCTATGTTTAGCAGACACTCAAAATTTGACAAGGCTAAAGACTTAGACAATTTTGCATGTTTTTTGTGTTTAATATTTATGATCAATGTTGACTTTTGACAACGAATTCCTTAGATAGTACATTTTGACTTGGAAATAAATACTTTGACCAAATTTGACTCAAATTGATTATTTGTGATCAAAAGACTCGACATTCCTAGATTTTTAATCTTCATTCAAAAACTGGGATAACATACATGTGCTTCCACGACCGCAACATTCTATGTGGAAACATATTTGATTGGCCATTTTCTATTGTCAACGGTGGCGGATGACATCATGAAAATTGATTTGATTGCAACAAAGCTCCACATCCAATGTACATCTCCAATTAGTACCTCTAACTTAGAAACAAAAAATTGAGATTCTAAAATCTACATTTATATTTAATAATTATAAATATAATATATTAGAATAATATATAATATTGATATTTATATTATATTTATAATTATAAATATTATTATAATATATAAATTAGTATTTATATATTACAATTTTATATATATATATATATATATATATATATATATATATATATATATATAAGTTGTAGATGGGGTGGATATAAATGGTTATGTAACTTGACTTGTTGGTTAATAAGGATCAAAATGACGAAGACTATTTGAAATAAATAAAAACTTAAATGACACTTCTCCCACCATTAATGCCAATTTGTTTGTGACTTATAATTATGCTTGTGTTGATTATTGATTGTGTATTTTTATTTTTTTAGCAAACAATGTGTTTTTAATTATAACCTTAAACAATTTGTACATTTTAATTTCTAAATAATCCTAAACAACTTCCACACTCTAGTCTCACTTTCAATAATTTTCAATCTCAAGATCAACATCAGTGTGTTTCATATTGTTAGATATTCTCCTTCATTTTGTTGAGAAGATTTCTTGAAGATCATCTTCAATTAGTTTATGGAGATCTCTCTCTCTATATGTGTGTGTGTGTGTGTGTGTGTGTGTGTGTGTGTGTGTGTGTGTGTGTGTGTGTGTGTGTGTGTGTGTGTGTGTGTGTGTGTGTGTGTATTATTTAATATTATATATATTATAAATATATATATAACATCTAATATATTATTTTATAGTTTATTATTTAAAATATAGTATATATTATAATAATAACATTTTAAAGAGATTTGTATGTGTATTTATCCAGGCTTCTTCGATTCCATCCTTGAAATACCTTATCATTGTCCTTTACCATCACCCCTAGTGCACTTCAAAATATTTCATCATTTTCATGCTTTGTATGCCCTTTATTAGCACTTTTTCATTGCTCATACTTACTGTGAAATAGAACATCTCCTCTTTAGACAACTCATTACTATATGAAAGAACACACAACATCATTTTCCACCATCACCTCCACCATAAATATCATATTATTATTGCTTGAAACTTCATTCACAAAAGTCAATATGGGGTAAGCATTTATGGGTTTTAGTGGAGTACAACTACTAATTTATACTCTTTCACTTTACAAAAACCCGCTTTATCAAAAGTAAAAATTACACCTTCCCTTTGAGCACAACTTGCACCTTTGAGGCAACTATTAGTTTTACAATGATATAAATTAAGGTTAAGTAAACACTTGATCACTCCTCTTTTATATTATATATCATTTAGATTGTTGTGAACAATCTAAACATTTATCTTCCCAGTCTAATAAATTATCTAGTTCAAAATTATTGTCGAGATTTTGGATCGTAGTAGGATTGGAAATGTAATTTTTTTAGTATATATAATTTTATAAATAAAAAAATTTCAATTAATTATAATAGTAAATCTTAAATTATTTTTAATACCCTTCATTTGTTTTACATTTAAGAGTATTTTTTATTTGAATTATTATCTTTTTGTATTTTTTTGATGAAATATATCTATATATTAACCTTAACAAAAATATACAAATAATTCACAAAAAAATAAGGTTGTATGAAAGCACACCATGTCACACTAGGTAGAGCTTAGGAGCAAAATCAAAAGTATCATAATCTAGGCAGAGCCTAGAAACAAGTCACAAAGTCATTTTAAAAAGATAACTTTTATGCAGCAAAAACAAGGCTAGAAGATGGAGGATCTATATCATCAGGTCCCCAACCTGAGCTTGGCAAGTCATTACCATCTGGAATAGGCTCCCAGCTAGTAACTTGGGTAGTGTCTGTGTCATCATCTTTTGCTTGTGTTTGAGTAGGTGAAATGGCCAAAGAGACCCTCGGGAACTTATCCAGCATATTTGATTGGACTCCAAGTGGTGTCCCCCAAGTATCTAGGCATGAAGGAGGAGTGACCCAACCATCCTACCCAGGGGAAGGAGGTGGTGGCTGCCACCCTTACTACTACCCAGGAGGGGAAGTGCACTGGTATGGGATGCCACTAAGAGCAGTGCTTGAATGGTTGTGATGATGCCCACCACAAGGTGGATGAGGCACTCTATCATCCAATCTAGGATCTATAGGTGGAGAACACAGAACCTGAGCCCTAGCACAAGGACCATCTCCCCAATGGGAGAGGAGGTCCTAGAGATGCCCAAGCTCCATAAACACTTTATTGGCTTGGACTTGAATCCATAAAAGAATATTGGAGATAATAGAAGATTTGTGCAAAGTAGAAACATTACAATCCATAGAAGCATGATTAAACACAAAATTATTTATTTATTTCCAAATCTAGAAGAGAATCTCCACTCTAAAAGTATGCTAGACTTGTGTGTATTTGAAGGGCATCTTGGGTTTGTCTCCAAGCAAGATGTGCTGCCAAAGGAAGAATTCAGGCTGGAAAGGTTTGAAAAGATTATGGATCCAAATCCAGACCCTTTGAGCTTTGTAAAAATACCAGAAGAGATGAGGAAGTATCTCAAGGTGGCCATAGAAGGGGCAAGTAGGTAGGTGGACTCCAAACTGGATGAGTCTTCTACCAATAAGCAAGCCTTGGTGCAGTATACACAAGCAAAATGAGCAAGCTTGGGCTCCACACAAGCCCTTATTATTTTGTATTTTAAAAAAATCGTTTGATATTATTTTAGACCCATTCAAAAGAGGTAAGCAGTTAACAAATTTTAAGTTGATAGGCATGATTGATTGGAAATTCAAGGTTAATTGAGACACGTTGTTAGTGATGTACAACTCTTTGGAAAAGTGGGACGTTAAATGTGACTTATTTCACTTATTTTTGGTATAATTAACTTTTATAATTTATTATAATATAATTCCATTAAATTTTCAATTAAAAAATAATAATTAAATTTATCATTTTATATAGACAATAATCTACATAATAATATTTCCTTTTTTTTTGGCATTTTAAACTTGAAAACAATAAATTTTTCTATATAATAAAACATTCTTTCAGCTCTTTCCCAACATCTTTACATTTTAATTAAACAGAGACACTTTTAGAAAACATACGGCATCCAACAATTCCACATCAAGGACCAACATGATTTCCAATACCCACAACTATCATGCAGCCTTCTACTACCATCTTTGTATATGTGGATTCCAATAAGGTATTTTACAATGTAAAATTATGTCAACAAGTTTTCCATCTAAATAATATCAGCTTCAATAGTTTTTTCAATATATTTCTTAAAAAACCAGATTTTGAATGCATTTTAAAAACCAGACCGTGGTGTATTCATTGGGCTTTTAAAGCTGATTTTAATGTTCTTCATTACAAAATGACTTCTCTATTTCCAAATAAACTTGAAATATAATGCAAAGAGTTTATTTAACACCTAAGTAAGAGGGATGGAAGCTTCTTTCAAGATTGAATGGGATTTAAAGCTTGGTTTAGTAAGAGAAATTTAATAGAAGTTGTGAGGACTGATAATGGTGATTCTGTGATGACTGAATTTGTACAAGGTTGAAACAGTGTTTGTGATCACAAATAGGATCAATGCATATATTTTTTGGTAATTTTGTATGGCCAATAACTAGATCAAATGATGGACTTCAAAACTATTGTCTAAGATAAGGCAGATCTACATATTGTGAATATCCAAAATCAAATTCTATAAGATGTGAATCATTGGAATTGAAGCTAAAGCTTAGTAAAGCTTCCTCTTTGTGGAGATTTGTTGACATAGGTGAGAATGTGTCAGAAAAATGGATGAGACAAGAATGAGAAAAATTCATGGTGTTGAATAAGAGTTCAAAAGGGGTTAGTCAATCGTTAGTGAATGAAATCAAAAAACAACTTAAATAACTAACACACTAAGCCTATTCCCTAAAGTGAGCTAAAATCATCAAAGAAAGAATTGAATAGAAGATAAAATAAGACACTTTACCTTCCTTGTAGACTCCATTTGTTGATTTTTTCTAAGAGGCATGAGATTGACTTTGTAGACAAGAGATCTTTAACAATGGAGTTCCTTGTGTGGGCATCATCTCCCCTTGTTTACTTGATGATGTGAAGATCTGAATGGAATAAATGTGAAGACATGTGAAGCTTTCTTGATTATTTATGCATAATAAGTTTACACTTAAAAGCTTGGATATAATGGTTAATATCCCTTGTATTTATAGGATTAATCAAATGAGAAGGACCATTCATCTCAAGATGAGGATCAAGGGCCCAAGATTAGTCATAATTGGTTGCTCAAGTACATTAAATTTTGGAATTAATATTGCACTTATGAGGTATGGTACAACATTCCTGATATTTGTTGTATTTATATTGATATTTCAGATTTTTAACTTGTGACCTATGATGTCATGTTGATGTTGCTTTTTATTTTTTTTTAATATTTAAATTTTTAATATTAGATATTTATCCAGTTTTTATAGATTTTTCACTTAACCATTTGATTAGATTTGTTCAATTAAGTAATCCTTATTAGCTTTTTGGCAATTTCTAAAATTTGATAAGTTGACTCACATAAGTGATCAAAAAAATCAATTTTCTAGGTTACAATTTGACTTGAGATGAATTAGAGGAAGGTGATGATCATGTATGATGCATTGCCCCAATTAGGTATAATTGGCATTATTCATAACATTTATGCCAAATATGCAGAATAAACTAGGATGTTTAGTGGCTTTTTAGCTTATTTCATAATATTTGGAGAAAGTCATTTTGATTTACATTTAGACACAGAAGTGGTAAAAATGGGTAGACATAACCCATATACCAATGATTTGGGTGGACAGATCCTATCTTAGTGCTCTGATTGAGATATGGCACTCAGACATGGTTACACTTGACTTGCCCACTAGAGAAGCCATTGTCACACTAGAGGATGTGTGGTAGATCTTAAGACTACTAATGAGAGAATGGGCACTATACTAGACTAGACTTGTAGGGTGACATGATCTACTTTGGGATCTGGTTAGTGGTTGGGATATTCCTATGGTTATTGGGATAGTGTATATCAATCTAATTGAGACTTACATGAATATTTGACCATATGAGATACCACTATAGGAGCCATCACCACCCACAAATATTGATAGAGATGTAGTGGTTTTGATGGCCATTGTTAGTGACATATTACTACCTAACAAGAGTGGCTAGTTTTTACACATGGGTCTAGGCAGTATGATCAAGACATACTAGATGAGATTTTTATCTTTTCTTAGGGGTCAAGTGTATTGGCCCAATCTTATAGATATATTCATATTATGGCCTAATGTGGAGGCCAAAGCATTGTTGTATCAATATTGCTTCAGTTCTGAGCTAGGGAGCATATATCCATGGAGTATATAATGGGTTTGAGATGAGTACAAGGTTTAGAGGATCTCATGTCCTTCACATGGGTTCATATTGGTGCTTGGAATAAAGGTCATAGAGGGATAGATAAAAGTATCATAGGGTGATAAATGACATAAAAGATGGATATTTTATCTAGTGTTTGTATCTACCCTTGCAGATTCAATGGCTAGAGGATGAATGGTACATGAATTTCATGACCACTTGAATATTTATTACTAGTAGGTAGGCACATGTCATTGAGGAGTATAGGCTTGATCAAGTGAAACACTAGTTTGGGATGTAACATGATGTACCAAATAATCTGTAGTACTTTGTTCACATTACTAGAGAGATCAACCAATGAGGGAAGCTTATAGATAGGCATGTTGCTAGATCAATCTATGGAGTAGTGCCATAGAATTCTTGGGTGTACAGAGGGGGCCCAAATAATGTAAAATTTACAATAGCATATATGACATGGACTCAATTTTAGCCTGAGAGATTGATAGTGCCATGACTAGCAAGGCAGGGGATGCAGGAGCTTCACTCTTAGGGAATAAATTTTGTCAATTTTTGGTTTATTTCATTCATGTACGATGAATAATTAATTTTATGGCCTTATAAGGCCCTAATATTTCTTATGTTTCAATTTGGTAGTCTATAAGTGCATCTAGTTGGTTTAAATTTTCAAACTTTGGTTTTCTTGCCAAAACTAGCATGTTCAAAAATTTGAAATTTCTTGTGTGTTTAGGACTAGCAAGGGTGTGTGTTAGGATTGGAAAAGTTTATAATCATGTTTGAAATGTTTATATATGTCCCTTAATCATGAATAAGGACCAAAAAGTGATACATGCTTTGAAAATCAACTTGGATGTTTTATCACCTTTCCAAGTTGTCATGTAACTATTGGCTAGACTCTTCCAAGGTAATTACACTCAGTTACTTTCTTAAAAAAGGTAAGAATTTTGAATGGTAGATAGTTATTCATGTTTTAAAGTTATAATATTTGAAGGAGGGATAAAAAGAGAAGCCCTATTAAAGAAGTTGGCAGACCCCTATTTGACAAGTTATTCTTATGTACAAACTATGTCACTATAGATTGATCATCAAAAGGAAGTATTTGATTGTTATATTATGATTAAAAGGTTATTGAACCTGATTTGAGATTATATTTTCATGAAATAATAGTAGATCATTTATTGATCTAGTGAATACATGAACTGATCTTTGCTTTCCTGAATACTCATTGTGAATTGGACTGTATGCTAGCTCTTGTGAAAGAAAAGATCATTGGATTAATATGCAAACTATTCTAAATGAATCTATAGTTTATTTGACATTCTCTAAGGATGTATATTTGTGGATATGATAATTAAATTATTGTCTCTTGGGAACTAAATCAAAGACTCTATTCTTTTCCTATACAATACTCTTAAGGCACAGATTGTCCAATCTATAAAAGGCTTTGAAGGTTCATAAAATCTAATTACAACTTATCTAAAATATAGAGATGAGTCATTTTCAAGCATTTTGAACTTCACTATATCTTAGTATAAGGTTTTGTAGTGATAACCTACTCCTATATAACACATACCCTAGAGAGTTTGGTCTAAAGAATAAGAGTAAGACTAAAGTCGAGGAACCTCTACATCATTTTGGTATCACAGCCAACATTGGATACCTAAGAACAAGTGGGAGAGATAAGATTCTTTTGAGAAGAGAGAAACATGTACTTGTTTGACAAATTACCTTAACCAAGTTCAAAATGCCACCTAAGAAAAACATAGGAGGTGTTGCAAGGAACCAAGGGAACCAAGATGTTGTGTTGGCAGAGTCGAGGGACCTTAGAGTCAGCTTAGATGCAAGACTAATTGATGTAGAAAAAAACCAAAGAAGAGGAGTTATAACAAGGGACTTGAGTGACAGGGAAGATAAGCCACAAGACTAAGAGGAATTAAAGGGAGAAGAAACTGATGGAGGACCTGAAGAGCATGGTATAGATAAACTTGTGAAGATCATAATGGGTTAAGGATCCAAACCAAAGGTGGAATTACGTACCTATTTAGGTATTCTTGATGGAGATGAACTCATGGATTGGATGAATGAGTTAGACAATTATTTTTAATATGAGGAGGTACCTAATGAGAAGTTCAAGTTTGCAAGAATCAAACTGAAGGGGCATGCTTCATTATGGTGGGACTTCACACAATATGATAGAAGAAAGAAGAAGAATAATAAGATAACTTCTTGGGGTAGAATGGTTTCCAAGATCAAAGGCAAGTTCTTGTAGAGAGGATTACAAAGTAATTTAGTCAAGAATTAGTCCATAAATAATGAAACATGCATAAATAACTAACTAACCAAGCCTATATATTCCTATGAAAATTAAAAAGGATAGAAAGAAACAAATGAAAGAAAGAAACACCATATTACCTTTCCAAATGGATTCACCATACCCATGTGGCTCAAAAACATGTTCTCCCTTGATCAAGCATCCTTATCTTTATCAACAATGATGGTAAGATCCTCCAATGCCTCAATAACACTCCATAAAACCTAAGCTCTTGATTCTAAATCACTAAACTATCCTATCAATAAATCTTGCAAACAAAATCTATGATCAAATGCAAAGCCTTGTGGAAACAATTTAGCATTATAACTTTGCAATATTCAAGCTTAGAAATGATGTTCATAGCCTCTCTATTTATAGATTTTTGTGATTGGTCAAGATCAACCATGACTGTCCATCTCAAGATTGAGATGTGTGGCCATGGATAATCATGATATTTGGAATTAAATCCATAATTATCTTCATCGTGACCTTGAAAAAAGGGGCATTGAAGAGGCATGGGAGGCATTAACTAGGCATGGGTGACTTATAATCCTGATATTTGTGACATTTATGGCCTAGGGATGTCTTTCGAAGAAATGATATCACCTGATGATGTAGATAATAAGAATCAATTTTCAAAAATAAATATTCAACAACTCTCATGGAAAATCCACTTACGCTCTTTATTTGGATTAATTAGCCTTAAACAAGGTTAATCAATATTCGTGCAATTATTTGAAAATTGGTCGTCAATTAATCAAAATAGTCAGAAAGTCATATTACTGAGTTGTAATTTGACTCGAGAAGAATTAGAAGGTGATGTTAGATGTGTTAGAACCATATTTCCATTTAGGATTTTTCCAACACAAAATAACAAAGGTATGTGGCATATACCAACGAATTTAGGAGAAAAGAGTGATCCAGAGCATAAAAGGAAAAATCATCATTTTGACTCAAAATAATTAATAAAAGTTAGTTGGTCCATAAATTACATTGCCTTGTTTAGGGATACTTTGACCTAAATTGGCACTTGTAAATGACAAGTTCGAACTATTTAGGTTTTTTTTTATGGATTTTGACCTAAAATGTGCATTTGAGTGCAATTCGAGTAAGATTGACAATTTCAATATAAATGGTGCTAGGAATTGGATGTCTACATTTCTCCCCTATTTGAGAAGGTGTAGCAAGACATTCAGGCAAAGCAACATCTTTTCAAAGAAAAGAGTTTTCAAGAATAAATTGGAATAGACCCATGATTCCCCCTCGATACGACATACTAGGATGAAAGAGAAGGATGAACTCTCAAAAAGAGAGAGAAAGTGAGAATTAACCCATGGAATAGATCACATCCAAATGAGCTAATGCTTGCACACGTGATTACCATCAATGATCAAAATATAATGAGAGGTATCATAGGCCCCATAGATAGGGGGAATGGAAAAGATACAATTCATAAATGTAAGGGACACATTGTAAACGTACCTAATTTGAGAGTACAAGCTACATGCTTGTGACATTGAACAATCTTGAGACAAGTTGCACACTAAAATATTGCCATCATGGGATTTAATGTGGAGAGCTTAGAATTAGAGGAAAAGGGAGAATGTTTTTCTTCAGGAAGGGAAGCACCACTAGAATGGGGTATCCAGAGAGAAGATAATAAGAAATGCCCCAGTAGAGCAAATATGATCATGATAAAATAGTTTTTCCCTAGTAGGGAAAATTTTGATCACTGATAAAGAATAAAGAATTATTTTTCCCCTGTAGATATGATTTTATTCGAACATGGTTTAGATGTTGAGCCCTAGCATGGGCAATTGGCATGCAAAAATAGCTCAAGGATATAACTGAAAAGATAGGTTAAAGTGAGCGGGTGAAAACATACATGCAATGGTGTAATGGCTTAGAAATCCATATAAAACCAAGCATATGAGAATGAACAAAGTGATGATAAAGATGAAAATAAGAATGGACATAGTCAAGCTGAACTTAATAGAAATTGAGCACTACCTACATAGTTCCATGGACTAATGTTCCAACATGAACTTCAGGCCAATGTAGTTCACCCAAGTTTGGGAGAGAATGGAATGAGGAATGATGAAAAATGACCAAGAATCGATTAGACTTACAATGTATGCAAAGAGATACACATCTAAGCATAGACAAAGAAGCTTGAAATACATGTTACCTCGAAGCCTAATTCAATATCATGAGCCTAGGTTTTGAAAAGTGGTCTTAAGAATCGTTCATCAGAGCTAATGTTGACGTTAAGACTTTGAGACCTAAGCACAAAGTGCTTGCTATAGAAAAATAAATTAGGCATCATAAGTATGAATAATTTAGAATGACATAAGATTCCAATGGCGCTGAGCCAATTTAAATTTGAATACCTATAACTAAGGATAATGGTAAAACAATGATCAAAACTAGAGTTACAGCCATTTACATTTAAACAACAACCAAAAAGCAAAGAAAAAGAAAAAGACAAACATAAATGAACCTAACTTGAAATCAAGATATGATCTTAAGTAGGAATAAAAATGTTTAAAAAAAAAAGGCAAGAACATCTTAATGACATGAGACCAAGCTATGAATAATCAAGATCCATGTGGACCATCAAGGCATGCTTGAACACAAAAGAGAAAAGCAAAATCAAATAGAAAAACAAGACACCAACAACAATCAAATAAATAAAATTGGTCCAAGAACAACATAATAACATAGGATCAAGATATAAACAATCAAGATCCATGTGAATCATTAAGATGTTCTAAAACACAAAAGAGATAAGCAAAAAACAATCAAGGAAACATAAGACCAAGACGAGACAAAAAGTAATAAAAAGAGAGAAGGTGAAGAAATGAAAAGAGAGATGCAAAAGCACAACAAAATACCAAGAAAATGCAACAAAACACACATAAACAAAAACCAAGTTAATGCAATTTAAATACAAATGGTCATGCATGTGTGGTAGAGGCATTACTTTCCACCACATCATAACAAAGAACAATGACACGATAAGTGTTCCCTAGTTAAATAGGAATAATGATAGAAGAAATGGGGTAAGAGAAGAAAAGGAAGGGGTTGGCCGAGCTGACTCTATATGTATAAGACAAGTGGATGTTGCCTACATAGTTCCATGGATGCATGTTTCAACATGAACTTTAGGTTAAATGTAGTTCTCCCAAGAAATTGGATAGAAGAAAAAATGATGATCAGACCAGCATGATTTAGAGAAGAAAATAGAAGATATGACAAACAAATGAGATTGTCTGGAAAACAAGAAGCTGATGAGATGAGAAAGAATAATCTTGAAAAATGGCCCTAAAGTCTTTCTATTTTATGCTTTCTTTATTTTCATGCAAACTTGGCTTGCAAGGGAGATGTCATTACTTGCCATGATTTCTTTAGGGAATCTTTGACCCAGGGTTTCACCTCTTAACATTGACTCCTTTGGAGTTGCACATGGGATGTATCTGCATTTGAACATCGCACTACACTAAGCAAACAGTAGGATGTAGTGGTTATAAAAAGGACTATACCTTTTTACAACTAGCCAATGCCACAATCACCCAGTTTTTTTGCTTGTCTTTTACATCATTTGACATGAAAGTCATTATGCAATTGATTCCCCTAGAATGATTAAAACCTTTCTAGTTTAGTAGACTCCACTTTGCCATACCTTGTCAGTTTAGACTTAAGACATTTGTTTTTTTCATTAGCTTACTTGGTCTTGATTTGTGTCTAAAACTACTTGTTAACTTAATGACTTAACCAAAACACATTATCCTCAATTTTCTTGAGCAAGGGAAGCATTATGCTATCCAAATGGAAAATTCATCTTTTCCTTGTTAAAATTGTTATCAAAAGCTTTGTGTCATGTCATCCACTTTGGCACAGTCATGCTACCCAATTGAGTCTAGATATTTTACCCAATGTGTTTATATCCTTCATTTATAATCCACATTTGAAATTGAACCTTTCTAAATTCTAAGGGTTGGTGTGTCAAAGTGGGTTTGCCATTTGCACACTAAGATTGTTGTAACTTGGATTCAATTTTCCGTTTGGATTGAAGGTCACTTATTTAAGACTCAAAATAACATTATTATCTTGGTGGACTCAAGTCATCTTGCATATCACTCACGCTTTGAGTCCTAGAACATATTTTATCCTACTAGAATCATGTAGCAATGTTGTGCTGCCCATTTGGTCCTAGCTTTATACTTAGTGATTCGTGTATGTTTTTACATCTTGAGTTGCTTAGTTCATTTTGTCTTCTTTATAATCTAAAGAGATTTCCTCTAAAATTTTAGGGTCAACTTGTCAAATTTGAAACTAACTTTTGCAGTGTGGGTGTATCACAAAGATCTAGGCTTTGGTGTACTAGTTTTCACCTTGGGTCTTTGAGTTACCTTACTCTCTTCTGATCTATATGATTTCAAATTTATTAAAGGTTGAGTAAACTCATGAACTGAATCTTCTAAAAATTTTGCATGGTTTCAAACCACCCTCCCTTATAGTCTCATTGGTACCTTTGTTATTTGTTTAAAATAGAGTCGAAGCATACTTTGATTGGTTGCCAAATATTGGTCCAAAGCTAGTCAATGCACAGAATAGATATTTTTAGACATGACTCAAAGGTTCACTCATAGTGGGGCCTCTTATGGTCTTAGTTATGAAGATGAGCAATTTTATGATGGTCAAGATAACCCCATTATTTTTGATGATATCCCCATAACAATAGGATCTGAAGATGATTACAATGGATATCAACCTCAAGAAGATCAATATGAATCCCTTTTTAGATTGATAGAATCAGGTGTTATACTACCTTCTGACTTTCCTATAGAACAATTTCATACCTTAGTTAGAGAAAGAGAATAATTATGGCAAGAGCATAACATGGTGGAATGAGAATGTACAAATGTAGAGAATCATGAGACAATGTTTTTATTCTTTTATGGATCATGTTCTCATGTTTTTGGTATTTTCAAAGTATTTCTAATGTTTTTGATGTTTTTAGGATAAATTATGCACAAGGTGGGACCATCTATTCAAGGAGATGCACATCCTGAGAGTAGAGGTTCCAATAAGACAACTAAGTTGGCTATAACAGCCCATGCTCATAAATCAATGAGAATAAGGTTCTTGATAAAACAAGAAAGAGTAGCAAATATAGGTACTGAGAAGATGTGGTTGTTCACCTGTCTAAAGTTGCATAAGACTGTCCTGGCTGAACTGCTTTGTAGAACTATTGCTGAAGATGTTCATAATGTTCATGAGACATAATCGAGATCATAATTAGTCAAAGGACAAAAAGTGTTCAAGCTTATAACATGTCCTAGACAAAACAAGGAATATACTTCTTGAAGAGAGCAATCTAGAATGGGATGAAGAATTCAAGGGTTCAAAGTCTTTACTATTAGGATTCATGAAAAGTGGCCCAGGATAGTATAAAATGTGTTCAAGGTAAGATAAAAGGGTGGGATAAAATTATGACAGCACAAGTTTTCCCCAATTCAGGGGTCTTATAGATAATGGTTTAAATTTTTTCATGCATAAAACCTCTTAAGGTGTATGATGTTCATGGGCTCTAAAAGTTCTTTACCATTAGGTTTAGCCAGTCAATATGCTCATAATCCATAGTTCATTGTGACAATATATGGTCCTAACCAATTGGGCTAAAACTTGTCTTTCTTTTTGGGTTTAGTATTTATGTTCTTCTGGTTCTTTTTCAAAACTAAGTCACCAATCTCAAATTCTCAAGGGAGAATGTGTTTGTTGTAGTTTCCCCATAATCTATTATGATAGGCCTGCAAGTTTTCTAGGGCAACCAAACGCTTACCATCAAGAAGTTATAGTTATTCTAGTTTTGAGGCTCTATAGTCTTCATTATCTTCAATGTGGTGCAGTGATATTCTTAATGGTGGGATCTCAATCTTGATCGAGATGATAGCTTCAATGCTAAAAATAAGGGAGTATGGAGTAGCTCTATTTGGGGTGTGATGATTGGTTCTATAAGCCTAGAGGGAAAGAAAAAGTTGTAAGTGCCAATTACGGCCAGCATCATTGATAATCTTCTTTAAGATGGATAGAATGGTTTTATTTGACACCTCAGCTTGTCTGTTACCTTTCAGGTTATATGGAGTGGAAAGGAAATACAAACAGAGTCAAAACCCATAAATCCAAATCTTCTAGCTAAGATCAAGATAATAGACCTTACAAAATGTTCCATTTGACACGAAACATATGTTATTTAACCATGAAGAACCTCTTGTTACTTTACAAACTCAAAAACCCAAACATTCAATCTGAATTGAGGAAATCCCTCAAGATAATTTGGCTAGTTCTTTTCAACTAACCCAAAGATTGGTAGATAAACATAGAAATTTTCAAAATCAGCAAAGTACAAAATAGTCAAATTCAAGGAATGTTTTACAATCCAAGAATCAATGATAGATGTTCTCAACTCAAGGGGTAAATCAAAACCAAGTCATGGATCAAAAGGTATACGCTCCTTATAGATCTACACATAACTAGCGGCACATTCCACCCCAACAGCAATACAACTAGGGGCGCATTCCACCCTAACAATAGCTTATCCAATCCAAAAATGCACCAAACATGCAAGAATAGAATTCTATTAAGGAAATTGTCCAAAGATTGGAGATGAATAATAGAGTCAAAAAGTACAAATTTGATGAGATATGCCCATATCCATTTGATTTATCTATTCTCCAAAACCCCTTTCCACCTCATTTTGAGGCACCCAAATTTGACAAGTACAAAGGGAAAGGAGATTCGTGTGAACACATACAAGCATTCTTCATCTTATGTCAAGAGGTTGCTTATAGTAGTGAGTACTTACTATGACTATTTTCATGAAGTTTAGCGAGACAAGTTCTTGATTGGCTACTTAAACTACCCAAGGGATTAGTTGTAGATTAGAATGATTTACTAGAAAAGTTTGTTAACCATTTCTCATACAACATAGAACATGAATTGACCATTGTTGACTTTTGCAAAGCTAAGCATTGTGATGGTGAAAGTTTCATTGCCTATCTGCAAAGGTGGAGAGCATTGGCAGGCCACTTTCAACATAATTTACCAGACAAATAGTTGGCTGATATCTTTGCACATAATTTGCATCTTGAAGTTGTGCATAATCTATGGTTAGCTTGTGCTAACTCATTTGAATAAATTATTGACAAAGGAGTGCAGATTGAGAAGGATCTTAGTGTTAGGGGCCTTGTTAATATTTTTATGCAAGGTCAAGCATCTAATCAGACTAAATCACCAGCTTAAATAGTTATGAAGGATAAGCCTAAGGGATTTAACAAAAATAAGAACATGGTTGGAAATGGGGTGACAGAAACAAGACATGTATAAATGGTATAGGCTATGCCTCCTTCAAATGTACAATTAACTCCCTCAAATCCACTACCTACTTTGTAGAGACAACCTGCATGAAGGACATTTCATAATAATTTTAGAGTCTTTAGCAAGTTAGAAGAATCAGTTGAAATAGTGTTACAAAATCTCATTGCAGCTAATTTAATTATATGGCCAGTATCAAGGCCATTTCCTCAAGATCAACCAAAACCAGACTAGTACAAAGAGAACAAATGGTGTAACTTTCATTGTGTTGCTAGTCATGATGCATATCATTTCATTTAATTATGACATATTATTGAGGACATATTATCAAGATATAGGGATCTACAAATACCCCTTTCCTTGACATGATCCACCACCACCAAAAAATAATCAAAATGGTCATAATCAAGGACAGAGGCAGAATCAAAACCAACAACAAGGTCAGAATCATAATGAGCATAATCAAGATCATAATTCCCACATTAATAATGTGGCTAATAATAATGTACCTTATAACTATAATAATATTTTGGGACATATTTTTGCAACCCACATTGCCACTATTACTATGAAGCCACGTGGCCAATCTTGTGTTCCTCGTAACATGGGACCCATCATTACAGGTTTAGCACCCTCTCCCCATAGTAATTTTATTTTGAGTTTGCATCATCATGTTGCTACTCCATTTACATGGGTTACTAATCCTAAATATTAGTACCATTTTAATTATAAAGGCTCCTCACTGACCCAAAATTATAGCAATACAGTTAGTCACAAATGAGTCACCATCTAAAGCCCTTTACCTTACTCTTATAATTATAATGACTCCTTACCACCTCTAGGTTGTGCAGTTACAACTAGATGCCTGTGAGTTACCATCCAGGGCCCTTCACCCACTTCTTTCCATAAAACCAATGAGAACATTGTGCCAATGGTTCCAAAGTTGAATACCATCCCAACAAAGACTAAATTAGTTCAATCCATAGTTCAAAATGCCTTATAGTCTAACCGATCAATTAGATAAAATCCATGCACAAATTTCTATATTAGAACTCTTGCAGGCATTTGATGTCCATAGAACCATCTTAAACAAACTTTTACAAGAGTCTATTGTGCCTATTGATATAAACATTGATCAGTTCTAGAACCTAGTTAGACATGTGTCTTCATCTTGGCAAATTAAATTTGATCAAAAGGACATGTCCACCCTTGGCCCAAATCATAATAACCCACTATACATTAAGATAATCATTACAGATCACAAAATCAAGTGGGTTCTTATAGATAATGGTTTAGGACTGAACATCATATCTCTTAAATTGGTATGATGATTGGGTTACATGGATAAAGACACTCAACTAGAAACTATTACAATCAAGGCTTATGAAAACACTGAGAAGGAGTCATCAGGTACAATTTGGTTGCCAGTCATGGTTGGGTTTCTTTCTCATCACACATTATTACATATTGTGGATATTGAGCTTCCTTATAACATACTTCTTAATTTCCCTTGTATCCATGCAATATAGGCAATTCCATCTACTCTTCACCAATGCCTTAAGTTTCTCCATGATGGGATCAAGGTTCCTATTCTCGCTAATCAGCAACCCTACCAATACTAAAAACATCTTGAAGTAGAGTTTCATAATTATAAATATTGCCCAGGTTCAAAATTCATTGCAAAGAAGAATAAAGCCATTATTTCTCATCCATCTCCATCTAATTATATAAACCCTAGTGATCTAGCTCCCACTTCAGCGAATTTGTTTCCTGTAGCTTTGGCCAAAAAGGTTATTATTAAAGACACAGGCATTTCCATGTACCATCTGAAAGATGTCCTCCATATTGTAGAGTTACCAAAATACCCTAAAATATTTGGTAAGCCTAAAACTTCCCAGTCTCCTAATAGACCTGATCAGATTTGGCAACCAAAGAAAAAGTAACCAAAACCTCATGTGGTTTTTTTACTTATAATTACACCAAAGAAAGATCAAGAAGCTTTTACCAAAGGAGATTGGTTATATTCTGAAGGCCTTTTGGATTGTTTTTAGAATCCAAAGTATCCTATCCCTAATAGAATAATGAATCATCTTGACTATATAGGAAAAGGCCTTGGCCCATAGGCGTAAGGAATTTTAGAACCCTTATTAGCTAGAGTCATCAATTGGAATCATGGTCTTGGATTCCAACCACCAGAGAATGGCCTCATGACATTTGATAGTGACTCTTTTGAAATGACTAGTAATGATACTCCTAGCAGTGACATAATGTCCCATTATAGCCTTTATGACGAGCTTGTTAACTCAAATTTGTTTGATTCAAAAGCCATATTTACCATAACACCTATTAGAGCTTCTCATCCTAAAGCAAAAACCCATCCTAGTGGTGTTTCCCTTCCTAAAGTAGGACATTATATATTTACCATTGGTTTTTCCCATCCTGAAGTAAACCCTCATTGTAACCTATGCCTTTGCCATCCTAAACTCATAGATTGGGATCAACAAAATTTGGTCATATGCCTCGATGAGTTTCAAAATGAAGAATCAATTACAAAATATATGGGCCTACGAGATGCATTCCCCATTGAGGATCATAAGCAGGGTTTTGATTTTTCATTAAATTCTTCTACCTACTTTGGAGAGCAGACAAACTTTCTTGGTCATAATAAAGAACAAACATCGAGATCTTCAGGTGAAAACCTCTTTAAGGTATTTGTTGATCAAGGAAAAAGTCAAGAAAAAGACAAGCCTTTAAGTGAAAACCTATTTTAGGCGCTCCCAGGTGGGAAAGTTTTCTCATCCCCTCAAAACGTAGAAGGTCTATCTAACCCAAGTTCCATAGCTAGTACAAGCATCTCTTCAGAACAACATCAAATATTTGAGCATCTTGCTCTTGAGTTTCTAAAGGTTTTTGCCAATTGTCCTTTACCTAAGAAAGCAGATTATAATTCTTCATATTATCCATATCTTTGGGAGGAAAACAAGAAGATATAGTAGAGGGAGATGATCATGACCATATATTACCTATAATTCTAGAAGATGGATCCACACTCCTTATGGAGAGTATATAGAAGTGAATTTGGGAACCCATGAGGATCCCAAAATTGTTTATCTTGGAGCTTCCCTTACTGAAGCAGAATGTGAACATATTATATCCATTCTTAAGGATTATATAGACATTTTTGCATGGGCATACTCTGACATGCCAGGCTTGGACCTAGATTTAGTTTTGCATCATCTTGTTGTTCACCCTGATGTTAAACCAATCAAGCAAAAGTTGAGAAAGATGTATCCACGCAACACCCTTTTGGTTAAGACCAAGTTATAAAAGTTGTTAAGAGCCAATTTTATCAGACCACTAGACTACTCTGAATCAATTTCTAACATAGTGCCAGTAAGTAAAAAGACCTCAGGCATACATGTTTGTACTAATTTTCATGATATCAACAAAGCATGCCCCAAAGATGATTTTCCTCTACCCAACATCAACATGATTATCGACTCAACTGTTGGGTATGAGATGCTATCCTTAATGGATGGATTTTCTAGTTACAATCAGATCAAGATAGCCCCTAAAGATCAGCATAAGATCATGTTCACCACTTTGTGGGGGGCATTCTATTACCAAGTCATGCCATTTGGTTTAAAGAATGCTAGAGCCACATATCAGTGTGTAATGATTGTCATCTTCCATGACATGATGCATGACATTGTCAAGGACTATGTTGATGATATACTAGCAAAATCAAGAACAAGAGTGGGACACTCTAACATTCTACGAAGAATATTTGAGAGGCTTCTTGCATATAAAGTCTGCTTGAATCCGAAGAAATGTGTCTTTGGAGTCACATCAAGAAAATTTCTAGGGTTCATTATATCACAATGAGGGATTGAAGTCAACCCTCCAAAGGTCAACGCTATTATGGAAATGCCTCCACCAAACAATCTTAAACAATTGTGAGGTCTACAAGGTAAGATCTAGTCTATACACAAGTTCATTTTTCAATTGGCAGATAAGTGTCACCCATTTACCCACCTCTTAAAGAAAGGGTTAACATTTTAGTGGGATAAATATTTTTAGATAGCATTTGCAAAACTTAAAATGTACTTGGCCAATCCACCAATTTTATGACCTCCAACACAAAGAAAGACATTGCTTCTTAATATATCAGCCACAAAACATGCATTGGGGGCACTTTTGGCCCAGCATGATGATCATGGTAAGGAACACATGGTTTATTATTTAAGCCACACATTGGTAGCCTATGAACATAATTATATGCCTATTGAGAAGGCATGTTTAGCTATGGTGTTTGCCACTCAAAAATTATGACATTATATACTAAATAACAAAATTATTGTTATTGCCAAGGTAGATCCTCTCAAGTTCCTTTTATCTAAAGTAGTTCTTCAAGGATGCATGGCTAAATGGATTATGCTCCTCAGTGAGTTTGATATTAAGTACCAAAATCAAAAGGAAATCAAAGGATAAGTTCTTATAGACCAACTTGTAGAAGCTCCTATTACAGCTACACAACCTCTCAACTTTGACCTTCCAGATGATTCTATCATGATGATAGAACAAGCATCACAAGAACCTATATAGTTGATGCTCTATTTTGATTTGTCCTTCACATCCTGAGGGTCTAGAGTTGACATATTGTTGATCATGCCATAGGGGGATTTGATCCCACAAAGAATTCCATATACAATTTTAGTGTACAAATAATATGGCCAAATATGAGACATTGGTTGCAGGGCTCTGTCTTGCCATACAATGGGATATTCAAAGCTTAAAGGTCTATGGAGATTCATATCTAATCATAAATTAGACAAGTAATCAGTATCAAACAAGAGATGATAAGCTTGTTCTTTACAAGCAAATTGTTGATAACCTTAAAACACATTTTAAATCTCTACAGTTTGAGCAAGTTCTACGAGTTAATAACAGATCTGTCGATGCCATGGAAATAATTGGTTCCATGATTCAAATGCATGATAGTGCTAAAGAGTATCAGTTCCTAATTGAAAATCTTCTTTAGCCAGCACATATTATATCATATTCAAAGAGGATATGCACCATTGTTGATCATAATCCCTCACCTGAGCTACCATGGTACCAATATTTTTATAACTATTTCCATAGCCATGTATTTTCCACCAACCTTTCCAACAACCAACAAAAACTATCCCTTCATTGCTTAACATATTATATCCTCCTTGAAAACACATTTTATCATAAAGGCTATGATGGAACGCTTCTTTGTTGTTTATCTTTAGGAGAATCCAAGCTGGCACTAAAGGAAGATCATGAAGGAATGTATGGGGCCCATACCAATGGTGTATTCCTAGCAAATAAACTTCTCATAATAGGCTATTATTGGCCCAAAATGGAGATAGAAGCTTATAATTATGTAAATAAGTGTGTTCCTTGTCAGCAGCATGGAAACTTGATACATGCACCTTCCTTGCCATTGTAGCTGATTATAACACCATGGATGTTCTCAACATGGGGTCTTGATCTCATTAGGAAAATTAACCCCACATCTTTAGATGACCATAAACACATTTTGACTACAACCAAGTACTTTACCAAGTGGATTGAGGCCATTTCTCTCACTTATGTTATCGGGAAATAAATAGCCAAATTCATTCATTACCATATCATTTGTCGATATGGCATCCTACCCCATATTATATCCAATAACGGTAGATCCTTTGTGAACCAAGATTTGAAATATCTTTGTGTGAAATTCAACACTAAGCATAGAAACACCACTTCATTTCAACTTGCCCCACTGGGTGTGCCAAGATGTAGAGAGGATTATAAAGCAAGTTAGTCAAGCATTAGTCTATAAATAATGAAACATGCATAGATAATCTTAATATTTAGAATTAAATCCATAATTATATTCATCATAACCTTAGAAAAAGGGGCATTGAAGAGGCATGGGAGGCATTAACTAGGCATGGGTGACCCATAATCCTGATATTTATGGCATTTATGGCCTAGGGATGTCTTCCCAAGAAATGATGTCACCTGATGATCCAGATAATAAGAATCAATTTTCAAAAATAAATATTCAACAAATCTCATGTAAAATCCACTTAAGCTCTTGATTTGGATTTATTAGCCTTAAACAAGGTTAATCAATATTCATGTAATTATTTGAAAATTGGTCTTCAATTAATCAAAATGGTCAAAAAGTCATATTACTGAGTTGTAATTTGACTCGGGAAGAATTAAAAGGTGATGTTAGATGCATTGGAACTATATCTCCATTTAAGATGTTTCCAACACAAAATAACAAAGGTACGTAGTGTGTACCAAAAAAATTAGGAGAAAAGAGTGATCTAGAGCACAAAAGGTGAAATCATCATTTTGACTCAAAATGAATTGATCAAAGTTAGTTGGCCCATAAATTGCATTGCCCTATTTAGGGATACTCTGACCTAAATTGGCACTTGTAAATGACAAGTTTGAACCATTTAGTGCATTTTTATGGATTTTGACCTAAAATGTGCATTTGAGTGTAATTCGAGTAAGATTGATAATTTTAACACAAATGGTGCTAGGATTTGGATGTCTACAATTCTTTCCAGGTGACTATGAGACAAACTTATTCAGATAACTACAAATTTTGAAGCAAAAGTATATGCACGTGAAGGCCTATACAAAAGAGTTCTATAAGCTGATCATTAGGTCTGAACATGTTGAGGAAGACAAAGAGAAGATTTTAAGGTAATTGAATGGCCAAAGGTTCAACCTACAAGATGAACTAGCACTTCTTAGCCCAAGAACACTAGAGGAGTACTACCAATTTGCACTCAAGGTTGAAGATAAGCTGAATAGGAAACATAATCAGTAGAATAGAGGAAGGGGCATAAATTTTAGAGGTAGAGGACAACAAGGGGGCATAAATTTCTCATAAATAAATCAACAATGTGAGTCAAACAATTCACAAGAGCAATCCACTAGTTCAAGAGGTTGATTTAGAGGCAGAAGACTTTTCAATAGAGGTGGTTATTCATCAAGGGGTAGAGGAACATGTGGATTTATAGGCAAGTGTTTTAGGTGAAATAAGTTTGTTGGCCATAAGAAATGGGAATGCTTAGAGGACTAGCTAGCAATAATACTAAGAAATGAAGGGAGAAATTAGATTTCATGAGGAGGTGAGGAAGAGAGTGTTTGAATGGGAAGAATCATTACTCATGAGGAGGTTGTTGATCACTCCACCCAAGGATAAGGAGCCACCACAAAGGGAGACTTTCTTTAGGACATCCTGTAAATGCCAAGGTAAGTGTTTTAAAATTGTCATTGATTTAGGAAGTATAGATAATCTTATTTTAGTATAAATGGTTAACAAGCTTGGGCTAAAGAAACTACCTCACCCCACTCCATACAAGGTGTCATGGTTGAATAAGGGACAAGTCTTGGTGAGTGAACAAAGTTGGGTAGAGTTTCAAATTGGAAGCTATAAAAACAAGGTGATTTGTGATGCCATCCCCATAGATGTGTGTCATGTGCTTCTTGGAAGGCCTTGGCAATATGATAGGAAAAGTACTCATGATGGAAGAATGAATATGTACACTTTGATCAAAGATGGAGTTAGTCAAACTTTGTTTCCCTTGAAGGATGAGGAGAGTGATCAATAGGTTGGTTCACATGTGATGTTGGTAAGTGGAAAAGAGTTTTTGAATGCCATGCATGAAAAAGAGATAGGATTTATTTTGGTATTCAGGCCTACGACTATTATGATAGCCACTAACATTAATGATCTTCCCTTATAGATTTAATAAATGTTGGAGAAGTATGCATACATAGTTTTTGATGAGTTTCCCAACACATTACCACCTATGAGGAGCATAACACACCATATAGACTTTGTACCTAGAACAAGTCTACCAAACAAGGTTTCATAAAAGATGACCCCACAAGAGAATGTTGAGATCAAAAGATAAGTGCAGGAGTTACTTGACAAAGGGTTGATCAAAGAGAGCTTGATTTCATGTGTATTCACATAATATTGGTGCTAAATAAGGAAGGTGAGTCAAGGATGTACATTGATTCTAGGGCCATCAATAAGATCACCATAAGGTATATATTTCCACTTCACAGGATGGAGGATTTAATGGATTGCTTGAGTGGAGCAAGCTACTTTTCCAAGATTGACCTTAAGAGTGTGTAATACTAGATAAGAATTGGGAAAGGTGATGAGTGGACAACTGCTTTCAAGACAAATGAAGGTTTGTATGAATGTTTGGTCATGCCATTTGGTTTGACCAATGAACCTAGCACTTTCATGAGATTAATGAATGAGTTTCTAAAAGATTTCATAGGCAATTTTATAGTGGTTTATTTGGATGACATACTAATATTTTACCAAAGTAAGAAAGAGCATCTTCATCATTTAGAGTTGGTTATGAGGAGGCTGCAAGAAGAGGGGTTATTGATCAACCTCAAGAAGTGTGATTTTATGAAGTCAAAGTTATTGTAGATTTGTCATATCACAAGGCATGTTGAAAATGGACAAGAACAAGGTGAAGGCAATCATGGAGTGGCCAACACCTAGGATAATAGGAGAGGTAAGGATTTTTCATGGCCTGACAAGTTTTTATAGAAAGCTTATAAGAAATTTTAGTGGAATATGTGTTCCCATCATTGACACCACTAAGGGAGATAAGAAAACCTTGTGTGGAATGAGAACGCAAAAAATAGATTCCAATACTTGAAGCAAAGAATCATGGTGTAGCCAATACTAGCATTGTCAGACTTTAATAAGGTGTTCTAGATAGAGTGTGATGTAAGTGGAGTAGCCATAGGGATTTTCTTAAGCTTAAAGGCTAGACCTATAGCCTATTTTAGTGAGAAGTTGAATGATGCCAAGAATAAGTATTCATCTTATAACTTGGAGTTTTGTGCAAGCATTGAAAAAATGGAGGCATTATCTCATGCCAAAGGAGTTCATAGTGTATATAGATAACCATGCACTTCAGTTAATCTCCAATCAGCCTAAGTTGATCCAAAGACATGTGAAATGGGTGGAGTACATGCAAAATTTCAATTTCACCATCAATCATAAATAAGGATATAGAAACAAGGTTGTATATGCATTGAGTAGGAGGGTCTTATTAGTGAATGAAATTCAGTTAGAGAGTGTTAGGATTGAGGCACTCAAATATTTGTATGAGGATGATGAATACTTCAAGGAAGCATACCATGCATAAAAGTACCCAAGTACACTCAACAAGGATCCATGGTTAGATTATGTACTTCAAGATGGATTATTGTTCAAATGAGTATACTTGTGTGTGCCTAAAAGCTATATGAGGAAATATGATCCAAGAGAAGTATAGTGGAAGCATGGGAGGCCATTTTGGGCTTGATAAGATATTGGAGTTACTCATTAGACACTACTATTGGTCTATAATGTGAGCAAAATTATGGAGGTATGTAGAGAGATGCAAAATTTATCAATTAGCCAAGGGTAAGAGTACTAATGCAGGTTTGTATCAGCCCTTACCAATCTCAAATGGGCCTTGGGAATCCATTTATATGGATTTTGTGATGGGACTGCCTAGGACACAAAGGGGTTTTAATTCTATTTCTACAATTATGGATAGATTCTCTAAAATGGCACGTTTTATACCATGTATAACCACTAATGATAACACATATGGCTAATTTGTTTTTCAAGGAGGTAGTGAGACTTCATGGACTGCCCATGAGCATCATTTCTGATAGGGACACCAAGTTTCTTGGTCACTTCTTGAGGACATTGTGGAAGAAGCTAGGCACAAACTTGAGTTTCAATTCAGCTTACCACCCTCAAATAGATGGGAAAATTGAGGAGCTGAATAGAAGCTTAGGGAACTTGTTGAGGTGTTTGTCCAAAGACCATCCCAAATAGTGGGATCTTGTTTGCCTCAAGTAGACTTTGTTTACAATTATTATACCAACAAGATCATTGGTATGAGTCCATTCCATGTGATCTATGGCATGCAGCCTATAGGTGTATTTGAGGTTAGATACATCAGTCATATGGACAAGAGAAGTGCTGAAGGTGAGGAGTTTGTAATGGCAATGAAAGAGGTACATGAACTAGAGTCTAGTGTTGACAAGTATAATAAATAGATAGATTTGAGTAGAAGAGAAGTGAATCTATAGGTTGGGGAATTAGTTTTAGCTCATCTCATGAAGGAAAGGTACCCAAGGGGTGAATACAACAAGCTGAAGATGAAGAAGATAGGTCTTTGCAAGATTTTTGGAAAGTTTGAAAATAATGCATACAAATTGGAGTTGCTTAGTGGAGCTATAATTTCACCTATCTTTAATGTTTCAAACTTATACCATTCTAAATAAAGAGATGTAGGAAACACACCAGATGATGCAACTACATAGGCCCAGATTGGGAAAGGTAGTTGCCTAAGGCCAAGATAGAGGAGATGGAGTGCATATTAGACAAGCATGTAATTAAGAGAACTAGAGACAAATAGTATTTCAAGTATCTATTCAATGGAAGAATCATCTAGTAGATTATTCCATGTTTATTATTGAGCATGACATATAGAAGTGAGGGAGTACTCTGGAATCACTCATGGACAACACTCCATGAGTTCTTTTTCCTTTCCCTGGGAGTATGATGCAGGAACATCACTCTTAAGGAACAAATTTTGTATTTTTTTGGTTTTTTGAATTCATGTAGGATGAATAATGCCTTGGATGGCATTAGAAGGCTCTAATATTTCTTAGGTTTCAATTTGGTATTCTAGAATTTCATCTAGTTAGTTTAAATTTTCAAACTTTGGTTTTCCTGCCAAAACTAGTATGTTCAAAAATTTGAATTTTGTTATGTGTTTAGGAATAGCAAGGGTGTGTGGTAGGATTAAACCAGTTTATAAACATGTTTGAAATTTTTGTATATGTCCCTTGAATCATGAACAAGGACGAAAAAGTGATACATGATTTGAAAATCAACTTGGATGTTTTGTCACCTTTCCAAGTTGTCATGTAACCATTAGCAAGACTCCTCAAGGTAGTTACTCTCAGTTAATTTCATAAAAAATGTAATAATTTCAAATGGTATACATTTATGCATGTTTTTAAGTGAAAATATTTGAAGGAAGGAGAGAAAGAGAAGCCCTATTTAAGAAGTTGGCAGACCCGTGTTTGACAAGTTATTCTTATGTGCAGACTGTGTCACTAGAGATTGATCATCAAAAGGAAGTATTTGATTATTATATTGTGTTTGAAAGGTTATTGAACCTAATTTTATATTATATTTTCATGAAACAATATTAAATTATTTGTTGTTCTAGTAGATACATGAATTGATCTTTGCTTTCATGAATACTCATTGTGAGTTGGATTGTATGCTAGCTCTTGTGAAAGAAAAGATCAATGGATTAATTTACAAACTATTCAAAATGAATCTATAGTTTCTTTGACATTATCTAAGGATGTATATCTATGGATATAACAAGTAAAATCTTGTCTCTTGGCAACTAAATCAAAGACTCTGTTCTTTTCCTATAGAATACTCTTAGGCATAAATTGTTCAATTTATAATAGGCTTTGAAGGTTCATAAAATACAATTACAACTTATCTAAAATATAGAGGTGAGTAATTTTCATGTTTTTTGAACTTATTTGGATCTTAGTATAATGTTGTGTAGTTCTAACCTACTCCTATAGAACATAGACATGTTTGTTAAGTCTTCTTGTGCACAATCAGATGTGTTTTGAGATGGCAAAAATAAAATATAGATTGTTTAAAGCTTATTGCTAATTAAGAACTGGATAAGGTCAAGACAAAGATTATAAGCCAAATTTGGTTATTTTAAACCCATTATAATGCCCATAGTGGAATTGTTTGTGCTCTTAGGTTGTCTCAGGCCCCTAAAACCCCTAAACTAGGGTTTTAGCAATATATTAAATTGTAACTATCCAAAATTCCCCAAATTTTGTAAGCTGAGCTTATTTGAGGTGATATAATAGATTTTCAAGGTTTCAGGAGTGTATAAATAGAATATTATAGTCTTTTGGTGACTATTTGGTATTTAGGCTTGAGGAGGCCTAATTAGGGAAGGGTAGTGACTAGAAAAGGGGTCTACATGTGGATTTGGATACTAAAAAATTTGTACACAAGTAAATTTCAATAGATTTTATTTATAACTATAATTGGTTTATTAAAAATCATTGTACTTTTTCTGTTCAATCAATAAATTAGGCAAAATAGGGCTACTAGACAAGGTAAAGAACATAGAGAGTTTGGTCTAAAGAACAAGAGTAAGACTAAAGTCAAGTAACCTTTGCATCATCAGGCACCTAGATAGGGATAGGATTAAGGGTAGGACTAGGGTCAAAATTAGGGTTAAATCTTATGGATTGGGATTTGATGGATATGTATGAGGATGATGAGGTTAATGGTGGTTATACAGATGAGGAATATTGAGATAGCAGTCCATATCCAAGGCCAAACACTAAGATCATAGGTAAATAGGGTTGGATTTCATAGGTGGACCCAAGTCAGGTGGGTTCTTCAAGCACATAGATAGATCTTGGCCAAAAAATTCCTCTAGGTACAATTAGAGTAAGTACAGATGCATACATGCTTGATGAATATATCACAATAAGACTAGCTGAGATAGATGGTTTAGAGGGTAGGGTTATCTAACTATAATAATGTGTAACCCATAAAGATACTCAAATTATATCCCTTTAGATATATTTTACCTCACTAAATGCAAAGGTGCCCTAGATTATAGTTATCTAGGTCAAGAGGGATCAGGCCAGTATAGAGAGATATTAGGCCAGGGAAGATGTGTAGAGGCTTGGTAGAGAGTGAGATACAACATAATATGTTCTTATGTAGATAAGTCTATCACAAATTTTCCTTGAGAGCCTTCTGAATGAGGATGAGGCATCGTACTACCACCATGCATATGAGGCAACCATATCCATAGAGAAAAATATACCTTTGTTTGAGGCACATGAGGAACATAGATAGAATTCTAGGTCTATGAGATTGAGGACACAATGTACCTCAACACTAGGGTAGTTAGTGCATCATCCTCCACCACCTCCACCACTAGGGCCACCACCATAAAAAGGGCATGGGGACTCACAAAGTTAAAGTTGATTGATGATAGCTATTTTTTTGTACTATAACTTGTATATATTTGTGATGTATATGATATTGTTATTTTGATATATATGACATTCATTTTTTATCATATTTATGTATATGGACTCTAATTTTTGATATATATATATATATATAATTCTCTTTTAGACTGAGTCATTGTTATGGCCTCATGATGATAGATTAGATGTGATATAATAGAATATGTGATTGGATTCAAATGATTGGTTTGTTGTTCAGGTTGACATAGGTATTGTTTGGAAATGTTTTGTTTGCCATGGCTCTATTGTTTTGAATATGATAGATGTTGTTGAGTGCCAAATGTGATTGATGTCAGGACCCCCTGCTCTTTAAGAGCACAGTTGATTACCTTTGTATAAGCAACTAAACACGGAATTTAACCAGAAGTAACAAGTAACTAGAAATTTAGAAATAACACAGAATATGAGAGACAATACCCAATTGTATTAATACTCTTCCAGAAGTTAATACAACAAAGAAGATTCCACAATCTTCTTCACACTCCTCTAGGGCTCCCACACCTCTAGGGTGTAAACAGTAAATCTCTTCAAGAGTTCTCTCTCTCAACTATGGTCACAATAAACAACTCAAATAGAGTTGTTGTTCACCTCCAACCAATCAGTATCACTACTGCTAGTACCACAGAGTATACACACATACTCCAAGTCCGAGTACACAACACACTCCAAGTAGATCTCACCTAATCTTGCTACTTATTGTGTTGCTGATCTCCTTGATCTTGCTGCCACCTACAGATCAACCTGGTTTTGCACACCTACAAACCTAGATCTCACACACACACACACTTGCAGATCAACCGACCTTACTTACCATATAGATCTAACCTAATCTTGCTATACCACAGATCAACCTGGCCTTACACACCTGCCGACCTAGATCATACACACCCCAAAGAACCCTTGTCCTTGCCTCACCAAGTCCTTATGATTCTCCCAACCAGCACCCCTATGGATCTTCTACCAGATCTTGCTGTCCCACAGATCTACCTGATCATACACACTTGGCACTGTGGCACTATGAGGGGCTAACCTTGCTTTCTTCCCTTTGAAGGAGCTAACCTTGCTCTCTCTATCTAACACACTTTACAATACAGCCCATGAGTCTATTATATAGATCCCATGTAAATAATAATTAAACATCTAATTACAATAATTAGATCCATAGCTCCAAGACTAAAATTAGTATTTACATGAAAATAATGATTCGTTAAACAAACTATTCATGAAACTAACAGTTTTGGAACCACACAGGTGACCGACGTCAATCCCTGTCTGTCTAGAGATGACCGACATCGGTCGATACCTGATTGATGTCAGTTGCCCTATGTACTGAATATGATCGATGTCAGTTGATCATGCCAACGTTGGTTGCTGTCACACTGAGCAACCTCCTCCTTTTTGCATCTAGGTGAATCTTTTAGCTCCACAACCTAACAATCTCCCACTTGGAGATAAATGGCTACACTTATACCTGTACCTGTACATCATCTAATTTTTTTCCTAGCTTATATCCCTCTTCAAGCTCAATCTTGAAGACCAACCACCACACATCTTGTGGTGCTCTGCATGTCATCCAAGTACCCTGCCACATCTAAATCTACATACCCATGTACTGAAGTCCCTGACCCTACATAGCATGTATACCTACTACTAGTCCCTCTCAGATACCTGAGAACCCATTGAACTACTCTCCAGTGCTTCTTTCCCAAATTGGCTATGAACTTGCTGACAACACCCGCTACTAAGGCAACAACAGGTCTAGTACACATGTACTCAACCTCATCATGTGAATTGGGACCCTATTCTGTGAACTATCCATCCATAGGTGTGCAAACCAGTTCTACATCCCGCATCTTGAACCTTGCCACTACCTTATCCACATAATCATCTGGAGACAAAATCAACCTGTGACCTTCCATGTCTCTAGAAAAAATCATGCCAAAGAATTTCACTGCTCCCAAATTCTTCATGACATACCACTGCACTAACTTTACCTTTAGCTCAGTAAAACCCTGCATGTGTGACCCCACTACATACAGTAATAGGATAATGTCATAACCACTATCTAACCCGGTAAAGTAAACACAATGGTTACAATGACATTGACTAAAGCCATGCTTTGTCATACACCTATCAAACCTGTACCATTGTCCTACAGCTTGCTCAAGACCATATACCCTAGCCTTCCATCTCACATGTCCATTCTCTCTCTTCTTTAACCAAGGAATCTATTCATCTCTCAGTGCTTTCATTCTATCTGGCAACTCTACCAAATATCCCATTTGGTTCTCTTTTAAAGAATTCATGCCATGCTCCCATTGTTTCCTAGATCCTACCTGCTCTTCAGTGAGCAACAAGTATAAAGAAGGGGAATAATGAATTTGAGGCTTACTTACACTTTCAATCCTCCATATGGGTGTTTGAGACCCTTTGACAGCTTGTTGTCTACCCAAAATCTCTTTCTTGGTCGACCCTGGTCTGCACCCAACCGATGTCAAATCCACTTGATCGCCGACGCCAGTTCCCTAATCGACGTCAGTGTGCTCTTGGTCACTGACGTCGGTTCCATGACCGATGCCAGTATCCACCTGCCTGACACCACTGACTTCTTTAGTCTACACATGATCGATGTTGGTACCTGCCTGTTTGATGTCGATTCCTCCTGACTGATGCCAGTAACTGTGTTTCCCTGTGAGTGATGACTTTTTACCCATGAGCTCACCTTGGATAAAAAACCCTGTCCAAACTGCCTTGCTTAGAGTTATTCAATCCCCTCCATTGATCTTTGTCCATCATCTCCTCTATGAACACCAAGGCTTTCCAGTTCTTCAGTTTGTCAAAGACATCTGACTTCCTCTTAAGAACATGCATCTCCTTCTTATTCATGTGATCAAGCCTATAAAGCCACGTCTTTGCAACAAAAGAAGAATCAGTAATCCAAGTAGGTAGATAAAGAGTACCTACTTTATTACCACATGCTAATTCAAGTGCATCCGCTATGAGAGCTACTGTGCATCTCTCATCACCCAACTTTTCTAAAGAAATTAGCCTCATCTTCAAGACTGGGACCTGCATGACCTTCTTCAACACCCATGTGTTGGTCGTGTACAATTTCAGCCACACTTCCCCTTTGCCAATACTTTGACAAGGCTCACCAACCCCTAAATAAATCTTTCCAAAGTCTCCATGGACCTTAACATGGAAAAATACTCTATTTGGGGCTGCATGGAAAGAGGCAATAGAATCTATAAACCAAGATTCTACTTTATCCAAGGAACATATAAGAGCAACCAGTGCAATAATACCTGTAACACATGCTACTTTATTTCCTTCATGCTGATCTTCTACCAACCAGCAATCTTTCTTTACCTGCTCTTTCTTTCCATAACTCCATAATTGATCATTCTTGCTTTTGAATACCTCCATACTTTCTTCTACCATTGATATACTCCCACTCAATCAAAAACCCCTGAGAGTGACCTGTAATCAACAAACACTTAACAAGCTCTGACCACCTGTTAGTTGAACCTGGCTCTGATACCAATTGTCCAGACCCCCTACTCTTTAAGAGCACAGTTGATTACCTTTGTATAAGCAACTAAACACAGAATTTAACTAGAAGTAACAAGTAACTAAAAATTCAAAAATAACATAGAATATGAGAGACAATACCCAATTGTATTAATACTCTTCCAGAAGGAAATACAACAAAGAAGATGCCACAATCTTCTTCACACTCCTCTAGGGCTCCCACACCTCTAGGGCATAAATAGTAAATCTCTTCAAGAGTTCTCTCTTTCAACTATGGTCACAACAAATAACTCAAACATAGATTTTTTGTTCACCTCCAACCAGTCAGTATCACTATTGCCAGTACCACAGAGTATACACACATACTCCAAGTTTGAGTACATAACGCACTCCAAGTAGATCTCACCTAATCTTGCTACCTATTGTGTTGTTGATCTCCCTGATCTTATTGCCACCTACAGATCAACCTAGTTTTACACACCTACAAACCTAGATCTCACACACACACCTGCAGATCAACCAACCTTACTTACCATGTAGATCTACCTTGATCTTGCTATACCGTAGATCAACCTAGCCTTGCACACCTATCGACCTAGATCATACACACCCTAAATAACCCTTGTCCTTGCCTCACCAAGTCCTTATGATTCTCCCAACTAGCACCCCTATGGATCTTCTATCAGATCTTGTTGTCCCACAGATCTACCTGATCATACACACTTGGCACTGTGGCACATGAGGAGCTAACCTTGCTCTCTTCCCTCTGAAGGAGCTAACCTTGCTCTCTCTATCTAGCACACTTTACAATACATCCCATGAGTCTATTATATAGATCCCATGCAAGCAATAATTAGACATCTAATTACAATAATTAGATCTGCATCTCCAAGACTAAAATTAGTCTTTACATGCAAATAACCAGTTCGTTAAACAAAATGTTCATGAAACTAACAGTTTTGGAACCACACAGGTGATCGACATTGGTCCCTATCTATTTGGAGATGACCGATGTTAGCTGATACTTGACAGATGTTGGTTGCCCTGTGTACTGAATATGACCGACGTCGGTTGATCATGCCGATGTCAGTTGCTGTCACACTAAGCAACCTCCTCCTGTTTGCATTTGGGTGAAGCTTTTAGCTCCATAACCTAACAATTGAGGTTATTTATTTTACTCCAAATGTGATATGTTATGAATTTGCACAATATATTTGATATTGGATCATATGTATGACTTGTTATATATGCTCATTTTTTGATATGTATCATGAGTAGCATATATATTAGCTTGAATAAGTGATTTCTTGGTATTTGATAGAGGGGTAATGAGTAGGCTTATATTTTTATTTGTACCATACATTTTGAAAATATCTTACAAAAGGGTTTGATCAAACAAATGGGCCAACCCATTACATTCAAAATATTTTCAAATCAGGTGAATTTTTAAGGACATGCCCTAGATAAGAATCTGGGCATTTGTGTCGATGCAAGTGTCCCTATATGGAACATAAGTGTTTGTAAGTCTATACATATATCAAATTTCAATATTTTTGTATTGTACAAGAGATTTGAGTCATCATAATGACAATATTGGAATAAAATATAAGCAATTAGGCATAGTGAGATGGTAAATGTGAGTGTTTCAGCAGTAATAAGGTCTATAAATGAAGGGTAGAGCCTTGATAGGTATTTTTCAAGTGTACAAGACTGATATGCTATATAAATCATTTTTAATATCTACAAGTACATTGTCAAATCTCATTAGGAGTCTTTGACCCACTCTTTGGATGTCTGATTTCATGCATAGGTAGCTGGTTCACTAGGTCGAATGATCAATTTGGATATCAAAGGTGACTCATCGAACTCAATAAGTTCTATGTTAGTAAAATTGTTAAAACTACCTTTCCCCATGTTACTACTCTCAATGGCACTACCCTATATAATCATCTTCTTATTTTATGCTCTTTTATCTTAGACCTTAAGTGTATTCCCTATAATAAACTCCTATTTAATAAAAATGTATCCCACCTCTCTTCCCCACATTATATAACTCAACTATCTATTATTTTGGATTTTAGACCCTAGCCTACTTAATCTTTAGGTTGGATTTTATGGTGGGAAGTAGTTGTTTCTCACCACTCTCATGTCAAAATTATAATTGTAATGATTTATAACAATAACACATGAATCACTGAAACACCTGAATTCTTCTTCACACTGACGTGCATCTTTTGAAATGTATAGGGGCATTGCTAATTAGGGTAAATCACTATGCACAACTATCAGCTTCACTTAATTCATCCTGAGTCAAATTGTGACTATGCAAGAGATATTTTAAGATCAATTATGTCAAAGAGTTTTTTGATTTAAAAAGGTCACTTCACTTTTCATGAAGTCAATTAAACTTGTTTAATTAGCCTAATCTTCTTCTAATAAGAAACTCCATAGCTTTTGGAATTTTTTGTTTTCCAAATTCATTAATGGGATTTATTCCTCAAATCTCATGACAAGTGGCCAAGTGGATCATGACATCATAACAAATATTTGAAATGATTACATCATCATAAAATTTGTCAAGCACTTAGAAAATATCAATCAAATATCTGATTATGGAGGTCATGCCTAATTAATTTTAGAAAATTAATGTTTTTTTCCTCAAAAATTGATTCCATTTATGGCCACACATCTTGATTTTGATCCTAATGTCATAACTGATCCAAAAAACCTATAAATACCAATCCATGGCCCATTTATAAAGTTTTATTATGCAACGTTATTATGTAGAATTCTATCTAAAGCTGTAATAATTTATTACATAATTCATTCAACAAAGGACCAATCTAAATGTTGCATGAGGAGATGTTGGAGGTACTTATCCAATCACATTACTAAGCTCCATATCCAAGCACAAACACACTTGTTGGCCAGTCTTGAAGGAAAGTCACATAGGGAAGGTATAGCTAACTTGTTATGCTTTCTTGTTTATTTCTTGACTTCATAGACCTAGCCCATGTGAGGGAGTAATCTTAAAGTGTTATGTTTTGTGATCTTGTTTGTAATTAGATACTAACATAAAAATTAACCCTTATTATAATCTTATTATATATTTGGCATGCCCTATGGGACCACACATCTCACAAATCTCCTTGGTAACCTTCTTAGTCTTATAAATACATAATCAAACTATCTTCTGGTCTTGAGTTACTTCTTTTTCTTCTAAATTTTCTATGTTTTATTTTTTGATAATCAAAGTCACCCTAAAAAATGTCAAAGTCACCCTGTGGACTGGCTAAGTTACTCACATGAGCAGTGAAGTCACCATGCCAATTGACGGGATCGATTTTTGTCACTCTTTATGTTCTCTATATGTTTGATAGAAATGATGAACTCATATTGAAAATGGTGAACTCGAATTGAATATCAATGAGGTTAAAAAATAAATGATGAATTTGCTTCTTTAGGTGTTTTCCTTGAAAATAGAGAACCCAACTTGTAATTGGTGAACTTGCCCTACAAACTAGTGAAATCAAAAAATAATCTATGAACTTGCCCTATGGATTGGTGAAATCAAATAATAAATGATAAAATAAATCATAAGTAAACTATGTTTTCTATTATGTTTATATTGAAATGATAAACTTGTCTAATAATTGACAAGGTCATCCTACTAATCGATAAAGTCACCAAATTTGGATTTCTAGTTTATGACAAAAAAAAGAGTTTGATTTAGAACGATGAAGTTACCTTGCTAAATGGTAAAATCACCTTGTGTCAAAATTCTTGAGACCTTAAAAAACATAAATCAACTTCCTTAAAGAGTCAAAGCTATTATTTGAATGCCTAATCATTTTTCTATAGGTTTTGACATATTTTTCAATTAATTTTACAACTAACTAAAGGAAAACTTAATTCACATTTGATTTTTAGTGCTTAAGAAACAACATATCATATTGCCTTTGTGCTCTTAAGAGCATTTACTTTTTATTCTTTAATTAAATTTATTTGCAGTGATTTTTGCTTGTAAATCATTGTGTTAATGTTCTCCCTTTACCTTCATTAAGGAGCCTAGGTGATCAAAAACACATTATTTTACTTGTTTGAGTGTTTACCTAAAATATATGTTTTGTAGTATGTTCTTCTATTGCCCATCTATGGGGCCCTGAGAATTAAAATAAAATTGCCTTTTTCCCCTTTTCATTTTTTATGACTATGTGGGGTGGAGTTCATAGCCTTCCCACCAATCTTTATGGGTATATTTAATTAGGAAGTGACATCCTAGCATCATACCATATCCCTTATCTGAAGGGGTATATAAATTGGGAGGCACCAGCATTATCTTAGCTACCATGTGTTCCAAATCCTGGTTAAGATGGCAGTACTTCACTAAGACCCTTATGGTTGAAGTGGTCATAAATGGACAAGACCTTTGGGAAAATGGCCTAGTAATCTCGTATCTAGTTGATGGATTATTCAAAAGTGCCTACACACTACAAGGTATATTAGGACCATATATTTTTCCAATCAAAAACCTAGATTACAAACCACTTTTACCGTATATAAATCATTGATGAAAGAGTGTAAATGTTAACATCCCTCGAAGATCTCCTTTTAGTATGAACCTTTGAAAAAATGGGGGCTTAAAAACTCTATCAATAATTTATATAATTACTTAATGAAAAATTAAATTTTATCCTCTCAAAGTCTAGTTTATAGAAAGGACTCAGTGACTATCTCGTAACTTGTGTTAGTTATTAATTTACATTGGTGATTACTTGAAGTATCTTGTTGAAACTAGTTTGTGTTCACAAACCACACTTTCAAACAATTACGTCAAACCAATATATCAAAAACATGTCCTTATATATTTTTAAACTAAGGTGTTACACTACCCACATTGCTAATTCATACTTAACCATTTCTCATAATGTTATGATTTCCACTTAAAATAGAATCTTGTCTTATTTGACACTGTTACGTTGTCCATTTCATTTTTTATTTTAAACTTAGTTTCTCTTGTGATAACTTGATTATAAGATTTTTAACCATTTGACCTCATCTCATTACCATTTGGAGTTGTTACACCATCTATTCTATTCTAATTTTGGACTTCACTTTTCTTGTATTAACCTACACCCTAAGTGCGAAGACCATTCAATCTTCCTCCAAATTTTTGATCAAAACCAACCAAGGTTACACTTTCTTCTCATTTTGTACCATCATGTTGTCCATTCTAGTATGATTTTGAACTTAGGTTTTTCTTGTTCTAATTTGATTCTAAATACCATTCGACATTATTCCAAAATTCCAATTACGATTTGAACCAAGATCACATTTACAATGCTTTTCAAAAACAAGTACCATTCCAAACATGCATAGGTACACTCACAATGGGGCCTCTTATGGCCCTAGTTTTGAAAAAGATTTTTTTACAGTGGAGAGGAACACCCAATTGTATTTTAATATGTCTCTCCCCTTATGGGATTTGGCTAGAGCTATTTTGAAAATCAACCAATGGAAGATCAATATGAATCTCTCTTAAGGATCATAAAATTAAGAGTTAGGCTCCCACACTATTTTCCAATTGAAAAATTGTATACCCTTATCCGAGTAGAGAAGTAACTACAAGATCAACCTCATATTCAAATTATAAAATTAACCATTGCTTCATACAACAAAGGGAAAATTCCATTGGTTCATCCTTCCCAAACTGGTCACATTATTGCATCCACTATACAATAAATTAGTCAACGTTATACAGGTCAAATTATCATTGACTTGATGAATTCTTTGGTTGTGACCTTGTTTAACAATGCCACATTTATGGAACAAAATTAGTTGCATGAACAACTACAATAATACCTAACTAATCCTACATCTAATCAAGATCTTTTGTTTCCTCCTAAACAAGTTGTGCCAATGAATGCTTTACAATAAGTTCCACTTAAGTACACAACATACATTTTTCAATCATCAGGGGATCTTTTCCAATGCATGATAAATACCTAATAATTCATAAAAAGTGTCGGGCCATTCACAACAAAAAGTTGTAAATAATCCACCACCATAATAGGTAGTGGATAATTCACAAAACACAATACCAACTCATTCTAATTTAAAATAATGACAAGTTTCTATTACAAACTATAAATAACAATGCTTTATTTTGAACCAAGAATAGGTTCCACAAAACTAGAAATAAATTCCCTATAGCTCGTAATAGTAGATTCCTTGGAATCAACAACACATACCTAAGAATCAAAAGTAAATTTATCTAAACCAACAATGCCATACATATTCCTATGTACATATGAACTAACAACAAGTACCTAATCAAACTCAAAACTTAGGGCATAGGGTGATTATTCCTAATAGGATCGTGCGAGGGGGATTCATTTCTACCTACACCCACGCTAACCAAACCTATTAGTCCATTAGTAACCAACAAAATTACCTCATTCCACCACCAACTACTCCAAATATCCAAGAGTGAATACAATTAAGGAGGTGGTCTCAAGGCTTAAAATACTAGTCAAACCAAAAAATAAAAGTTTAACAAGATATGCCCTTATCCATTTGACCTCAATTTTGTTCAAGTACCTTTACCACCTCATTTTGATGTGCTAAAATTTGAAATATACAAATGGAAAGGTTACCTAAGAGAATACATACAAGCATTCTTTGTCACCTATTAATAAGTAGCCTACAACAATGTATATTTGCTTCGATATTTCCATGCAGCTTGGGTAAACAAGACTTGGAATGGATTCTCAAATTAAAAAAGGGATTGGTAACTAATTTTAGTGACTTGTTAGAATTTTTTTTAATAATTTCTCTTACAACATAGAACATGAATTGATAGTGGTTGATTTTTGTATTTTAAAATAGAGAGGAGGAGAGAGCTTCATGGCATTTTTACAAGGGTGGAAAGTACTAGCTAGTGGATTCCAACATAATTTTTTAGATAGACAGTTAGTAGACATTTTTGCATAGAACCTACATCCTAATAGCTCACAAACTAGGACTTCATTATGCCAACACATTTGAAGAAATCATTGACAAGGGGGTGTAGATTGAAAAAGCTCTTATTGATAATGGCCTAGTTAATATCTACTCATAGGCTCAAATATCAAACCAGACCTTGGCACCTGATCAAGTAAAAACCACTAAAAAACCTAAGGTCTTTAACAAGAATAATAACGTGGTGGTTAATGGCCGCATTATAGATTCAAGACATGTATAAATGGTGCAAGCACCACCTAGTCAAATTATACCACTAAATCCATTCCTTACCCTATAAATAGCTCCCTCATGTAGAGGATACCTCAAACATATATTTTTTGGTAACCTAGGGGAGCCCATATAGTCAGTGTTCCAAAAATTAATTGTTGTTAACATGATTATTTGGCAGTGTCAGAACCCTTTCTAGAGTGTCAACCTAAACCATCGTGGTATTGTGAGAAAGAATACTATGATTATCATCACATCATTGGCCATGTTATCTATTGATGTGTGTAACAAATGCATGTTATCAAAGATTTGATAGAGAATGGAGAAATTGAGTTGGTAAGAAAATTCATAACACTAACCATGATATGGATATATACAAAGATCCATTTCCAAAGCATAACAATCAATGATGGAGGAACAATCAGAACCTTGGTCAATGACATAATCAGCATCAGAGATGAGACCCACCACAACCAAAATCAAGTAAAATCCGAAATCAACAACAATGTATGTGACTAAAAATCCAAATTTTCACTAATCCCCCTACCATTACACATTCCATTGTGATCCTATCATTCATTCAAGACTTATATTCCATTACCAAATCAGATCATTTATCCAATGCCTATCCATTTGTACCATCTTTGGTAGCACTCTTTTTCAAATAAGTTACAAAGACACCTTATTTAGAGATTTTGAGAAGTCAATGGAAAGTGAATATCATAATAGCATCATTGTAGTGTATGACAAAAACAATATTCAAACAGAACTACTATTCAGAGCAAATATTGGTTAGATAGCTAAAGGTTCAACATTCTGCATCTCATAATCTTTCATTGAGTTGAAATGCTACTAAGTGAAAAAAAATCAATTAAAAATAAAAAGAATCAAAAGATAAAGAGAAATAATTTATCTAATGGTGAAAACCATGCTTACATTGCCTTAGGCAAGTACCATGATGAAAATTAGATTTATGACATCATGCATAAATAATTTGTTGTCTATAAGTACCTTGACACTTGGGGGAAGCCCTATCTACATTATAAACCATTTTTTTTAATCCATCTTGGCCATTACAGTCCATTACCATTATTATCATTTTGGTCATTCACTCCTATTCAACCCAACCCATCTTATTAAGACCACCAGTCTTCCCATCTTGACATGGTTTTAGAAGTGTAAAGTATATTGAGACATTAAAATGGAATAAAATAAAAAGGAGAAAAATGGCAAGTTAAAAAGAAGAGTCAAGCTTTTTGAAAAAAAAGAGAAAATCTTTTTAAAAAAAGATACTGATTTACTAATTTAGGATAAAAATAAAAATAAAATAAAATAAAGCCAATTAATTAAAGAAAAGAAAGCGCCATGTTTATGGGAAGAGTTTTGGAAAAAAAAAAGGGGGGGCATGATAATATATATCCATAAAAGAGAAGTGAGGCGCAATGGGAAGGGAAGCGTGTGGCATAGAAGTGAAGCGAGGGCAAAAAGCAGAAAGAACAAAGTACATCAGAGCATTGCTAATAGGTAGGCAATGCAATTAGAATTTTGAATATTCATATTATGTAATTTGTATGTTGTAAATTTGGTATAATAAATTAAATTCATAGTAGAAAAATTGGTACAATGTGTAACTTTGGTTAAAAACAGTGATATATAATGATAGTATAATAAACAAACCGCATATTTATGATTACATAGTGGATTGTATAATTTTTTTAATATATACCGATCTACCACACAAATATTGATTTGAATGGGGTGACTTCTATATTCCAGTTCATGTATAGCCTAAATATTTAAAATATTGAATTGAAAAATTATTCGAGAAAGATGGAATTCATTTGGGTTTAGACTTATGAAACTCTAGATAAATTCAAGACATCAAAATATGAAGTCGCAAGTCTAGATATGTTATGTAGAAATTTTGAAAGTCAAATGTTATGCTTAGATAGTGATTTTATATTATTACAATACAGACCCACCATCATATTATAGATTTTAGTATATTATTTTCTCCACTATCATATTTTTAGGATTGTATAGTGATTTCCAACACAAGATTTCCACATAATACGAAATGTTATAATGATAGAAATTTTATCATGTTACACAAAAACGCTCCATATTAAGATAGTGAGTGACTTGAATAATTATGTACAGAGAATTAGAATGCAACAAGGTATATGTTTTCCTAAAAGGAGTGATTTCATACATAATGAAGTGGATAGTGAGTTGGAAATTTTAATAATAAACTAAGGTATGGCATCTATATATACTAACACCAATTAGTGTTTTTCATTGTTGCCTAGGCTATAATTGAATAGTGATTTAAAGCAGTCGACATCTTTATACAAAAATTTGTATTGAGCAGTGATTAAATAATATAAGTTTGTGAATAGTGAATTGTTATATTGCCTATCGTACTAAACCTTGAAGTATAGAGACCTCATAGTATAAATCATTGTATATTATGTAAATTATGAATCGCTTCATATACAATGATTTGAGTAAACCCAATACTTGAGAGATGTATGCACAAAAAATTTAGGTAATGTAGTAAACTCTACAGTGATTTGGATATGTCAGTGATTTAGTTATTTCTACAACATATATAATATATGGCAAACTAAAAGAATATATACATTTGAACAGTGAACCTTTTAGACTTTTATTCCAACAAAGCTAGGCGACTTGCATGTATGTGCTTTAATGATTTTTAAATATAGCATATTCCATGTATATTAATTTATTGTAGATTTATATCTAAATCCACAAGTATATATAAATCCAAAAGTTAATATAATTGATGATCTTACTTAGCCGAGAAAAGTCAGAAATAATCAAGATGATTTATATAAGTGTATGCCAAGTAAAATGTCGATATGTCAATGCACTATAGAGTACCGATGTTAAGTCAGTATTATGTTAATAATATATCATAGGTGTAATCTAAGTATATAAATCTTAATACCACCTAAAGTATAAATAATATATCCCTTATTTGATTATATTCTAGATATAAGGGATATAGTGTTAGTATTTTAATATATCCATAGCCTATACTGGGTAAGGCTATAGAGTTAACTACATTATCTTGTCGAATAGTTAGATTATCTTCACATATAAATAGATAATATATATAGAATGATACATGTGTGAGCGATTGTTAACATAGATGCTTAAAATACTATAATTGGTAATAATGTCATTTATATTATAACCAATCTACTATATATGGATATGGGATCATTTAGATCAAGGACTAAGTTAAATATGGTATTGTTTATGCCCTCTCAACGTGATAGGATAAATACAAGATTCTTCATTCATAACTAGGGTTGTATTACTAAAATTTGATCTAAAGGTTAGTGTTTTGTATATTAATCCATTGAAACTAGTGTCTGATACGTACTGTGGGTGTACTAAAATATATGAGGGTGTGTACATAAAAATAAATTATGTATATAAATACATTAAAATGTATGCCTATAAGAATAGATTATGGCTCTCTCGTTAAAGGGTTAATGGTAGATAAGAAGGATATGAGAAGCAGAAAGGAGGTAGTTTGGTCTCCTCCACAACCTGGATGGTTTAAAATGAATTTTGATAGAGCTTGCAGAGAAAATCCAAGTGCATCTAAGGTAAGTTTTGTGATAAAAAACTGCAGTGGTTCTCTTATAAGAGTAATGTCATTAAAGATACTAGAGAAAATGAATAATGAATCTGAAACCCAGGTTCTGGTAGTTGGTGTGGAGATGTCCTTAGAGTGTGGGATCTCTTTTTTGAAAATTGAAGGAGATTCGTAAGTAGTCATCCAAGCTCTAAGAGTTCAAAGGGATATATTCTAGAAATTTGAGAATATTTTGGCTATTATATGGCATAAACTAAACTAGTTTTAGGATTGGATATGTTCTCATTGCTTTTGGGAAAGCAATAAAGTAGCAGATTTTCTTGCTAATATAGGTATTGATCAATCTACAGTTGAGAGAGTGGAAAATGTTAGAGTTGGCTAGGAAGATTGTAGGGGGCTAGACCAAATTGACTTGTACTCTATATTTTGCTAAATTATAATTTTATTTTTTATAAAATAAAATTATATTTTTCAAAATTAAAATTTTCATAAAAGTAAAAGGTGATATTCTTTATTTGCAATAGTAAGGTTAGATTTTCTATGGCCTTTTTCATGGTTGGTAATGGTGGCAGGTGCCTTTTTGATAATTGAGTTGGCGGTTGGGCTTTGAATGCCTCATAATAAATTCAATTGAAGGCATACATGTAAATTTATTGCTCATGATAGATTTTCATGCAGAATGATCGAGCATAAGTTTTTCTTTAATATGGGTGTGGCAGGTGGTTTTAGGTCTTGGTTTTAATTTTTTATTGTGTTATCAAGATGGAGAAAAATTATGTGAAATCAAATGGATGGCCTTTGATCTTTGGCAAAGCTAAATCCTAAGAGATGGGCTTCTTGGGTGTTATCTCCATAATGTGTCTCTTTAATATTATCTATGAAAATCCATGGGAGGGAGTGAATGACAAGTTTAAATTCCCTACATGGTATTAGAAGCATCAAGGACACCTTAAATTCATCTCACTTCAAGTTTTCCATCTTCTTCACTAGCTTGTCCAATATGTCAGATTTGATTGGCTGAGTTGAATCACTTAATTGGGACACTTAGAAGTTGTTTTAGGGCATGAAATTAATATTGGGAGTTAGAATAAGTCTCAATATTTCACCCAAAGTTGGTTTCATCTCTTGAATCCTTCTAAAACCTATTGGGTGAATATTTTGTCACCAACTAACTAATGAGAAAAATAGGTCTCTTCAACCACAACATAGAGAGATTGGTCGACCAAATGTGCAGGTTTACCACATTAGAGGTGGACAAATCTCTCCTCTCATCAAGGGGAGGTTCCCTATAAATAGGAGGAGCTATATACTATATATAAGCATAAAATAACACACAGGGGTAGGACTACACCATCCATCTCTCTTTTTTTAGAGATGATGTTCACAGAAAAAGGAGAAATCTTGGTGATAATACTAAAGGCACTTCTCTTCTTTTAGAAGTGGTCTTGTAGTAGGGTGCAGGAGTTCTTTCTGGTGGGTAACCAACAAGTAACAAGGGCGCAGTAACCAATAGGATGAAGTGTAACACAAAGTCTTCACCTCAACTACCCAAAGAGTGAAATATGAAGGATAATGGGGGCACAAAGTCATCCCAAGATCCTTTACATAGAAATAAACTAAAAACACACACTGAAGACAATTATGACACCACAAAGTCTTTCCACAATTGGCTTTAGGACACCTTCTTGATTACTTCCACTAGTTCTGCTTGTTAAATTAAATAAACAAGAATACTCCTAGGAAATGGACATAAGAATAATTTCCTAAAATAACACAAGCTATAATAGCACAAAGTCTGAAAGTAACTTGCTTTCGCATTCAGATAAAGAAATATGATCAACAATCTGAGCTCAAAGTCTCAGTAATCACCTTTCAATTTGAGTAGAGTTTTGCTTCTATAATGGAGAGATATCTCTTGCATAAAATAAGAGATTACAATATATAGCAGTCATGAAAGGCTTGGCACTTTGTTCCATAGAATAGCCCATGCTGCATTCAACGCCTTGAATGCATTTTTAGTTCTGTCAAGGGGCCATGCTTAGAATAGTGCATCGCCCTTAACTATGGCATGTTAATTCATCTCATATGTCTCCTCCCAAGTATAGGTTGCCTAGTCCTTTCCTTCTTATTTGTGCAGCTGTCCACTTTTGCCTTTACTTCATGGAAGAAAAATAGGCTGCATCCTTGATTTGGTGTGCTTAGATGACTACTTGGTGGACTGTTTCACCTATTAAAAATAACTCTCTCATAGATATTTCAATATCTTATGTAGCCTTCTTTTCTTTCCTATTGTGATTAGAGCTTTCAAGATATCTTCTTTAGCTGGTCACTTGGTTCATCCTTCAAGTTTCATGCTATATTTGAAAATTAACAGATATTCCATTACCTTAAATTCGACATCTGTAGGGACATCAATGGTTGCTAGTTATTTTAACCATATTGAAACATGAACCTTTGAACCTTTTAAAGTTCATTGGTTCAATAGTTCAATAGTTCAAGTAGTCTTTATCAGTTCCCTGGTTCAATCACTTCCTTGCTCTGTTGGAACTTTCTTTGATCCTTTGAACCTTTGAAGCTTTGAACCAATTTGATTCAAGGTTCAATAGTTTAATGTCTTTCTCAGAATCCTTTGTTCTTGGCTAAGTCTTTTGAAGCCTTGAAATTCCTTCAGATCCATGTCTTCAGAACACCTCAAAGGGAAGGTGTCCCTTCGAGTCTTTGAGAAAGGTCCATTTTCTAGATGCCGAGAGCCCCCCCACAAGGGTACCTACCCTTCGGGATTCTTCGGGTGGTCTTTCTTCTTCAATTCCTTCAGACATTTTATCTAAAAGAAATCTTCCCTTGCCTTAGCCACTTTCTAAAGGAAATATTCCCTTGCCTTAGCTGCTTTCTATTAGGGTTTTGATTGTTCCTTCAGACATTTTGTTCGAAAGATTTGCCTTGTAAAATTTTGCCACAAAAAATCTTTCTGAAGGGTATCTCTTTGTCTATTTTTATTCACTACCCTCCACAAGGGCACTTGCCTTTTGTTCATTACCCTCCACAAGGGCACTTACCCTTTGGGCTTTGTGGCACTCCTTTGAACCATTCGATTGAACCGATTAATTGAACCAACTTTGGTTCAACGGCTCAATGGTTCAATACTGTGTTCCGCTCATTCAATTGACCATTTGAACCAATCTCTTTGAACCAATTGCATTGAACCTTTGAACCTTTGAACCATTTTGGTTCAATGGTTCAATCTTCTTTTTTTTTGCTAAGTCTTTTAAAGTCACTGAACTTACTGAAGTGGTTGAACTTTGAACTTTTGCCAAAGCACTTAACTCTTTAAGCTTGCCGACATCATTGAACCTTTGAACCCGTTGAACTGTTGAACCTTTTTGAAGTGAGGTTTAATAGTTTAATGGTTTAATCCTTTCTTTGAATCTTGCCAATAAATATTTTTGGTTGAATCGAGGCATTGAACCAATCTTGAAATTACCTAAGTGTTGGGAACTTATTCCTTTGTGAGAACTCACCTGTTAAAGCCTTTGAACCAGTCAAACCTGTTAGTCCCTTAACTAAAAAATCTTGAATAATAAAGAATTTGAATGCTCAAAATAATTTTTTGAGAATGGAAGAGGTTATTTTGGCCTACAGGACCAAAATAGTTCATATGTTATCCCAAAAATGAGTGATAGATTTTGGGAACAACAGCTGGCTCCAGTTGGGGAACTTCCTTCAGTTGAAAACTTGGAACAATTGTGGGGAGTATAAAATAGAATCTCTAGTGCCTTTAAGTATGCCATTGGGCTACGGAGTCATGCTACCCAAAAAAGAAAGGCACCAAAAAATGAAAATGAATAACAAAAATAGAACTAAAGACTATATAAATATACATATGTACAAATGATCTTATCTGATACTCTAAGAATTGAAGTGCTTCAGATGCTGCCCATTGTGAGGTAGAGAAAAAGGCATGCCATCTTGATACTTCAATAGGAAACTCTTTTCACCATTGAGCTGATGGATAGTATACGGGCCTCTCCAAAGGGAATCAAATTTCCCATGCATTCCCATTGGTTCTCTTCTCTTGTCCCACAATAGGACTTGATCTCCAATCTGGAAATCGTGATATTTTTCTTTATGGTCAAACAGCTTTTTCACCAAACTTTGATGCATAGAAATTCGGTCCACCACCATAGTTCGCTGCTCATCTAACTCAGTCAGGCACATGATCCTCTTATCAATGGAGCTTTCATATATTTGATCTTCAACTGCCTTAGCCAATTTCAATGTTGGAAATTCTAGGGTGATTGGTATCTTAGCATTGAGACCATAAAGAAGTTGGAAAGGTCACATACCAATTGCCCTCTTGGGTGTAATTTTTTCTGCCCATAAAGCATCAACCAATGCTTTATGCCATGTTCATTGGTTGTCATCTACCAGCTTCTTGATGATAGTCGCTAGAATCTTGTTGTTTGATTCAGCTTGGCCATTCCCTTGTGGAAAATAATCAAAAGAGTGGGAGAGGGTAATCCCATATTAAAAATAGAATTGAGTAATCTCCTCGAAAGAGAAACAAGCTACATTATCTATGACAATCTTGGTTGGGACCCCAAACCTAGAAATGATGTTCTCCTTGAGGAAATCGCATAAACCTAGAAATGATGTTCTCCTTGAGGAAATCACACACTACTTTTGGAGTGGCATGTTTGGTTGGAATAGCTTCCACCCACTTGGTGAAGTAATCTATGGCTGTGAGGACATAATTATGTCCAGCACTTGAAGATGGGTTTACAGCACCAATGAAATTGATTCCCCATTGCTAAAATGGCTCTTCTATCACCACTGGCTTAAAAGGTAGAGCAGCTAATTTGGGTCTTCCAATGAACTTTTGGCATAGTTCACATCTTCGTACCCATTTATATGCATCTTGAAATAGAGTAAGCCAGTAATACCTAGCTCACAAAATCTTATGGGTACTTACGAAAGTAGAAAAATGTCCTCCACAGGCTAGATTATGGAAGGACTTCAAAATTTGGTTATGTTGCTCTTTATCCATGCAGTGAAGGAACACTCCATCAAGGTTCCTCTTATACAGGCCATTGTCCTAGAGGAAAAAATTAGCAAATTTCAACTTGACAGTCCTCCTTTCTTTATGAGACAGGTGGGCAGGACACTCACCATAGGTGAGGAAATGAGCAATATTTGAATACCACTCATTCGTTGTAGAGACAAAGAGGACTATTGGCATGTCTTCCACTTCTGTTTCATCATGCTCTATTTCTTTTGGTCTGTTGTCAGCAATCAATTGGCATTGGCCCCTTACCTACACTAGCTTCATTGGTTTGATGACTAGAAAAAACTCCTATATTTTAGCAATCCAATTCACTCTTTTGGTTCCAAACTCCTGCTGAGTTAATATGGATTTGACTGTAGTGTCAGGAACCAGGGTAGTAGTGTGTGAATTCAAGATGTAAAAGTGGAAATGCTTCACTGCCTTTACCACTACATAAGCATGCTTCTCCATGTTTGAGTACTTTAGCTCATGAGCTTTGAGAGGATATCTCATGAAGGATATGGGAGATTCCACACCTTATTTATTTTGTTGAACCAAAATTGTTGAAAGTGTGTGCTTGGAAGCATAACTATATATGGTGAAATCCTTGGTATAATCTAGACAAACCAGAATTGGGGCGTGGGCAATAGCTATCTTAATATCTCAAAATACCAATTTGTCTTCTTCAGTCTAGCTAAAAATGGCCTTTCCCTTAATCATATTCACAATGTGGTGAGTCTTCTCAGCGAACTCAGGGATGAACCTTCATAAAAAATTCACATTTCTAAAGAAAGAGTGAACTGCAGTCTTACTTATGGGTAGAGTAGGTTCCTGGATGGACTTGACTCTGTCCAAGTCAATATTTATGCCTTCTCAGAATACAACATGCTTGAGAAGTTTCCTTTTTGTTACTATAAAAATAGACTTCTTGGGATTTAGAGAAATGCCATTCTGGCGGCAGTGTTCTAGCACTTGTTTTAAATGGTGCACATGATCAGGGTGATGCTTGGAAAAGATGATCAAGTCATCAAGGTATACCATAATGAACTTACCCATTTCATCTTTGAAAGTAAGGTCCATTGCTCTTTGGAAAGTGGTGCCAGCATTTATCAAGCCAAATGGCATTCTTCGATAGGCAAAGGTGCCCCAAGGTGTGGTGAAGGCAGTCTTATGCTAGTTTGCTTTACCAACTTCAACTTGATTATACTCGGAGAAGCCGTCTAGCATTGATAACATTTTTGAACCAGTCACTATCTGAACGACTTGATCCATGATAGGCAGAGGATAGTTATCCTTTAAGGATGACTGATTTAAATTTTTGAAGTCCACATAGAGGTAAATTTTGCCATTATTCTTCCTCACATGTACTATGTTGGCAATCTATGTAGAATGATAGATTGGAAAAATTATCTTAGCATTCAACATTTTCTATATTTTAGATAAATAGTACCTAATATTTTTGGATTGTACTACCTAGTTTTTGCTTATGAGGTATCGATTCACTCTTGAGAGGAATCTCATGGCAAATTTTTGTAGGCTTGAGTGACTTCAAGTCATCATAGGAGTATGCCAAAATATCTATGTACTGGTGAAGTAGAGCAATGAACTTGAACTTCTCTTCTTGAGTGTAGCACTTCCCAATGTTCACCATCTTGGGATTTTCTTTGGTACCCAGATTTATTTGATCAAACTCCTAGGAGGAGTTTAAATCCATTTATTGTTGTTTGATGAACCTGTCGTGTTTGTTAAATAGCTTCTCAAGGGAAACCAATCTTTTGGGAATTTTATTTTCTTTAAGTGTTAGGAATTCTTCAACTGCGTCTACACTTGATTCAAGGGCTAGTTCAAGCTTCTGAGGCTCACTGCCTTCGAAATGAAGTTGTTTAAAGCTATCTTTTTACTCCAAAAAGGCAATGATTTGGTTGTCACCATTGAATACTTGCCAATTATTGGCATTGTCAGGCATACTTGGTTAAAATACCAGTTCAATAGTGTACCCATCTCCCTTAAAATTAGGGTGAGGAACCAATAAAGTTGTTGAAACAGCCAGTGCATTAGCTCAGTCATTGAATTCTCTAGGTATGGTAGAGATGTTGAAAGCGTCAAAGCTTTCAATTTGATCCCAGAGTAGATTGTATTAGTGGCACAATCTTTCATTTTTGGTTTGATACAAGTTCCTTACCCTGAAAAACCACTAGTTCAGCATCTCCTTTGGGATGAAGGAGTTTGATGCTTTTGTCTTGAGTAGCCTTCAATCCAAGCAATAGAGATTCATACTTAGCTATGTTGTTGGTGTTGCTAAACTAAAACTTGTATGAAAAAGGAAAAATATCTCCTTGAGGAGATATCAACACAATCCCCACTCCTGAACTGGTAGAGGAGCAGTTGCCATTGAATTCTAGAATCCATACCTCATTAGACACTAATTTTGCCTTAGATTCTTCTTCATTTGGAGGGGGAGATTCTTCTACACTTGCATTGCGCTCCACCAATCCTTTTTCTATTCCATCTTAACCAATTTTTAGGTTGACACATTTGAGAATTTCATCAAATGCCTCATAGACTTCCTCCATGGATAAAAATTAATTACCCATGCCTTAAGACTCAAATACAATTTGAGCTTCAGGCGCTGATTTTTGAGTGACCACATATTTTGCTTCCTTCTCAGAGAGTAATCTCTGCATAATGCCTTTAACTGGGATCCTCACCTCGGATAGGTCTATGCTTAGTTCACCACCAACATCTTTGCAAAAAATTTGCCCAAGAAGGATGTCGTATGATGCTAGGACGTCGGCCACCAGGACAGTCATCTTAATTCTTTTTCCTAGAAAGGCTGCAAATGCAAACTGGGCATCCTTGATTTGTCCCAGCAGTGGAACTTGTTTATTCTCCATGGAAAAACATCTCCTAAATGTCTTGGTTAGTGTGAGACTAATAGATTCAACTACTTTGGTAGGCATGACATTTTCAGATGCACCTGAGTCTATGATGCAATTGTTCAGCTAGTGTTTATTTATCAGTAGGGAGACATAAAATGGTTTCATCCTTCTAGGAGTAGTAGGAGGAGTAATGACAAGGTTATTTCAGGTGGATGTGGGAGTCACATTTGGAATAGCTAGTCTTGTAAGGATGATTTGGTTCTTCACACATTCCACTAATTTATCTAACTGCTCAGGGTTAGATTGTATGAATTCAAATTTAGATATTTGAATTTTAGTTTTCTTGACATGGTTGACTATGTCAAACGTCTTAAATGAATTAGGAATGGGGAAAGGAAGTTCATCCTTTTGGTTTCTAGGGGGGAGGACTGGTCTGTGAGATTGAATTTGAAGGTGCAGAAATGTTTGAGGTACTTACTTTTTTAGCAATCACTGGGTCCTTTGGCTGGAAAGGTAGAGAAGTTCCTCATTTGGCAATTGAAATTGCAGGCTAAGCTCGCTCCTCTATTTTTTATTTATCAACTTTTTGGGCTAATTTATTCTTGAACTGGGTGAAAATAATGTATGATCCATCAACTGCTTTACCTTCACTTATGGATTCATCCTGGTAATTTAGGAAACCAATGTTGGAGTCGCCAGCTAATTCTTCTCCTCCCTCTGTGAAGATATTAGCGTCATCTTCTAGGTTCAACTCAGGTTGGAAGGAGAAATCAGATTCTACTTCAAGATATCTAACTACTGAATTGGTTAGAAGTGCTTTAATGGCCAATTTTCCCTGAGGGGGAGGAAGATGATTTGGTTGCCCTTGATTCCTGGCAGCATTGCCTTGGTATGAATGATTGGGGAATGTCCTCCTTGGTATATCTCTATATGAAGGGGAAGATGACATCCCTTGCACCATTTACTTTCTAAGAGCTAGAAAATCATTTTTTAGTTTCTACACCATTGGATCAGTGGTGCTTATAGATGAATATTTAGAAGATGAAGAAGATTTACCTCTGTTAGGATCTCTCCTTATCTTCCCTGCCAAGATGAGATCATCTTCTACCTTAGTGGCGAAATCTTGAGTAGTAGCAAGGTCTATGTGGCTAGCATGTCTCAGCAAAAAACTTACTTCAGGCAGGTGTGAGTTGATGAAGAAACATTTAAGGTTCTCAAGTGTTGGCTTAGCAATTATAGGAATCATGTTCCTCAACTTGTCGAACTTGGCTATGAAATATCTCATTGGTTCATGAGGCTCCTTCTTCATTTGTGTGAGCTGAGCCAGTAGGGCATGCACATCTTCTATATGCTTGAACTTTAATTCAAACTTTGCTTTGAGCATGTTCCAGTCAGTCACAGTCTAGGCCTATAGATGATAGAACCAGTCTGCAGCAGCACCTTGCAATGTTTCCACAAATAGCTTGGCTGCTACGTCTTCATACTCTACACCTATCACACCGTAGGCTATGCTAAAAGCTGTGATTTGTTCATCAGGATGAACTCTCCCATCACCAAAGAATTTGGGAAAATTCTTTCTTGAACTACGTGGTAGCTCATGTAGAGGTGGGGTTAAATTGAGTGGGCCAAAAGAGTTACCCCAGGGGCCTTGAACTACCATTATATGGCTATGGAAAGGGGGAATAACAAATCTTGGTGAGGTATATATGGGAAAATATCTTCTAGCAGAGGAAAAAGAAGCTATGCCTTCTATTGGTGACCTGGTGTTAGTAGGAGGAAGACTCCTAGTTCATTAAAGGTGAGGTTGTAAAGGAAACAAATCAAAATTGCTCTGTTGCACCAACTGAAAAATAGGGTCAACAACACCTTGAGCTTTTTGGCTTCTTGTATAGTGTGGAGTGGCCAGATTGTAGAATAAAAATGGAAAAGAACTGGCCGTACTTCAGCTTAGAGCTTCAGGCTCCAAACTGCTCGTTCTTTCCAGTTGACATGGAGCTACTAGAGAATTGACTTTTAAAAGTGAAACGTTTGATCCCCAACAGCTCTGGTTTGTAGCTTAAAGTATATAATGGAAATGGATAAGGCTATAATGATAATGGATAAGACACAAGTGATGCGTCAATCTGAAGCTTGAGGCTTCAAATTGCACAAAATTGTTGTGTCCCCAGTGGAGTCACCAAAAACTTGTTGGCGTGAAGCTGGCAGTGTTCTTTCCTACTTCACGTTGTTCCCCATCGATATGAAATGCTTTGATTTGAATAGATTGGAAAAGGATTGGAAATGCTCGTTGATCCACAGTGAAGTAAATGGATAAGGAAAAGAATTAAAACTACTCATTCTTCCCCAATGGATTCACCAAAAAATTGTTGGGTGAATATTTTGTCACCAACTAACTGATGAGCAAAATAAATCTATTCAACCATAGCATAGGGAGATTGGTTTGAAAAATGTGCAAGTTTACCACATCAGAGGTGGACAAATCTCTCCTCTCATCAAAGGGAGGTTCCCTATAAATATGAGGATCTATATATTATATATATAAGCATAAAATAACACTCAAGGGTAGGACTACACCATCCATCTCTCATTTTTTAGAGATGATATTCACAGACAAAAGAGAAATCTTGGTGATAATACTAAAGGCACTTCTCTTCTTTTAAAAGTGGTCTTGCAGTAGGGCACAGGAGTTCTTTTTGGTGGGTAACCAATAGGTAACAAGGGCGCAGTAACTAACAGGATGAAGTGTAACACAAAGTCTCCACCTCAACTACCCAAAGAGTGAAATATGAAGGATAATGGGGGCACAAAGTCATCCCAAGATCCTTTACATAGAAAGAAACTAAAAACACACACTGAAGACAATTGTGACAGCACAAAGTCTTTCCATAATTGGCTTCAAGACACCTTCCTGATTACTTCCACTAGTTCTGCTTTTTAAATTAAATAAACAAGAATGCTCCTAGGAAATGGACATAAGAACAATTTCCTAAAATAAGACAAGCTATAATAGCACAAAGTCTGAGAACAACTTGCTTTCTTATTCAGATAAATAAATATGACCAAAAATCTGAGCTCAAAGTCTCAATAATTGCCTTTCAATTTGAGTAGAGTTTTGCTTCTATAATGGAGAGATCTCCCTTGCATAAAACAAGAGATTACAATATATAGCAGCCATGAAAGGCTTGGCACTTTTTTCCATGAAATGGCCCATGCTGCATTCAATGCCTTGAATGCATTTTTAGTTCTGTCAAGGGCCCATGCTTAGAACAGTGCATCGGCCTTAATTGTGGTGTGCCAATTCATCTCATGTCTCCTTCCAAGTATAGGCCGCCTGGTCCTTTCATTCTTATTTGCATAGCTATCCACTTTTTCCTTTACTTCATGGAAGAAAAATAGGTTGCGTCCTTGATTTGGTGTGCTCAGATGACTACTTGGTGGACTATTTCACCTACTGAAAATAACTCTCTCATAGATATTTCAATATCTTTTGTAGCCTTCTTTTCTTTCCTATTGCGATAAGAGATCTCAGGTTATCTTCTTCAGCTGGTCGCTTGGTTCATCCTTCAATTTTTGCGCTATATTTGAAAATTAATGGATATTCCATTACCTTAAATTTGACGTCCATGGGGACGTCAATGGATGCTGGTTATTTGAACCATATTGAACCATGAACCTTTGAACCTTTGAAAGTTCATTGGTTTAATAGTTTAACGGTTCAATCAGTCTTTATTGGTTCCATGGTTTAATCACTTCCTTGCTTTATTTGGAACTTTCTTTAATCCTTTGAACCTTTAAACCTTTTAACCACTTTGTTTCAAGGTTCAACAGTTTAATGTCTTTCTCAGAATCTTTTGTTTTTGGCTAAGTCTTTTGAAGCCTTGAAATTCCTTCTGATTTATGTCTTTGAAACACCCTGAAGGGAACGTGTCCCTTCGAGTCTTTGAGAAAGGTCCATTTTCTGGATGCTGAGATCCCCCCCGCAAGGGTACTTGCCCTTCGAGATTCTTTGGGCGGTCTTTCGGGTGGTCTTTCTTCTTCAATTCCTTCGAACAAAATGTCTAAAGGAATTCCTTCAAACATTTTATCCAAAGGAAATCTTCCCTTGCCTTAGCCAATTTTTGTCAGGATTTTGATCATTCCTTCAGACAAAATGTCTGAAGGAATTCCTTCAGACATTTTTTATGAAGGATTTTCCTTATAAAATTTTGCTGCGGAAAATCTTTCCAAAGGGTATCTCTTTATCCACTTTTGTTAATTGCCCTCTGCAAGGGAACTTGCCTTTTGTTCATTTCCCTCCACAAGGGCACTTGCCCTTTGGGATTTGGGGCACTCCTTTGAATCGTTCGATTGAATCAACTGATTGAATTAACTTTGGTTCAACAGCTCAACGGTTCAATACTGTGTTTCGCTCATTCAATTGACCGCTTGAACCAATATCTTTGAATAAACCTTTGAACCATTTTGGTTCAATGTTTAATGGTTCAATGGTTCAATCTTCTTTCTTTTTTCTAAGTCTTTTGAAGCCGCTAAACTTATCGAAGGGGTTGAACTTTGAACTTTTGCCGAAGTGCTTAACTCTTTAAGCTTGTTGACGTCATTGAATCTTTAAACCCATCGAACTATTAAACCTTTTTGGAAATGGGGTTTAATGGTTTAATCCTTTCTTTGAATCTTGATGATGAATATTTTTGGTTGAACTGAGGCGTTGAACCAATCTTGAAATTGCCTAAGTGTTAAGAACTTGTTCTTTTGTGAGAACTCGCCTATTGAAACCGTTGAACCAATTGAACTTGCTAGTCCTTAACTAAAAATGCTTGAATAATGAAGAATTTGAATGCTCAGAACAATTTTTTGAGAAGGGAAGAGGTAATTTTGGCCTACAGGACCAAAATAGTTCATATGTTGTCCCAAAAATGAGTGACAGATTTTGGGAACAATAGAACCTACAAAACACAAAAAATGGTCAAAAAGAGCTTGTTTTGCACCCCATCCGTACAAATACGTATATCTAGTTGGCATGGGAGGGACCCTGAGAGAGTCCTTTTCAACATCCAATAGCTATTTTGGTCAAAATATTCCATTTTGGTAGCTATCCAACTCCATTTTCAAAAACTAGTCTTTATAAGGGTTTTAGACCTATTTTTGGTCTTAAGGTTGATTCATAATGTTTAGACATTCAAATTGCATTCCAATGCCACAAAATAGTTGTTTAGGACCATAAATAACCCCTCAAAACTTCTTTGGAACCCATGTATATCCTCCAAGAAGATGTGAGCATTGAAACTTCTATCGAGCTTGTTTTCACCATTTCCTGCAAGTCTGAGTGGTTTTAAGGTCCAAAATGGCTTTCCTTGTGATTCCTATGAATACCAAGAGTTTTTACACATAATATATGACCTCATAAACATATCCCAATAGATTTTAATGTTCACCACATCCAATAAGTGTGAAAGGTCCTCAATTTGGACATAGGCCTGATGTTGTTCTTATAGCCTCTTTGTACTTCAAGGTCCAAAAATGACCTCCTAAATCTTTCCCTATTTCTCAATAGCTCAAACACATCTATAGTGACCTCATGAACATGTTCCAATCAGTTTAAATGCTCACCTAGGGCTAGAATTGCATCTGGCCCTTCAATTTTGTCACATCCCATTTTTCTATGCCAAGTTTTAGGGCACTTGTTGGTGATACCCTACTAGTAAACTATCATTCCCTTGTCGATGAAAGTATACATGTCATTTGTGATGAATTGGATGTTATACATGATCAGAATAAATCAAATATTATTAGTGGTATTATTAGCCTTGTTCAAGCACTTTATTTTCATCTTGTATGACTTTGGTTTAATTATTTCTAATTTTGATTTAGTCTCAGGTCATAGGTGATTGATTTGACCTGTGACACTCTAATCAACAATTTTCTCTCCAAAATAATTGTATGTTTATAATTTAAATATACATATTAATATCATGTTTTGCATGTATCATTATTCATTATATAAAGTGTATATATACATATGTAAATACTAAATAAATGAAGAAACAAAAATGGGTTTCTAGTCAAATGAATTAGAGGAAAATCCTAGGTGAAGGAATTGTGTGGATTCAATTTAATACAAATTTTTTGTAAATTGTCAGACATTGATGATAAATGGGAAAGTATCAAAGGTCAATTTCTCATAATATGTTTGAGTATGCAATAATCCCAAATTAAGCATGGAGATTATTTTTGACATGGAGTTCAATTTTGAGTGGAGACATATTCAGCCGGTGATATCAATCAATTTTAAAGTGTAATCATGAGCTTCAAACTTTACTTAAGGATCCATGCACACCAAGGTTGATTTTGCATGACAGTTTTGTGTGACTCAAGTTTCAGTTCAAGATATAAAAGTATATAATTTAATTGGTTAGTTGGGATATAAGGGGGGGCATTGATCTTGATGGCCATCATGTAATATTGGTGATCATCACGTCTAGGGTTTAAACCTCCCAAAGCAGATTTTTCATCCAACAGGATTAACATTATTGCCATATCAAGTTCTATTCTTTTATTTTCTTGAACTCAGCCCAAGAACAACACCTCCACTATTCTCTTATCTTAGTTGTTTCAATTCAAATAGAACCTTATTGTAATTCAGTCTAGGATTTCAATGGACTTAGCCCCTCTATGCTTTCAACAGACTATGAATATGCATTTATCTCCATGTCTGGACATGTCATATATATAATGTATATGTACTATGGTCATGTTTCTTTTTTGGGATGAATGTGAGAATTTATAAGTAAGATTCTATGAGTTGTGGAGAAGGGGAAGAGAAAGAGTGGGGTGATGGATGAAAAGAGTAAGAAAGGGTGAGTTTTATATAGTAAGGAGTCTACCACCATTTGCTATAGTAGTCTATAAAAAGAAAACAAATGAGTAGAATAGCAAGTGAGTTCATATTTCTTATGTCAATTATAACTCCTAGCTGGATACATTGGTATTACTAGTTTTAAGACCTAAACTGTCAAACACTTATAAAAGTTACCAATCCATGCCTTGATGGATATGAATCATTAGTAAAATGTTTATTTGTCAAGATGAAATGTAGAAACTTTAGGGAGTTTGTCCTTTATGTACTAGGGATTATGTAGGATTCATTATAATGTGTAATACCTATAATTTGAATCTTTTTTTAAATTTTTTGATTATAACATTGCTAACATCAGATCCGATAGTTGATCAATGAAATTACCAGGTATTAATCTCTATTGTAGTTGAACAGTTATGTCATCCTAAGGGTGATATCTGTATAAGTAACCATTCTAATTTTTAAGGGTGATAAATATAATATCCATTCTAATTTATTTTCATTCCACTCCTCTTAATCTATATATACTTGTTGATCCCTGGTGCTATAGGTAACATTCATTATATACTCGTTAACATGGTATTATTTGTTTGTTATTATCATTACATACGTAAGAGTATTTGTATTATAGTTTATACAACAATTAGGGAATAATAAAGCAAATGATTGTCTTTTTGTATGTTAAGCCTGTTGTGGCTTATACCTATAAAAAGTTAACCATGTATGTGGCGATAAAATAAATACCCAAAGAAATATACATATAGCGATATCTATGAATATACTAGGGTTATGTATATTTCAATCTAAAAGATGTGAATTGTTCAGCATATAAGATGTATTGGTAACCTTATATAGTTTGATCATCTACGTAAACATGACTCTAATCTTTTGGTATAATGTAATCCAATTAGTGGTAAGATGTCTAGGGATGTGTTAAAAATTGAATATGAATATCCTTAAACCTTGTTATGATCATAACCAATCTATGATATATTTCCATGATGCAGGATCATTAATATTCCATAAATATGAAATACGTTCAATTGAGTGATTATTGTAATGGTGAATACATTATGAAATTAAATAATTTAATAACATCCATGGAACTATGTTCACTAGGTAACAATCATTACTAAAGAGATTACTTCTTGATAACAACATTATGATATAAAGATGCATTATGAATCTAGTAAATTGAGAATCCCATGTTAATAATAATTCTTTGTCTATCATTTATAGTGGTGAATAAGATGATTAGAGCAATTCTCCTTTACTTCTTGATTGATTATTAATTTTGTAAACTTTAGGATTTATGCACCATGATTTCTTAATAGTTACTTCATATAAGATGTGTTTGATTCATTTTATAGGGGTTTTATCAAGTGAAAAATAAAATGAAATCAACATAATGTTTACCTCATACACCAATAAAGTGGTTAAGGAAGGATGAAGCTAGTGGATAACCTAACAAGATGTATTTAGCTTCAACATATACTAGAAGGTTATAACTCAAATGACTCTTGGCAATCCTTATAATAATTTAAAAGTTAAAATTTAAATTAAAGGTTGAGTTATTCATTAGTATTCCAAAGTAATAGATCTATTTTGGATAGTCAGCCTATTTCTGTCAAATGATGGTCAAAGTCCTTAGAATTATTATTGACTGCAAAAGTTCTTTGATTCATATACTCAAACGGTATGATTATGTAAGAACTCTCGAGTCATATAATTGTAAGATCAAAAGTTTATTTAACCTATGAATAGATAAACCCTTTTATATGCAATTAGTCATGACCATGGTAGTGAATGAGGACATGAGACAGATGTTAGACATCATTAGTCCTAGCTTATACATATTTGATGTGGGTGATAGGGTTGTAAATATCTTTGAGTCCTCTCTTTGTATTTGAGGAGTGTATTTATACCTAATCCTTGTATGCATTCATTTGACAAAACTATTGAGTAAACATTTATACCTTTAGTAGTTTGGTAGAACTACATCTAGCCCTAATTCTTCACATGTAGGTGACATCGTAGATATGTATGGCATCTCAAGGATTGAGTGCGGGCATAGGAAACTAACCTTGATAGGTGTTCCTTACTGTGGCATATACTATAGCTTTGCTAGAATGCTAGTGAAATCAAATATTATTTTTATAGCACAGTACTATTATGCAAATTTATCATTAGGATCAAGTTTGTCGCATCTTGTAAGGATTAAAACTTGTATGCGGTATATTTCATGATAAATGTAATTGTGCAAGTGACTAGACATTTTTAGAATAACATAGTGCATCATGAGGTGTGCCTAGAGATTATGTTCTCTTTAGATTATTATTGAAGGTATACTCAGATAGTATAATCTTGACTTACTTTATTATTATTATTGGGTGTAAGATTATTGTTGGTGTTGAATCAGATACTCAAACATAAAGACCTATGATAGTATGGGATGCCATAGTTTTTTATAGTATAGAAAGTACCTAGATGGTACATACTGTATACATTATATATTGGCCCACACCTAAATAATTATATATGTTATAGTTGTTAATGTTTGGGCAGAGCGATCATGAACTATGATAGTATGGGATATCATAGGATACTTCAACTTAGATGTATATACTCAAGTGGTACATACTATAGCTATATGTTTAGATTTTTACTTAAATTAACTATTCAAATGGTTTTGACTTGAGCAGTATGTTTATATCAGTTAGTAAGGCAAAATGTATGCATGCATGCAATCTTGAGAGTATAAATCAATGATAGGTTTAAATGTTATGTATGGTATGTCTTGCTTTGTTTTATATACTTAGCTTACTTATGTTCTTAGCATGTGATTCTCTATGTAATTATGAATGCATATTTCTTCATCATGTCTATTATATAGATTTTATGTGAGAGTGTTGGGTAAGCACATAACCCCAGATAGTAAGGTGTTAGATTTGAGTGTATCACTTAGTTGTGGAATTGTATCCCAGAGCTTTTAAATCTCATCTATGTCACAAGTATTGTTTTCCCTATTTGGATTAGAGTTTTAAACCCTTTGATGGTGACGTCTCATGGAGGAGACCATCACATTTGAAAGGAGAACTACATCAGACCCTGATTCTAAGGATCGGATATCTAGGTTGCCCAAGATTGGGGTGGGGCATCAGGTCTAGATCCTTAGGCTAGGTTAGGGTAAACTTGATTGTATATACATCTATGTGACTGGTTGAATTAGTACTAGTAATTAGTGGTAATTTAGATTGTGTTAATGTCCATAGTGAGATAGTAAACTTTTTGTGTCATACATTTTATACTGTTACTCGTAGTATTGGAATGTTAGAATTGTTACTACTTGAATTTATTGAATTTATGATTGTCTAAAGTATTCTAAAAACTATGGTTGAATGGATATTCAATATTTAGTTTTTATAAAAATTATATTTTCTAAGTACAACTAGTCAAGATGTTACAAATTGAGTATTAGGCCTACTCCTTGCTTAATGGCATTACTTACAACCTTTATAGGTCTAGACTACTCTGCTTAGTTTCACCCCTACATGAGGTTCTCTCCATATTTTCCTATATGTATTTCAACTGTATACACCTTCCTTCTAGGTCTAAACAACTTCTATATCACCTCTTTTATTCATTTCTCAAGGTTGCAAGGGTTTATGTATGGGGAAAAGTACCCCCAATCTGAAACAAAATAGGGGGTACTTCCCCTATTTCCTCAGAAAAACCATTCATTTTTGAGCTTCCATAACTCATAAACATGTTATTTACAAATTTTTATCCCTTGGTTAGATGTCTAGACCCTCTAACTTCCTCAATTTCTCAAAAAGACTTGTCAAGGAAAACTGTCTGCAGAGTTCCTTTCCAGGGACTATGTTTTGCATCTTAGAGCTCCCCTTTTTGCTTGATATAAAATTATGAGAGTTTCACAAGGTTTTTTATGACCATAATTATTAATTTTTTATCTTTTCAACTCACTTCAAATTTTGTGTTCTCACCTCACACCTTGACTAAGACAAAACTAAGTTGTCTTTTGACTATGACTCCTCTTTGAAGTTTTCCCTGTAGGTAGTTTTGGTTCTAATTGATTTGATAAAGGTGTTAAGATACTCCTTTGAAACCTATTGTAGTCACATAACATCATTTTCCTTCAAAAATTAGTCCAAGTTTTTAAAACCCCACCATACATACTCATAATAGTCTCTTACCTATTGACTGTGACACTTTGCTCTCAGTACCCTATTGTAGGTGTTCATAGGCTTGGCCAAGGTGATTGTGATGGAAAAAACCTTCTTGATTTATCCTTGAAGGCCCCAACCTGATTGGTCAACTTTGAACCCACATTAGATGGATAAACACCATCATAACACATGCCTAGTCACTACTCCTTCATCAAAACTGAGTTCTTATTGTTTGGACTGAGACATCTACCTGTAGGTTGTCTGTGACCTTATTCACTTGGTCATGATGCCCATAAAATCTTTGAAATAACCTTTGATTCCACACAAGCCACACATCTAGAAAAAATATTCACTTTTGAAGGTTTTAGAGTACCATTCAAATACTAAATTGGGTCATTGTCATATTTGTCTTATTGTAGGTCAACCTTTACACAGTGTACAAATTGATTGATGTGTTTGGAGGCTAAGCACAACAGATATCTTCCTTCAAATGGTATTTTAGTTTATGAATTCCATTTGAACCCTTTTGGAACCACTTTTATGTGTTGGCATGACTAGCATTGCAAATTTCAAAAGTAAATCATTTTGAATTTTTAACTGTATATATGATTGATTGCTTTCAGTAATTTCTTAGGCAACTTTGGGGTTCCTTACAACCATTTTCCCCTAGTCCTCTGCCTTATACCCTTTGCAAGGTGATAGAACTATGTAGAGGCTACATGGTTTACCAATTTAGGTGTTTGGATCACCTTTAAATCATGTTAAATGAGGTCCTTAAAAATATCTTAGGCCTCTATTTGGTCAATTTAGGGACTGTCTCCCTAAACTCATACTCTTGCCCTTTCAAGTTAGTTTCACACTCCCTTTGCTCTTTAGACACTTTGTATATATTGTCGAGGTTTGATCCTCATAACAAGGCTTTAAGTAAGTGTTAAATGGTTTCATATTCTCTATGAAATCATTTTATTACCCTGCTCAACCACCTGTAGGTAGATGCTTTGGTGCATAACAGTGAGCTAAATATGATTAAGATGAAACTTCTTATGAATGTGAATTTTGTATGTTTCCATCAAGCATGCCAATGCACCTTTAGCAATGTTAAGCAGTTAGAAAACCTCTTTTATCCTTTCACACCTCAAGATGACATCATTAGAGGGTCCTATAGGTGAAAATGAGTTGGATATAGACAATGAGTTTGGGCAAGAGGACAAAGATAGACCAAAATGCCTCACTAAAATATCAATCCTATTTTTAACCTTCCACACACATGGTTGACCACAAGGAACATCTAAAAAAATCTTAAAACCCTCTTTTCAATGTGGAAACCATCTGCAAACACCTGGAATAAGGCAGGTAGCATTTGTCATGACTATTTTGGCATAGTGAATAAGCTTGTAAACACACTTGCACCCTTTCCAAGTATCTAGACGGAATAATTTCAATTAATCATTGCTTGGACAACTAAAATAGTATGATTATCATCCCATGAGTAATTTGAATAATTATATATAGGTGACTATGAATGAAAATGGACAAGGAGTTGACAGTGGGGAATGACAAGTTTGTAAGCCACCCAAGGCATGAGATGGTGAAGATAAAATATGAAAGGACATGGTCACATGACCTAGAGTCTTGTGGAACACTATTACCATCTACATGAGACCTTTATGTTCAATTCAAGATTTTGTAATTAAAAAAATAGACTGAAACTACTTAGGTTGGCCCCCTCTTACAAAGTGAGATATTAGACTTATCAAATCAACTTGAAAGATGAAACTAATCATGGAAACCATTTTATGAGTAATATAATATGATTTGGAACCAAACTTAGCAAGTGAATTGTATAGAATCTCCTAAACAAGACCAAAACCTGAAGGGTGCACAGATTGATATACATATTTGCACAGTCAACTTCAAATGAATGGTTCATAAAGTAAAATTAATCATTATAAAACTTATTGATATGAAAATTAATGTATATAAATGTAAACCAACTTCCCAAATTCATTATGCCTGAAACCCCTTGTGTTGGCCGTATCAAATATAAACTTACAAGTCACTTTTGTTTGCCAAGAAAAGTGGAAAGAGAGAAAAATGGTTTTGAGAAATAAATGGCACTTACAAATAAATTAAAGAATTAATATGAATGAGGGTAAGCTTAAGAGTCACATTTCAACCCTTTCCAAGTGGCACACTTCCCAAAGAGGCCATACAAGTGTTATTTTCTATTTCTTTGCCAACAAAACTGATTTTTATATGAACAACCTTCCATATTTTTAGTAGTGTCAGTTATATAAGACTTATAATGACACATTGGATATGAAATCATGTTTTTAAACTTGCACATTTCCTAATGAACCCATACAAAGCATTAAATGCACCTTTTTGACCCCTCAAATGACCCAAAAATGATACAAGGACATAAAAACTAATTGACCAAATCTAATATAACATTAGTTGACATTATTTACCCTATAAAACACCTTATGAAAATATATTATACCCCCTTATAAACCTAAAAATCCAATTTTTTTACTAGGGGTGCCCCAATTTGACCTAAAAGTCAAAATTGATCAACAAATTGGTGACTCATAGGGGTAGTATGCCTACTATACTAACCAGACCAGTAGCCTTATCAATACATTGGGTTTAGGATTCATTTAAAGACTGAAACAAACAAGAAAATTTTGACCATTGACCAAAAACCTTTAATCAAGACAAGACACTAAGACTACCTCAACCACACAAAGCAAAAGACACACACATGTGCTCAAGGCACTTAGGGGAATTATAAAATAACATATTATTTACAAATAATAATAAATCATACCTTCCTCCTGTATCAAAGGGGAAGTTTGAAGCATCACTTTCTTCATGAGATGGAACATGGTGTAAAACATGCTTCACCTTAGATTGGATGTTTTATGGATCAAACTTGATCTTTGGCACTTCAATTGCTATAATCTCAAGTATACTAGCTTTAAAAAATTCTATAATGTATAATTACTCCTCTTGCATCCAAAAATATTCAACCTTCTCATGTGAATCCCCAATTACAACCTCAATTGATGATAGATCAAGGCATTCCTTCTTGTCTTCCATGGTGCTCTTAATAAGATTAGGCTTCTCCTCAGATGCAAGATCTTCTAGCTCATCAAGGATATTTTTAAACTCTATCCAATATTGATCATTGTCTTCCATGGAAACCTCTTCTTTCACCTTGTCATACACTTGGCCTTCAATTTGGCAAAGCTCTTCAAGTTCTTGAAGTAACTCCATTTGCAATTGCCAATCATCCTTGTCTTATTTATCATCTATAACCACTACCTCTTCCATCTTCTCTTCTTGACATATGATTTCATCAATATGGTGTTCTTCAAGATCCATTACATCATCAAGTGGCTTTGTGATAGTTGGTTCTTGACCAGCAAAAAGAGCTCCATCTTTATGTTTGATTGCACATTCAAGCTCATATTGATTAGACTCATCAACAAAATTGGGTTTATCATTAGCTATGAAATATTTTGGAGAAGAAGAAACTTCAACCAAATCATAAAATTCATTTCATATGGCATTAAACTTTTGACATAGATCTTCTTCCTCATGATCATCTTCAAGAGCTACTTCTTCTACCTTGGTCTCATGAAACTCTCCTAGGACTGCCACTTCTTGAGGGATGACTTGACTTTCATTATTGATAGCACATTTCACTTCATGTTTATGATTATCATATACAACCACTAGATTAGATGAATATTCTTATTCAAGGGATAAAATATCTTCCTTCTCCTTCTCCTTCATGGTGATGCCAAGACTAGGTATTTTGAAATCATGTGATCTAGCCCAATGAGGTTGCCAAGGAGATAGGTTTTATTTAAACAAGAGCTCTCTTTCTCTATCAACCATCTGATCCTCCTTAGGTTCCCATTCCATAGGTCCATCAAAGAAAAGAGTGAGAGGTTGAGGACAAAATGAGATAGTTGGTGGAGGTGGTACATAGAACTCAAAATCAAGTTGAGGGTGAAAAGTAGGGGTTTTTCCATGGACACACATTCCTTCAAACATAGAGACATTAGATATTGGATTATCCTTTAGTTCACCAAGGGGAGTAACTATGGTGATTTATTCCTAAAAATCACTCATGAGAGTCTCTTGATCAACCATGAATTGAATTTTTTATTATTTACTTACTTCTCTCAAGATAGGTTCCTCTTTGAGAAGAAATGGAGTGAAGGCTTGATGGATAGGCCCATGGATTTGAGGTGAAGGAGATCGAGAAGGAGATGTAGTGGAAGGTTAATGGGTTGGATATGGAGTGTGGTATTAATTAAAAGGCTTAAGAATGGGTTTGGAAAAGAGGAAAGCACTAGTGAGTTCTAATGGAAGTGAATTCTTAGACTGATTAGGAGGAGTAACATCTACATGAGTAAGAGTTGCATTTTTCCAATGATATCTTTGTGTACAACACATAAAAACCTTTTATTTCATTTGAAAATTCTGATAATAATACTCTTTAGGCTGATAGTAATCATGAAATTAATGATAGGGCTCATATTGAGGTTGATATATAGGTGTTTCTTGGTAGCCATTCTCATAGAATTGTCCAACAACATGGTGTCCATATGAAGAGGGAAATGAAGAGCTATATGGATGACATGGTTCATAGGATTGATATCCATTTTTATATGGATGACAAGGATCACATTGTAATTGATGAAGGTCATATTTAGGTTGGTAAGGATCATGACAAGGTTGACTAAGGACTTGTTCATATTGATGGGGAATGACACAAGCTTGTAATGTCTCAATAAGTTGTAGGGAACAAAACTAAAATCCAAGGTCAGCCATGAAACTTTATTGGAAATTAATAACATAATTAAATGTTATAAAAAATATTTTAATGGAATACCTAGGCTTCTTGACCATCTTATGTATCTTTGGAGTCACCATTGATGCTTTGATATATGCCTCCAAAGGCTGATTGTTGGGAGACAACACCAAAAATCTCCCAATCTCTTGGAATAAGAGTCCCACCGAGCATGCCAAAAATTGTTTTCACTTATATTTTCACCCTTTTATGAGATTTAAATATATCCTCATCCAAGTGGCATAATGGAATCACCTTTAGGCTTGTGGGCAGCCTAAGGAATGAGGTGAGCCTCTAGATAGGGCTAGCTCCCTTGATGTACCACTTAGGATTGCAACTACTAATAACTTTAGGGATGAAAATGGAGATGGATAAATTAAATAAAAATAATCTAATGGAGGTGATACATGAAATTAACTTATGACATCCAACCATATTCATAATACACTTGAAATCAAAGGACAAACTAAACATACACTCTCCAATCTATGTCTTCTTGCATCAATGTTACATTGTGGGGTTATGGATGAATGTGAAAATCTAGGAGGATTAAACAAGAGGCTTCTAGTGGCAATAATTAATATACTAGTTCACTTAAACTTTTACATTTATTGAAACACATCACATGCCTTATAAGAAGAAGTTGCAAATAGGTGAGAGAATGTGACAACTTACTAAGAAATCCATAGTCTTCACTAGGCAAATTCAACATTCAACTGAAAAACACTATGAGAAGTCATGGAAGAGGAAAAACTTTGTCAGTTTATTGATCAAAAGGTATAAAAATGATAAGGGATTTTCCATACTTAGGTGGAGCATCCCTTTAATGCCAAAATGGATAGCTCTTATAGAGCTTAAGAGAGAGAGAGAAGAAGAAAAGTCTAAGGGTCACAAAGACACTTGTCAAGATAATAAAATTATTTATCCATGAATTAAAATATGATATGGTTCAAAACATGCAATTTCATGAAGTACAATTTTCAATTAAAGTTATCAAATTTATGCAAAGTGGCATAAAACCCTTCCTTTTGCATAGAAAAATTACCTTCATGATTGGGCATGTTTGAACATCCCATAACTAATAAGGATTATATATAATGATTATAATGGAATTTGAGGTTCTCATACATACATATAAATTCATTTATTGTATGCTTGGTCTTCTAAAATCACCTGGGAAAGAGCCATCATCATTTGTTATCTAGAAAATTGCCTTTTCATGCACCGTGCACACTTGGCCTCAAAATTGGCATCATTTTTCCATGAAAATCCATGTGAGTGAGTGAATGATAATTTTTAAGTCCCTATATGGCCTTATAATCAATATTTACACCTTAAATTCATCTCACTTGAAGTTTTTCATCTTCTTCACTAGCTTGTCCAATATGCTAGATTTGACTGGCTGAGTTGAATGACCTAGTTGGGGCACTTATAAGTTTTTTCACGGAATTAAATGAATATTTTGAGTTACCTTAAGTCTCAATATTTTACCCAATTTTTTTTTCATATCTTGAATCCTTATAGAACTTGAAAAACACAAAAAAGGGTCAAAATATCATGTTTTTCACCCCATACATACAATTTCGTACAATTATTTGGCATGGGATGGAGTCTGAGAGATTCCTTTTCAACATCCAATATCTATTCTAGACAAAATATTCCATTTTGGTAGCTATCTAGCTCCATTTTCACAAACTAGTCTCTGCAAGGGTTTTGAAAGGGTTTTAGGCCTATTTTTGGTCTTAAGGTTGATTCATAAAGTTTGGATGATTAATTTGTAATAAAATACCACAAAATGGTCATTTAGTACCATAAATAATCCCTCAAAACTTATTTGGCTCCCATGCAAATCCTCCAAGAAGATATGAGCATTGAAACTTCTCCTATCGAGCTTATTTTCACCATTTCCTGCAAGTCTGAGTGGTTTCAAGGTCCAAAATGGATTTCCTTGTGATTCCTATGAATTACAAGAGTTTTTACACATATTATATGACCTCACAAACATATCCCAATATATTTTAATGTTCACCTCATGCAATAAGTGTGAAAGGTCCTCAATTTGGACATAGGCCTGATGTCGTTCTTATAGCCTCTTTGTACTTCAAGGTCCAAAAATGACCTAATAAAGCTTTCCCTATTTATCCATATCTCAAAAACATATATAGTGGCCTCATCAACATTTTCCAATCAATTTAAATGCTCACCTAGGGCTAGAATTGCATCTGACCCTTCAAATGGGTATTAGGCCTACTCCTTGCTTAATGGCATTACCTACAACCTTTGTAGGTCTAGACTAATCTACTCAATTTCACCCATACATGAGGTGATATAAAAAATTTATTATATGTATTTCAACTATATTCACCTTCCTCTTAGGTCCAAATAACTTCTAGATCACCTCTTTTATTTATTTCTCAAGGTTGCAGGGGTTTATGTATGGGGAAACGTACCCCCTATCTGAGATAAAATAGGGGGTAGTTTCCATATTTACTCAAAAAAACCATTAATTTTATGATCTTCCCTAACTAATAAACATTCTATGTACAAATTTTTATCCCTTCGTTAGATGTCTAGACCCTCCAACTTCCTCAATTTCTCAAACAGACTTGTCAAGGAAAACTATCTGCAAGGTTCGTTTCAAGGGACTATGTTTTGCATCTTAGAGCTTCCCTTTTTGCTTGATATAACATTTTGAGAGTTTCATGAGGGTTTTTATGACCATAATTATTTATTTTTTATCTTTTCATATCACTTCAACTTACATGTTCTCACCTCACACCCTGACTGAGACAAAATGGAATTATCTTTTGACTATGACTGCTCTTTGAATTTTTCCCTCTAGGTGGTTTTGTTTCTAATTGGTTTGTTCAAGGTGTTAAGAGAATACTTTGAAACCTCCTATAGTCACAAAACATCCTTTTCACTCAAAAATTATTCTAAGTTTTCTACAACCACACCATACATACTCATATTAGTCTCTTACCTATTAACTGGGACACTTTGCTCTCGATACACTGTTGTAGGTGTTCATAGGCTTGGCCAAGGTGATTGATATGGAGAAAACCTTTTTGAGTTAACCGTGAAGGTCCCAACCTAATTAATAAACGTTTAACCCACATTATATGGATAAACACCATCATAGCACATGCCTAGTCACTGCTCCATCAAAATTGAGTTCTTATTGCTTGGACTGAGACACCTACCTATAGGTTGTCTGTGACCTTATTCACTTGGTCATGATACCCATAAACTCTTTGAAAAAACCTCTAAGGTCACACAAGCTACATATATTGAACAAATATTCACTTTTTAAGGTTCTATATCACCATTCAAATACTAAATTGGGTCACTGTCTTATTTGTCCTATTGTAAATCAACCTCTACATAGTGTACGGACTGATTGATGTGTTTGGAGGCTAACCACAATAGATCACTTCCTTAAAATGGTATTTTATTTTATGAATGCCATTTTAACCCTTTTATAACCACTTTTATGTGTTGGCATGATTGTCATTTCAACTTTGAAAAGTAAATCACTTTGAAATTTCAACTGTAGATATGACTTGTTGCTTTCAGTAATTTCTTAGGCAACTTTGGGGTTCCTTACAATTGTCTTACCCTAGTCCTTTATCTTCTACCCTTTGTAAGGTGATGCACATATGTATGTGATATATGGTTTACCAATTTATGTGTTTGGATCACCTTGAAAGCATGTTATATGAGGTCCTCAAAAATCTCTTAGGCCTCTGTTTGGTCAATTTAAGGACTGTCTCCCTAAACTCAGACTCTTGCCCTTTCAATTTAGTTTCACACTACCTTGCTCTTTAGACACTTTGTATATATTGTCAAGGTTTTATCCTCCTACCAAGGCTTCAAGGAAGTGTCAAATGGTTTCATCTCTCTGTGAAAGCATTTTATTACCCTGCTCAGCCACTTGTAGGTGGATGCTTTGGTGCATAACAGTGAGCCAGATATGAGTAAGATGAAACTTATTATGAATGTGAATTTTTTATGTTTCCATAAAGAACTCTAATGAACCTCTATCAATGTTAAGAAGTTATAAAAATTATTTTGTCCTTTCACACTCAAGATGATGTCATCAGATGGTCCTGTATTTGAAAATGAGCTGGATATAGACAGTGAGTGTGGGAAAGAGGACAAAGATAGACCAAAATGCCTCATAAACATATCAATCCTATTTTTAAACTTACACACACATTTTTGACCACAAGGACCTCTTAAAAAAATCTTTAAACCCTTCTTTCAATGTGGAAACCATCTACAAACACCTAGAACAAGGCAAGCAACATTTGTCATGACTATTTTTGCATAGTGAACAAGATTTTGAACACACTTGCACCCTTTCCAAGTATCTAGATGGAATCCTTTCAATTAATAATTGTTTGGACAACTATAATAATCTTAATATCATCCCATGATCAAGTTAAACAATCATATATAGGTGACTGTAAATGAAAATGGGCATGGAATTGACAGTGGAGAATGACAAGTTTGCAAACTACCCAAGACATGAGAGGGTAAATCCAAAACATGAAAGGAGGTGGTAACATAACCTAGAGACTTTTATAACACAATTCCTAACTATATGATACCTCTGTATGCAATTCAAGCTTCTATAATTATAAAAAAATTGACTGAAACTGCTCATGTTGCCCCCTCTTACAAAGTAAGCTATTATACTTATCAAATCAACTTTAAAGATGAAAATAATCATGAAAACCATTTTAGGAGGAATACATTATGATCTGAAACCAAACTTAGTTAGTGAATTTTATGTAATCTCCCAAATAAGACCAAAACCTAAAGGCTACACAGATTGATAGGTAGATTTACACAGTCAACTTCAAATGAATAATTCATAAATCATAGTTGATCATTATAAAACTTATTTCTATGAAAATTAAGTTCTATGAGTTTAAAACAACTTCCCAAAATCATTCTTCCTGAAACCCCTTTTGTTGACCATACCAAGTACAAACTTGGAAGTCATTTTTGCTTGCCAAGAAAAATGGAAAGAGAGCAAATTTTTTTTGAGAAATAAATGGCACTTCTATATCAATTAAAAATTGAATATTAATTTGGGGAAGATGAAGAGTCACATTTAAACCTTTTCCAAGTGGCACACTTCCCAAGGAGGTCATGCAAGTGCCATTTTCTCTTTCTTTGCCAGGATAATTGACTATTCTCTGAACAACCTACCATATTTTTAGTAGTATCAGTTATCTAAGACTTATAATGGCACATGGGATATGACATCACATTTTGACAATTGTACATTTCTCAAAAAACCTGTACAAAGCATTAAATGCACCTTTTTGACCCCTCAAATGACCTAAAAATGATATAAAGACATAAAAACTAATTGACCAAAGATAATATAATATTATTTGACATCAATTAACCTATAAAACACCTTATTAAAATATATTATACCACCTTATAGACCTAAGAATCCAATTTTTTTACTAGGGGTGACCCAATTTGACCTAAAAGTCAAATTTGGATAACACTTGCATGAGGAGACATTGTAGGCACTTGCCCAACCACATTACTAAAGACTTTGAGCTCCATATTTAGGCATAAACATGCTTTATGATAGGCATTGAATGAGAGTCACATGGGGAAGGTATATCTTGTCATTGTTATGCTTTATTGTTTATTTCTTAACTTCATGGACCTAGCCCACACAAGGAAGAAATATTGAAGTGTTTGGTTTTGTGAATTTGCTTTTATTTGGATAATAAAATATATATTAACCATTCTTTTAATCTTGTTACTCAATCATTAAAGCTTGAAGTGTTTAGTTTTGTGAATTTATTTGTATTTAGATATTAACATAAAAACTAACCCTTCCATTAATCTTATTATTCAATCATTATTGTGTTAGGAATTAAACCAGAAATCTATGCAGAATAATTTCATAGAATCATAATATTGGGTGAACCACATTAAACATGGTCTTCTTATTTTGCATGTTTATTTATTTTTCTTTCTGTGTATATATATATATATACACAGAAATAAAAATAAATAAACATGCAAAATAAGAAGACCATGTTTAACGTGGTTCACCCAATGTGGGCTACATCTACCAAGAAACACTTGCTCAAATTTTATTACAAGCCACAAGAGTACAAACCACTCTCAGATCAGTCTTCTCACAATTACAATGCACAAATACTTTTTGGATTTGTGCTCAACAAACCCTCTTTAATTTTCACTTGAATTCACACACTCTATTCTCACATCTCAAACCCTTGTTCTCATGATTTATTACTTACGAAATATCTATCAATATATAATACATCAACAAAGCGGTATTATAGAGTGTATAATAAATTTAAAATTTACAGTATTTAAAAATACATTTTAATTTAGAAATAGGCTCCACAACACAACATATTGTGTTCTTATAATCATCTCTTTCATTACCTTTGAGCATTTCATGTGCCTATTTTTTATGGATTCTTCATTTGAAAATTCCTTGTACCATCGTACCTTTGTTTGTGTCATTCATATCATCTTTAATCTGTATAATAGTTAATATCCTTGAGCTATGTTTACTAATCTAATTTGATAGGGTAAAATATTTAGATCAAATAATGATTAAATCCACCCTACTAGAGAAAATAATTTAAATCAACAATCAAATATATCCTGTTGAGGAAAATCATTAGTTAACCAGTCTATCTTTCTTCTAATTCCAAGTTCTACAATTTTTATCTTCTTCGAGAATATTAAAGTGTGCAACTTTTTTTGGGATCAATCATTCCCAAAGCCCACAACTTTCACCATGTTTGGGGTATGCCACATTTTGCCTCTTATTTTGGGATGCATCCTTCCCACTTCCCCCTGCCTTGAGGCCAATTATATTCTATTATTTTTAAGCATTGAAAATCAAAACATGCAAGCATTAGGTCATTTGGATTAATCTCATCCATGGGTTAATTTCACTCTTCTTCTTCTTTCTTCCTCTCTTTTTCAAGATCCCATTCATGTATTTCATCCTTGCATGCCCTCTCGAGGGGGCATCATGGGTTACTAATTGTTTCTTCATCTAATTTTTAAAAAATATGTTACTTCATTTGTGTCTCAGAACACCTTATCAAACATGAGTAAATTGTAGACACTCAATTCTCACAACTCTCATGTCAAAATTATAGTTAGAATCATTTATAGAAATAACACATGAATTACCAAAAAACCCAAATTCTTATGCACACTTGGGGTGCATCTTCTAAAATGTATTGGGGAATTCATTATTAGATCAAGGCATTGTACACAACTATCAACTTCACTTAATTCATCTCGAGTCAAATTATGACTGTGCAAGAGATGTTTTGGGATTAATTATGTCGAACAGTTCTTTGACTTTCAAAATTCACTTCACTTTTCGTTAATTAAACTTGTTTACTTATCCTAATCTTTTTAAAATAAGAAAATTTGTATCTTTTACAATTTCCTATATTCTAAATTCATTAATTGGATTTATTCCTCAAATCTTATGACAAGTGGCCAAATGGATCATGACATCACAACAAATATCTAAAATGATGACATCATCATGAAAGTTGTCATGCACTTATAAAATATCAAGAAAATATCTAATTTTAGAAGCCATGCTTAATTAATGCTAGACAATTAATGCTTTTGACTCAAAAATTGAATCTATTTATGGCCACACATCTTAATTTTGATCTTAAGGTTAGAACCAATGTAAGAAACCTATAAATACCAAGGCCATGATCTATTTCTAAAAGCTTTATTGTGCTATTTTATTATGCACAATTCTATCTAAATCTTCAACCATTTCTTCTACAATTCATTCAACAAAGGACAAATCTAAATGGTACATGAGGAGATGTTGGAGGCACTCACCCAACCACATTACTAAAGACCTTGAGCTCCATATCTAGGCATAAACACACTTGTTGGTTGGTTTTAAAGGAGATTCATATGGGGAAGGTATAACTTGTCATTATTATGCTTTCTTGTTTATTTCTTGACTACATGGCCTAGCCCACATGAGGGAATAAGATTGAAGTGATTAGTTTTGTGAATTTATTTGTATTTGGATACTAACATAGAAACTAACCCTTCTTATAGTCTTATTCTATAATCATTATTGTGTTCTTAAAATCATATCTTTTATTACCTTTGAGCATTCTTGTGTGCCTAGTTTTATATGGCTTCTTCATTTGAAAATTCCTTGTACCATTGCACCTACGTTTGCATCATTCATATCATCTTTAATCTAAGGAACATGTTATATCCTTGAGCTATACTTATCAATCTACCATGCTGGGGTAAAATATGTCGACCCATCAACAATCAAATCTACCCTATTGGGGAAAATTATTTAATTCATAAATGAACTTTTCCCTATTGGGGCAAATCATTAGTCAAACAATCTATCTTTCTTCTAGTTCTAAGCTCTGTAGCTTTCACCCTCTTTGGGCAATTCAAAGTGTGCAACTTATTTTGGGATAAATCTTTCCCTAATCCTAAAACTTTCATCCTTTAGGGTATGTCAAAGTGTGTTGCTTATTTTGGGATGCATCCTTCCCACTTCCCCTACCTTGGTGCCAATTACATTCTCTATTTTCAAACATTGCAAATCAATGTGTGCAATCATTATCTCATTTGGAATAATCACATCCATGGGTTGATTTCACTCTTCTTCTTACTTTTTCCTCTCTATTTTGAGATCCCATTCATGTATTTCATCCCCATATTCCCTCTCGAGGGGTCATCATGGTTCATTAATAATTTTTTTGTCTAGTTGTTCAAAACTTCTTTTTAATGATTTTTTAATTCTATAAAAAGACGTTTCTTCGTCTATGTCTTGAAACATCTTATCAAACAAGGAAAAAATGTAGACACTCAATTATCACTACTCTCGTGTCAAAATTAAAATTATAGTGATTTTGATAAATAACACATGAATCATTGAAATACTTAAATTCTTTTACACACTTGTAATGCATCTTTTGAAATGTATTAGGGCCTGCTTAATTAGGGTAAGACACTATACACAACTATCAGCTTCACTTAATTTATCCCAAGTCAAATTATGACTATGTAAGAGACATTTTGAGATCAATTATGTCAAATGGTTCTTTGACTTTAAAAAGTCACTTCGCTTTTCATTAAGTTAATTAAGCTTGTTTAATTAGCCTAATCTTCTTCTAATAAAAAAATTGATAGCTTTTAGAATTTTTTATTTTCTAAATTCATTAATTAGATTTATTCCTCAAATATCATGGCAAGTGGTCAAGTGGATCATGACATCACAAAAACTATCTGAATTGATGACATCATTATGAAAGTTGTCAAACACTTAAAAAATATCTGATTTTGGAGGCCATGCCTAATTATTGTCAGACAATTAATGCCTTTATCTCAAAAATTGAATCCATTTATGGCCACACATCTTGATTTTGATCTTAAAGTCATAACCAATGCAAGAAACCTATAAATACTAAGGCCATGCCTCATTTATAAAAGATTTATTATGTAATGTTATTATGCAAAATTATATATAAAGCTTCAATCATTTCTTACACAATTCATTCAACAAAGGATCAATCTAAATGGTGTATGAGGAGATGTTAGAGGCACTTGCCTAACCACATTGATAAAGACTTTGAATTCCATATCTGAGCACAAATATGTTTTTTGATTGGTCTTAAAATAATGTCATATGGGGAAAGTATAACTTGTCTTGTTGTGATTTATTATTTATTTATTGACTTCATGAACCTAGCTCATGTGAGGGAGTAAGCTTGAAGTGTTATGTTTTATGATCTTGTTTGTATTTGGATACTAACATAGAAACTAAACCTTCTCATAATCTTATTCTGTAATAAGAAAAATCAAGTTTCTTAGAGGATATGGAAAACTTATGGCCTAAGAGAGATGAAAGAAAGAACACAAGCTTAGAGGGAAATGCCTTGTTATTTCCCCCATGACTTCTCATTAGAAGTTTATATTACTAGAACTAAATTTGATCTAATGAAATCTAAAGTTTATAGGGCCAAGGTTCCAAAATGCAGGATTGTATTTTCTAGAACCAAGATGGTGACCATGGCTCTAAATACTTTCAGTATAAATAATGTGAGGATAATATATCATCCATCATTACTAAGGATGAAGTGGAGATCTCTTCACTTGATGATATCAAGGGAGATTACCTTCAACATTCATATTGAAAGAGCTATCTAGAATTGGACGTCCAAGATTGATGACTACAGAGTGAACACACACAACTATTGAACTAAGAAATCTAGAAGAGATCAAAAATTGAACACACTGTATTCAATAATGGAGATGAACTGCTTATACAAAGAGACAAATTTCAAATCTCTCATAGTTCTCAAAGCTATCACAGCTCACAACTAAGAAGCTCAATGAATCCAAGCTCATTGAATGAAGAATATAAAGGGAGAAAGGTATTTATAGGTTGGAAAGATAGCAAAACCTCACATTCCAATGAATGTGGTACTAATCTTCTTAAATGACCTCTAAATCCCTAATCAAGCTAATGTAGTCATGTATCCAAAACCCATAGGAAAAAGGCCTACACCAACATCCCCCCATAAAAACAACTTAGGTAGGTAATGATATAAAAAAATGCAAAAAATGGGTCCTAGTAATAAGGTCTGATGAGGTACCCATGTACAATGCAATCTCTCATAAAGTAGAGAAAAAGAGAAAACCCAGTGGGAAAAAACTCCCCCCCCAAAGATAGAAAATAAGAAGATGTTGAAATAATCAACACTCTAAGTACATAGCGATGATCCCCAATATCCTATAAAACATGAAGGATGTGTGCATCCACATAGAAGAGAGAGAATGTGAATGCAGAATGTCACATCGTGAATGCTATAGTAGGTCCCTCTGAAACAAATGTTGTCTCTTCCTTTTGGAAGAAAGAAACCATGAGTTGTCAAACTATTGAATTCCCAATCAAGTAGAATCTCTGTAGGAATCATGATGTAGATCTCTAAAAAATGTTAAAATGTCTCCCTACTAGTGTTCAAATGTGCCAAAGTCTAATTAGATATCATAGGACTAACTATAGAAGATGGTAATGAAGAAGCATGCAATGAAGGAGAGAGAACAACTCGAGAAGAAGATAAACATGGAACATTCGATGAAATAATGTCCATGGGAATAGGAGAGCAATGCTTAATGACTATTGAAACTGAAGACTGATCTAAAAATGAAGCACTCGGATCTATAATATGAACATCTTTAGGAACATATGAGTCATCAATACTCTCAATGTGTGTACTCATACTAGATATATTATACTCTTTCAAAGTACAAGTTTGTGAACACTTTGAAAGAGTAACAATTTGCACATGAACAAATGAAGAATCTGTAATAGGATAACTAAGATCTGGTAGAATATTTTCTTGTAGTGGGGGCACAACATAAGAAAGAGCACTATCTACCATGGATGTGTCATCATGGGGAATAGAAGCAGGAGGTGAGAGTACAATTGTCTTTAAAGAGACAATAGGTAGTGGAGGAGGTGTGACATAAATCTCATCATGATCATCGAAAAGACTCTGAAGAGTGATCTAAATAGTGGATGGACACTCTGTGTGCTCTACATGGAGGTGTAAATCCCATGAAACATGCAACAATAAGTGACCATAGACACAGTCACAAGAGTTGGCCCAATCATTGTATTGAGCTAGGTCAATAAACTCCAAAATTTGTCCATATAAGAATGGAATGAGTTCTTAATCCATGAGTGAATGTTACATATAAGTACACCATGAATCATAATTTTCCTTTCCAAGAACAACTCTCCTCATCTGAAGTAATAGTGCAAGCTCTAGAGATGGACTTCAGACAACATAAAAAATGAGTCCAATCAAATGAGAGTAATCTGTGCACAAATGATAATGCATGCTCAAATGGGCATCAGGATCTACTGATAATGAATCTAATAATACAAGATTAATCTATGCAAGAAGTCACTAAATAGGCACAAGTAACAATTATGAAAAAATAAAATGTGTGCAATAGAGAATGCAAGGCCCACAATAACTTCCCTGAGATAATTAATAGTGACCCCCATGTGTTTGTAATAGCAAAGCATGCTCGAAGAATGAGCAATATATGATTATGATCGATTACCAGTGCATGCTCTAAGTATGGACATTGGAATTAACTAAAATGGATCCACACAAGTAAGAGCAATTAGTGCACGAGTGAAAAAACATGTCTCAATAAATGGACATCAGACTTAGCTAACAATGCATCCATAAATGTGAGAAATCAGTGAAATATCCACTAAATTGGCATAAATAAAAACTATAATAAGGCAAGCATGAAGACATTGGTCTCTATCGATAATGTGTCTGTGGAGAATTATATGTGTGAACTAGTCAGGTGGCCCCCAAATTTTGGCACTTTATAATTCAGTACATTTCATAATGCAAATAAGCTAGTTACGTGGGAATTTTAAAAATACACTCTTTTTAAAAATATGACACTCAATTTTGAGCTACCATTTGCAAGATATTAATAAAATGATTTCCCATAAATAGTTTATTTTAATAAAAATTGTACTAATTTTTTTAAAAAATACCCTTGGGTGAGGTGAAAGGTGCCTTCCAACCACTCATTGGAACTAGCTCAGAGTTTAGAATAAGGTAGTTCAATCTTTTGAGGGGGATTCGACCTCCTACCAATCTGGGACTCAGCTTCATCTTTGACAAGTGGAGATATAAGCTTTAAAAGATTCAAATATTGTTCTTTTTAAAATATTTCAAATGAATTTGATTTTCAACATACTAAATGATGTAGAAATTTGATAAAAACATTAATAACTAAAAATATAAAAAAGGCAAATACCAATGGAGATGGAGGATGGGCATGGTCCCAACAAGGAGAAAGGCACCAATCTCCAAAAACCAATGCTTAAAAAATCTCCAAGCCCCTTAGATCTCTCTTTTGTTGTTGGTCCTATTGCATTATTTCCCCTTGGTGATCGAATCATGCAAAGACCAAGGAATCCAACCCTTATGTAACCTTGATTTCCTATCAACTCATAGAAACCTTGTCTCAATAAAATTACTCTAGATCTGGAAAATATTTCACAGATTTAGTAGTCATTTGGAATCCCCATCAGCCATATTTCCCTATCTACCTCTGCTGTGAATCACTAGGCTGTTGTTCATCCTGGTCCTCAAATTATCCCCAAGGGATAAATCTAGTCAAGTTTTGAGAAAATATGAGAGAAACTTCAACATAAAATTGATCCATCTACTTTGATAAAATGCATTGAAAGAGGCAATCAAAATGAAGAAGAAATAGCAGGCCATACCCTGTAATCATTCAACATCTATATTCGGTAGATCACATCCACTTCTATGACTTATCTAATTTGATGTCACCAAGTGAAGGTCACAAACAAATGTGTCGATGGTAGGAGCAACAACATTGTTCAAGTCTAAATTTGATGATGTATAGGTCAAGACAGGCTTATGAAAGTGTAGAGCTGAGTCAATATGGTAGGTTTGAGAGGATGGTAGTGCAGGCAAAAATATAGTAAGTTAAAGATCAATGCATTAACATAGTAGAAAATGATAACACTCCTCTCTCCTCCATGCAGTAGGTTAATGTAGATCCAAAAAATGATGCTATAATGGGTCTCTTTCCCATGCCACTTCATGTTCAATGCCTATCAATAGTCAATTGGCAGATCTAAGTCAAATAACAAAAAATAAACCTCCAACATTAAACTATTCAAGTGATGCCAAACCATAAATAATGATGCCAAAAAACATAAAATTGTTTCTCTTTTCTCAGATCTTAATGAAATAGAGTGTCTAACAGATCTATCCAATGCAGAAACAATGTCTCCAGTAGATCCAAATGTCACTCCCAAAAGCAATGAGTAAAAAGGGATGCCAATCCTTTTTTTTAATCAAAATTCAACCAACTAGCAAGTAGGATGATTTTATAGATCTATAACCAAACTCATGAAACCAAGGCAAACAACATCCACCAAGATCTGAAGCAAACAATGAGAAAAATCCAATGAGTAGTTTGCTCGCATTTTGTAGAAAAAGACCCCTATATTTTTTTAGTCGCTTTTGAGATTTTTAATTCAAAACAACCTCAAATTTTCAAAAACCCTCTAAAAAATTGCTTGGAATTGATGAAGAATACAAAACAAAAAACTACTCAAGATTTCAATAATGAACAACAAAAAATAATGGTGTTCAATACAAAATACCTAGAGCTTTGATACCATGAAAGAGTTATCCAAAATAAGACGTCCAAGATTAGTGAATACAGATCGAACACACACAACTATTTAATCAATAAATCTAGAAGACATAATAAACTTAACACACTATATTCAATAATAGATATGAACTGCTTATACAAAGAGATAAAGTTCATAGCTCTCAAAGCTGTCACAGCTCACAACTAAGAATCTCAATGAATCCAAGCTCACTGAATGAAGAATAAAAAGGGAGAGAGGTATTTATATGTTGGAGAGATAGTGAAACCCCACGTTCTAGTGAATGTGGTACTAATCTTCATAAATGACCTCTAAATCCCTAAGCAAGCTAATGTAGCCGTGTAGCCAAAACCCATAGGAAAAAGGCCTACGCCAACACATATAATGAGCTATTTCAGGAAGAACATCACCTTGATAAGTATGAAAAAAATTTATAGGAATGGTTGTATGAATATATCCCCATGAGGTAGATCAAGATATTAGTCACATTTGTCTACAACATCTCAATGCAACAAATCTCAAAATAGCTCTCTAGGAAATGAAGACTAAGAAGGCCCCTGGTTTAGATGGGCTCCTAGTTGAATTCTTCCAAGTTCTATAGCCCACCCTTAATATGGATTTGTTTAGTATTTATATAGAGGCAAATCCCAATATATCCTTAGAGGTTTTCATTAATCATGTCCTAATGAAATTAATTCATAAAACTAAGAATAAGAATAGAATATGTGGTTAGTGGCCCATTACTCTTATTAATCTATCCTACATAATTATTCCAAAGGCTATTGCTATGAAACTTACACCTATCACTTAAGATATTTTTTAACCTGAGGATACCAAATTCCCAAAGGGTATATACATTTTAGACAATCTCATCTATGCATCAAAAATAACCCAAGGGGATAAATATTCTAATCAAGATGTGTTATTGGTCAAAATTGATTTTGATAAAGCATATGATCATATACAATTGATTTATTATAAATATTATTTAATGGTTAGGATTTCTCCCCCTTTTAGGCATCACATCCAAATTCTCTTTGAAAAATCACAAGACCAAGTCATGGCCAATGGTAGCCTCATAACATCCTAAAAGAGTTGTAGCTAGGATCATTGAATCAACAAATGCAGATGATGGAGTGATCTCATGAGTCGAGTAAGTGCACATCATAATGAAACTAATAGTAAATAAAATCATGCATAGAATAATATTTCAAATGAATGAGATCAAATAATGAAATAATCTATATCATCCTAAATGATGAATACAAAGGGAGAGAGGTGTATATATAGGTTGGAGAGAGAAAAATACTACACATTCTAGTGAATATGGGAATAATCTTCCCAAGTAACCCAAATGACCTCTAGAGCCCTAAGCAAGTTAATACAATCATGTAGGCAAAATCCAATGGGAAAAAACCTACACTGACACCCCCCCCATAAGCATAACTTAGGTGGGTGATGATACAAAAAATGGGTCCTGACAACAAGTCCTGATAAGGTACCCATGTACAAAGTAATCTCTCACAAAGTAGAGAAAAAGAGAAAATCCATAGGAAAAACTCCCTCCAAAAAGAGCTCATAGATGAATGAACTTGTTCTCAATGAAGAAGAAGTGAAGAGGCTATAAGGCCCCCTAAAGATGATGAAGCTGTCAAAGTGGAATTCACCCCAAAAAGAGCTCATAGATGAATGAACTTGTTCTCAATGAAGGGTTTGGTGAAGATATCAATAACCTGCTCTGAAGACTGGCAAAATACTAAGTCGATGATATGCTCATGAATTAGCTCCCGAATGAAGTGCATGTGAATATCTATGTGTTTGGTTTCTAATGAAGGACCAAATTCTTAGTAATATTAATGGTGTTCTAGTTATCATAAAATAAGATTATAGGCTACTTGATCTAGATACCAAGCTTATAAAGAATCCCCTAAAGCCAAATAGCCTCAGTATTTATGTTAACATCTCCCTTGTACTCTACCTCTATGGAAAATAGAGTAATAGCATTCTACTTCTTGATCAACTAACGGATGGGGCCAAAACCTAATAAGAAACTATAACCTAAAGTAGATTTAAGATTCTCAATGTCACCAATCCAATCTAAATCTATGTAGTCGACTAAGTCAAAATTTGAACCAACCCTGTAGTGTCTCGCATACCTATGTGAACCCTAAATGTAGTGAAAAATCCTCTTAGTTGTTTTCTAGTGCAGCTCATGGGGTTCCTACATGAATCTTAAAATAATGCCAACAATATAAGAGATGTTGGGTCTGGTGTGAGTCAAGTAAATAAGGCTACCAACAAGTTGTCGATATAAGGTAGCATCAATCAATACAGTGGAACAATCTACCTCAAGATTCAATCTAGATAGGAATGGAGTCAGAGATGGCTTACAGTCAACCATATGAAACCATGCCAATATATTAAGAGAGTATTTAGGTTGTACAAGTGAAATCCTTAAATCTATCTGAGTGATCTCAATGCCAAGGAAGTAGTGTAGTAGGCCCAAGTCACCCATTATGAATCTATCATGAAGAGTTTTCTTCACTAGTGAGAAAGTAAAAAAACAACTCCCTATGATCAAAAGGTCATAAACATATAAAACCAGTATCAATAATGAATCATCCTACCATAATAAGTACACATTAGGGTTTGAGTCACATCTAGTGGAACCTAAAGTAAGAAGGAAGGAATCCATTTTGGCATACCAAGCTTGAGGGGACTATTTCAGGCCATAAATGGATTTCCTAAGTCTACATACTAAAGAAGAATCCCAAACAAAACCAGGTGGTTGCTCCATGTAGATCTCCTCCTCAAGGTCTTCATGAATAAATGCACTCTTCATGTATATTCGATGTACATTTCATCCATGTGCTATGACTACAGTAAGTTGTTAGATTATTTTTCAATGATCCAAATGTTTTGTTTGTTTTATTATTCGGTAGTTTTTGCCCGTTAGTTGGTTTCCCAACCAACTCATAATTTTGTAAAGCTTTTTAAATCTTCTTTGTATAAAAATAAATTATTGAATTTTCTTGAATATATTTCTATTTATTCCTCCCAATCCTAGTTGTATCAGTGGTATCAGAGCCATGACATTGAGAAGTGAAAACTTGAAGGAGAAGACAGAAAATTTCTCGTAACATATTGACTTTATATGGAAATTTATTGATTAAGGTGCTTTATCTACTAGTGTAGCAATCCAAATTGGTCAGGTATCATCTAACTAAAGGGAGTACATTTCTATGTTGGATCTAGTTCAACATATGCCTACAGTATCCTGGATAGTGGTTATCATTGGGGTCATGAGCTTCATTTTTCTAATTGAAATAACTTTGATATTAAGTGTTGATTGCATGAACTAGAAAACAAAAGGAGGATATTGGTTACTAGATATCACTTGTAATTAATTTCACCCACATCATTTCCAAAAAACTTCTTCCAACCTTGAGGACCCACATAATACACACATAGTCAAATGGTCCTACACCAATCCAGTAAAAAAACAAGATTCGATCAGTGGTAAAAAGTAAAGTTAACAAAAAAATTTCAAAGTTTTTATTTCAATATTGCCCTTTCCATGCCATGAAATGAGGTTGGTTCCATGCCACAAAATAAAGATGGGTGAAGTAACTTTCCATGCCACAAAAGGAAAATGGTGAAGTGATTTTTTTATATATAAGAAAAGAAAGGATAAATTAAATTCACGTTTGATTTTTCATGTAAAATATAAATATATTTTTCATGAAAATTAGAAAAGTTAAGAAAAGTAAAGGTTATTGTTTATTTATAAAACTTGTTTGTAGATAGATTGGCAAGTTTTCATTTGAAAAAAAAAGAAGTTATAATTCCTTTGGTGATATGTTTTGATCAAAATATTTTTTTGATCTTGTTTTTAATGTAAAGGAGTTATAAGGTTATAATAAAAATTTAAAATATTTGAGAAATAAGGGTGTAACAAGGAGTTATAAGGTGAATTTTTTTACAAGTCCCATAAATCCTTTGTATTCGACAACTATTTTTGAAGGTAAAGGCAAAACCTCAATAGTATTCCTTGTCTTGTTTTGACTTGATTCTTTAGCACCATGGTAAAAATTGTGAGTTTGATTTTCAAAAATGGTCAATTATCACCTAAAAATTACAAATAATGGAGAAGGAGCATGGAGAATAAACTCATTTTTAATGACCTATGAGAAATCACTGAGAAAAAAACCACACCACCAACTAAAGTTCTAATTTGATTAAATATCAAAAATGTGATAAATGTGCACTCACACTTTTAAAATCATCTTATATTGAATAGGGAATCATTCATATTGAAGTATTTAAAAATGATGCATGGAAAGCTTGGAAAGTGTTAAAAGATCTATATGACAAACACCTTGCATACAAAAAGATTGACTTTCTTATGCAACTATTGAACAATAAATTGGCAGATAATGAAGATGTCTCTGAATATCTTTCTCGCATGAAAACATTGAAACAAGAATATTGCACAACTAGTGGTAAAATTGATGATGATATGTTGATTTCCATCACATTGAATGGTCTTAATTTTGCATACATCAATTTTTTTGAAATGCTACAACTTAGTGATAAGCTTAATGGTGCCATATTTGACTCTATTTGTGAGTTATTAACTCAACATGAGAGACAATTTTCAAGGAAGAAGAGTACATCCATGGAGGATGCCCACTATACCAAAATAGCTAATCCATTATATGAGCATAATAGAAAACATTCTTCAAAGCACTTTTAAAGACATAAACACTCTCCATAGCACACTTCCAGACATAAGCATCATTCTAGACATAGGGATCATTCTAGTTCTCTGAATCATAGACATCATTCTGGTTCTCTGAATCATATATGTCACTTGGTTTCTCAGACACATGAGCATCACCACAAACATTCACATGGACAAAATCACAAACATATGCATTCTTCTTCATGTAGCAATTATTCCTCTAGTTCTAGTGGATGTGAGAGAATATGTTACAATTATGGTGGCATAGGACACTTCTCTATAGAGTGCCCCTCCAAAAGAAGGTCCTCTCAACATCAACAGAAGGCAAAAGCAAACATTGTTGGTCACTCAAGTCACTTTGGTCACTCTTCTAGCTATTTTTCTACATATTCTTTTGATGGATGGGATGACTATGAAGTTGCTTTCTCCGTAGTTGATGACTATATATTCTAAGATGATAACACACCCATCTTGCATGAGATGCTAGGCTCAATATTGGGATTTGATGTAGTAGCATTTTTTGGCTTGTGAACTTTACTTTCATAGATTTAGTGTTGATATGATCTATGATGTGGAGCATTTTAGTGGTTTTTACTTGGTTTATTTATTTCATGACTTCTCACCTCTAGCCTTATAGGGGGAGAAGATATTGAACATTGATTTTTTGATTAGTAGCCAGTGGTTGCGGTACAAGTCAGTTTTTAATTACTAGCATTGTTAATGCTGAGCAAAGGCCTATGGGAGATGTTTACAATTGTTGGGCATTAGTTTGAGATGTGTCATACACAGTACTGGGGCAATCATTTATTAGATAGATTATGTGTGAGGATTGATGTATTTGGATAGAGTATGATCATGTTATACTTCAATATGGGGATGATCAAGGTGTTGATCAATTTAGGATGCATAATGTACTAATTATAGTTGAATTAGAGTCAACTTAGATGACTCAGAGTTGATTGCTTAATTTTTTTCTATACCCCTTTGGATCAAGGAGGAGTTTTTTGGATTATTTTTTAATGATCTAAATATTTTGTTAGTTTTGTTATTCGGGTAGTTTTTAACCGTTAGTTGGTTTTTTAACCAACTCATCTTTTTGTAAATATTTTTAAAGCTTATTTTTTTAAAAATAAATTATTGAATTTTCTTGAATATATTTTTGTTTATTCCTCCTAATCTTGGTTGTATCAAAAGTGTGAGTCTGATCGAAGTCATCTTGGCCATGGGTGAAAATGTCTTTGAGTAGTCGATGCCAGCTACCTATGAAAATCCCTTGGCTACTAATCTAGCTTTTACTTATCAATAGACCCATTTTAAACATACTTGGTTTGATATATCTAGTGATATCAACCCATCTTTCTTCCCTTAGGAAGAGAATTCAAATCCGAAGTGTGATTGTTAATCAAGGAATCATATTCCTCATCCATGGCTCTATCCCACTCATGTAGTCCTAAAGCCTATCTAAAAGTTTAAAAATTTATTGTAGAGGTAAAAAAGGTTTGTGGTCCTCTCTGAAAGTCTACTTGAATATGTCTATCATCATTTAGATCCCCTGCCCAAGTGCTTGCACTCTTAACTATTTGCCTAGTCCAAAGAGGGCCTGAGATGGGTGAGTCAGGTGTCAAATCCTCATCCTCCAATGCATGCCTAAAATTGGATGAGGATGACTCCCCATCACTCTACTCACTTTAATAACTAGAAGAAGAAGTGACCTCTACTTTAGGAAGCTATTATGAATGATCTGAATCCTTGAATTGCTTATCCAAACTGAGTGGAACCAATGTAGAGGGAGAAGTGTCAAGTTAAGAGTTAGTGAGACTCTCTTGAAACCTAAAACAAAACTTCTCTCAATGAATAACTAATGATTCATAGGATGAAAAATTTTATAACCCTTGACCCCATTCTAGATACCCATTAAAGATGCAAGGTTTGGATTGAACCTCCATAGCCTTGCATTTCTTTTTTGGAATGTGCACCATTGCTAAGGATCTGAAGACCCTAAAATATTTCACCTCCAATTTCCTATTATGTTAAGCTTCATAAGGAGTGATGCCCTTTAAATCTTTATGAATAACCTAGTTATAAATGTAACATACACAATTGATGGCTTCTACCTAGAACTGTGAAGCTAATGATCTAGAGTGAATCATAAAATTGGCCATCTCCTTCAAAGACTAATTCTTGCATTCTCCTACACCATTCTACTGAGAATTATATGGTATTGTCCACTGAATATCAATCCCCTTAGTGGTATAAAACTACTCAAATATATGGTTGATGTAATCTCCACCATTGTCTATTCAAAGGATTTTGATGCACTTTCCATATTACTTCTCAGCTCGAGCCTTGAAGTCTCAAAAATTATCAAAAACTTTAGACTTTTGTCTAATAAAGTAGACCCATGTGTATTTGAAAAAGTCATCAATGAAGGTGAGGATTACCTAGTCCTGGTCAAAGAAGGATGGAAAAACTACCGTATGACATCATTGTGAATCAACTCAAGAGGTATTGAAGCTCTCCTAACTTTGGCTTTGTAAAATTTATCTTCGAGATGTTTGCCAAAGGCACAACCCTCACAAATTCCCTTAGATAATTTGACTCTATGCAAGCCTATAACTTTTGCCAACTCAACTACTTAATATAGTAGTAGTTAAGATGGCCAAACCAGTCATACTATAGCCTGTTAACTCCATATGAATGGGTAATCAATGTGATAAGAGGAACATCTAGAGTAAAATGGGATAAGGTGCATAGAATAGAATGGTGATTATCCCTCCCCAATGCAACTATAGAGTCATTATGTAGCTCTATGATCTCAACTAAATATGGTGTGAACTTGACTCTCATGTCCTGCCTTATGTACGTAATATGATACACTAAAAGAAGATTAGTTGATAGTGAAGGTACACTTAGAACATTTGTGAATGTTTCACCTTCAATTTCAACAATCCCTCTTCCTATAACTTTTGATGGAGTGTCATCACGCAAATTCATAAAGGACATGCTATAAGTCTCTAAGTCAAGAAACTCAACCTCTGACAAACCTATATGGTGTGAAGCACTAGAGTCAATAACTCAAGATGAAGCAGATGTGGAAGCCACTGCAACTAAAGCTTTGCCCTTAGGTTTCTCCTGCCATTTTTTATTTGACTTAGAAGAGTCTTTGGCTGATGATGAATTTTTGACAAATTTAGGGACCCCTATATTATTTTTCTCTAGGAGATGTGTAAGGTGGTCTATCTTTTCTTCATACACTTGTGTTCATCGTGCCCATTCTTCTTAAAATAAGATCACTTAACCTTTTCTCTCTTAGGTTTCCCTTTGGAGGAGGAGGTTTTAGTGTTAGTTTTTGTAGTATTTTTATGTTCTTTCTTATTCTCAGGATACTTACTCTTCTATTTCTTATCCTTGTTGCTAGAGGCTTTCTATTTTTCATTCCCGATGATAAGGGTTGAAGGTTTAGGAGACTCGAGGTTTATCATATGGATCAATTTATCATGTTCCTTAGTTAAATCTATAATTAATTCATATAAGGATGTCATTTTTTAGTTGGCTCCTATGGCTCTCTTAGTTGCATAAAAGGTAAAGACAAATACAGAGTAATTAGGTCCTAGTTTTGCAAGCATAGAAAGAACTAACTATTCATCTTTCTTCTCAATTCCACACTCTTTTAACTGCAATCTAAGTGACTTAAAATTAGTGAAGTCATCCAATGTGTCAAAGTTTCTAGGGCTCAGACTAATTATCTCAACCTCAAGCTCATGACCCCTCTTGGTGTCGATTTTCTCAAATAATTTTTCTAAGGTGTCTCATAATTATTTAGGAGATTTGATTGACTCTATGTGAAACAAGAATTCTAATGACATTGAAAGACATAATATCCAAAAAGCTTAATCACATTTATTAAACCATTTTATAGTATCTGCTTTGGTTGTGGGCTCAACTTCTACCCCCATAGTTATGTGAAACAACCTTTTACTTCTAAGAATAATTATAATCTTACTTTTCCATTCCTGGTAGTTGAAAGGTGTGATTACATTAACAATTCTAAGATCCATTTCAAAATTAAGATTAATGTATTTGTTTTTTTTGGAAAAAATCAAATGTGCGAAAAAAGATAGATTTGTAGAATAGAATCACAACCACAATGCAACCCCCTAAAACTATGTTAGGTACCCCCCATAAATTTTGGCACCTTATAAATTAGCGTGTTTTATAAGGCAAATTGTCCTTATATGTGGGAAATAAAAAAATAAACACTTTTAGAAAATATGACACTCAATTTCGAGTTATTATTTGCAAGATATTAATAATATAATTTCCTGTAAATAGGCCTATTGACTAAAAACTTGCACTTAAAACTTAAAAAATGTACCTTTGAGAGAGGTAAAATATGTCTTCCAACCATTCTTTGGAACGAGAATTTCACCATAAACTTTAAAAATTTGACAGAAGTGAAAAAAAGCTTCCCAATTACCTTGGTATACATGCAAGAGAATTGGACTTCCTTTTTAAGCAAAAATTATAGCTAATAAGGTAATAAAATTGAAGTTTCACCTTATTTCCACTATAATGCCACTTTGTCATCACCAAAGTCTCTTAACAACATGTTAGAAATGCCTAAGGTATCCATGCTAAAGTCTGTAGATCTGGAAATGATTTCCAACACCTCCTTACCAAGCTGGAATGCCACTTCTCTTTTGCCAACAAACTCAGATCTAATCTAATATTGTTTTGCCATATCCTCCTTCTTCCAAGTGCTGACCTCCCAGATCTTCACACCAAACTAGATATTCAACACATCCTCTACAATAGATTTTCAACAGAACTCCAACGCTAAATGCAAGTTTGAGAACACAAAGATATCTTCCAACACCAAAATAAAAAGGGTAGATGTGAATGAAACACCATAGTAGATCTGAAATATTGGTGCCAAGCTAAAAAAGATGCCAAAGGCTGGAGTAGATCTCTGTCTTTCTCTTTATTCAAAGCCTCAGTCAGATGTAGAGTTCACAAACAAGGATGCCACTTGTTATAAAAATATGCCAAAACTAGAAAAGAATGACACCAAGATAAAAAAATTATTCCAATGCCTTTGCTTTGCTCTCCATTGTAGATCTTCAATGCTCCAAATAAAGAGGACATCACCTATGCAAAAAAGGATAGATTTTTGCCAAAATCTTCTAGCACAGTCCTGATAGATGCTTCAAAAAAGGATGCATACCTCCAAAATGTCATGGTTGGTACAGATGATGCCAAAGCTAGAAATAATTATCAGATCTAAAAAACAAATTAGAGACCAAAAAAATGCCTCCTTTTGTTAGCTTTAGGAGATTTGAAAAACAACAAAATAATGCTTAAATCAAAAGCATTATTCTTTTCCTTTAGCACCAAGATTAAAATCCCCAACACCTTTTATCCAAAGTGTAGATCTGAAACTTCTAACATAACTATTTAGAGATATGAATATTTATCTCAACAATTCCTATGATAATACAATATCAAATCTTTGGATTTCATCAGAAAATAATAGTAAATAACCAACCAACCAGACAATTGTGAACACAAATTGACGCGTTGATACCATAAAAGAGTTGTATCTAGGATCACAAGATCAACGAATGCAGAGGATGGAGTGATCTCATGAGTCGAGTAAGTGCACATCATAATGAAGCTACTAGTAAATGAAATCATGCATAGAAGAATATTGCAAAGGAATGAGAGCAAATGATGAAATACTCTATATCATCTTGAATGATGAATACAAAGGGAGAGAGGTGCATATATAGGTTGGAGAGAGAAAGATACCACCCATTTCAATGATGTGGGACTAATCTTCCCAAGTAATCCAAATGACCTCTAGAGCCTAAGCAAGCTAATACAACCATGTAGACAAAACCCAATGGGAAAAAGACCTACACCAACACATCCTTTGACTTCTAATGCTCCATTTGTAAAGGCTATCCACTCACCCCCTTTTTATATGTTTTGATAGCCAATGACCTTAGATATATGCTCCATTGAGCTCATCATCAAGGTACTCTGAAAATAATTAATCTTCTACAGGGTTCTTATGATTTTAACTCTCATTTCATTGACGAGTGTCTCCTCTTTTGCTTAAAATGGATCAGGAAATTATTAATGCCCAGTCAATTCTTGATGTTTACTATTATTTTACTAGATCCAAGTTATGTAATCACAAAATAGAAGTCATATTCATAAAAAATGCTCCAACTTGGAACATTATCCCACATGGGAATATTGCCCACAACATGAGTATTTTTTTTGGTAATCACCTTTCCCCTCAGAACATGTGGGATTGGTTGCTTACTAAAAGTCAAAAAGAGGTGGAAAATTGGTCTTCTAAATTTCTCTCTAGTAGGCAAGCATATTATTATCAATCACATTTTTTTGTCCAGCTATGCATATTACTCATCTTTCTCATTTTCTTTGAGAATATCAAGCTTATGTAGTTGGTCCATAGTTTCCTTTAGACTAGAAACTCTAGTGTGAAAGGGATGGATACTATTTCCTAGGAGTTTTGAACTTGACCTAAATACAAGGGTGGAGTTGAAAAATGTCTAACAATGGAAATATCTTACTACTAAATGGTTTGTAAGATATACCCAAGGTAATAAGCCCTGGAAGATCCTTGTAAGGGAACACATTCAGCTTGTGACTCATAAAGGTTCCTATACCTCCACTATTTGGGAAGACAAAATCTTAAATGCATCTTTTTTGATATTTATGGTTCTCTTCCTCTTAGGCGTAATTAGACAACTTAGTAGGAAATGGCCCCTCTTATTCAATGGTGTCACCAACCCCTTCAACATGGATTGAGTATCCCCAACTCTAATATTTGGTAGAAACAAGTTATACAATGTAATGACCTTCCCCTTGTTTTCCAACTTTAATTCAATGTCAAATATTTCACAAATAAAGGCATTAATATAATTAAGGATATTTAGGATAAAGACACCAGGAATTAGCTTCCTTAGAACTTATACATCATATGTTTGGTTTACCCTCCAAACTTAATCAAGTCTATGCTTCTATTTTATCATTGACCCCCTTGATGTTCTCCTTAAAATCATTTTCAATCCTACACCCCATTGGAAATATTGGTATTGGCCAAACCAGACAGCCATTACCACTACCATGCCAAGGTTTTTATATTAACTCAATTTGACCCCATTCCCACTGTAACATTCTCTTAACACTAAGTGGTCCATGTCCTTCTTTTAATCTCAATATAAATGTATGGATAATGTAGAGAGGATTACAAATTAAGTTAGTCAATCATTAGTCCATAAATAATGAAACATGCATAAAGAACTAACTAACCAAGCCTATCTATTCCTATGGGAATTACAAAGGATAGCAAAAAAAAATGAAAGAAAGAAACACCATATTACCTTCTCAAATGGATTCACCATACCCATATGTCTCAAATACACATTCTCCCTTGATCAAAAATCCTTGTCTTTGTCAACAAATGGTGGTAAGCTCCTCCAATGCCTCAAGAACACTCCATAAAACCGAGGCTCTTGATTTTAAATCACTAAACTAGCCTATCAATGAAGCTTTGTGGAAGTAATTTAGAATTATAACTTTATAATATTCAAGCTTTGTGGAAATAATTTAGCATTATAACATTGTAATATTCAAGCTTTGAAGATATTTGAGCAGAATAAACTTGCACCAAAATAGCTTAGAAATGATGTTCATGGCCTCTCTATTTATAGATTTTTGAGATTGGTCAGGATCAACCTGAACTATCCATCTTGAGATGAAGATGTGAGGTTGAGCATAATCCTAATATTTGAAATTAAATCCATAATTATCTTCATCAAGACCTTAGAAAAAGGGGCATTGAAGAGGCATGGGAGGCTTTAACTAGGCATGGGTTACCCATAATCTTAATATTTTATGCACTTATGGCCTAAGGATGTCTTCCCAAGAAATGATGTCACCTGATGATACAGTTAATAGGAATCAATTTTCAAAAATAAATATTAAACAACTCTCATAAAATCCACTTAAGCTCTTGATTTGGATTAATTAACCTTAAATAAGGTTAATCAACATTTGTGCAATTATTCAAAAATTAGCCTTCAATTAATCAAAATGGTTAGAAAGTCCTATTATTGTGTCATAATTTCACTGAAGAGGAACTGAAAGGTGATGTTAGATGTGTCAAAGTTGTATTCCCATTTAGGATGTTGCCAATACTAAATAACAAATGTACATGATGTGTACCAATGAATTAGAAGAAAAGAGTGATCTTGAGCACTAAATGGCAAAATAGTCATTTTGACTCGAAATGATCTGATCAAAGTTAGATGGCCCATAAAATGCATTGCCCTATTTAGAGATACTTTGAACTAAACTGGCACTTGTAAGTGACAAGTTCAAACCATTTAGGGTGTTTTATGGATTTTGACCTAAAATGTGCATTTGAGTGTAATTCGAGTAAAATTGATAATTTCAACACAAATGGTGTTAGGAATTGGATGTATACATTTTACCCTTATTTGAGAAGGCATGGTGAGACATTCATGTGAAGAAATGTCTTTTCAATGAAAAGAGATGTCAAGAAGAAATTGGAACAGACCCATGATGCCCCCTCGAGAGGACATACTAGGATGAAAGAGAAGGATGAACTCTCAAAAAAAGAGAGAAACTGAGAGATTAACCCATGGAATGGATCACAACCAAATGAGCTAATGTTTTCACCATGATTACCATCAATGATCAAAATATAATTAGAAGTATAATAAGCCCCAGAGATGGGGGGAATGGGAAAGATACAATCCATAAATGTAAGAGACACACTATAAATGTACCTAATTTGAGAGTACAAGTTGCATGCTTATGACATTGATCAATCTCAAGACAAGTTACACACTAAAATATTACCATCATGGGCTTAATGTGGAGAGTTTAGAATTAGAGGAAAAGAGAGAAAGTTCTACTTCAGGAAGGGAAGCACCACTAGAATGGGGTCTCCAAAGAGAATATAATAAGAAGTACTCCAGTAAAGCAAATTTGATTGTGATAAAATAGTTTTACCCCAATAGGGTGAATATTGATCATTGATAAAGAATAAAGAATTATTTTTCCCTTGTAGATATGATTTGATTCGGACATGGTTCAGATGTTATGCCCTAGCATGGGCAATTGGTAAGGAAAAATATCTCAAAGATATAACCAAAAATATAGGTTAAAGCGAGCAGACGTAAACATACATGCGATGGTGTAATGGCTTAGAAAGCCATATAAAACCAAGCACATGAGAATGCACAAAGTGGTGAGAGAGATGAAAAGAAGAATAAAGATAGCTGAGATGAACTCAATAGAAATTGAGCACTGCCTACATAGTTCCATGGACTCATGTTCCATCATGAACTTCAGGCCAATGTAGTTCACCCAAGTTTGGGAGGGAATGGAATGAGGGATGATGAAAAATGACCAAGAATTGATTAGACTCACAATGTATGTGAAGAGATGCACGTATAAGCATAGAGAAAAAAGCCTGAAATGCATGCTACCTAGAAGCCTAATTCCATATCTTGAGCCTAGGTTTTGCAAAGTGTTTTTGAGAATCGTTCATTGGAGCTTATGTTGATGTTAAAACTTTGAGACCTGAGCACAAAGTGCTTGCTATAGAAAAATAAATTAGGCATCATAAGTATGAATGACATAGAATGACATAAGATTATAATTGCACTGAGTTAGTTCAAATGTAAATACCTATAACTAAGGATAATGGTAAAACAATGACCAAAATTAGAGTTACAGTGATTTCCATTTAAATAAAAAAGCAAAGACAAAGAAAAATACAAACATAAATGAACCTAACTTGAAATCAAGATATGATCTTAAGTAGGAACACAAATGTTTAAAAACAAAAGGCATGAATTTTTTAATGACATGAGACCAAGATATGAATAATCAAGATCCATGTGGACCATCAAGGCATTCTTGAACACAAAAGAGAAAAAAAAACAAAATCAAACATAAAAAATAAGACACCAACAACAATCAAATAATCAAAAGAGAAAAGGAGAAAAGGAGAAGAAATAAAAGGAGAGGTGTGAAAGCACAAAAAAACTCAAATAAACACACATAAATAAAAACCAAGTTAGTGTGGTTTAAAGACAAATGTTCATGCATGTGCAGTAGAGGCATTACTTTCCACCACATCATAACAAAGAACAATGGCATGACAATTGTTCCATAATTAAAGAGAAATAATGATAGAAGAAATGGGGGAAGAGAAAAAAGGAGGGGGTTGGCTGAGCTGACTCCAGATGTATAAGACAAGTGGACATTGTCTACATAGTTCCATAAATGCATGTTCCAACATGAACTTTAGGCCAAATGTAGTTCTCCCAGGAAATGGGATAGAATAAAAATGATGATCATAGTAGCATGATTAATGTTATAGAAGAAATGGAAGATACGATAAACAAATGAAAATGATCTAGCAAATAAAAAGCTAATGAGATGAGAAAGAATGATCTTGAAAAATAGCAAGTGCGTGAAATAAGATGAAATGAGTACGTATTTTTGTGCTTGAAAAATGGCAAGAGCATTCAAACTTAACAATTGCTCACAAAATGGTGAAAGCGTGGGATGGTGGAGCGAGAATGTACAAATGTATAGAAACATGAGACAATGTTTTTGTTCTTTTGTGGATCATGTTCTAATATTTTTGGTATTTTCAAAATATTTCCTAATGTTTTTGGTGTTTTTGGGATAAAATATGCACAACATGGGACCATCTAGTTGAGGAGATGTACATCCAAAGATTAGAGGTTCCAATAAGATAGCTAAGCCAGCTGCAACAACCCATGCTCACAAATTAACGAGAGCGAGGTTCTTGATAAAACAAGAAAGAGTAGCAAATATTTGAACTGAGAAGATGCAACTATTCACCTATCAGAAGCTACACAAGATTGTCCTAGCTGAACTGCTTTGTAGAAATGCTACTGAAGATGTTCATAATGCTCATGAGATATAATTAAGATCATAATTGGTCAAGGGACAAAAAGTGTTCAAGCTTATAACATGTCCTAGACAAAACAAATAATATGCCTCTCAAAGAGAGAAATCCATAATGGGATGAATAATGTGTTCAGAGTGTCAAGGGTTCAAAGCCTTTACTATTGAGATTCATGAAAAGTGGCCCAGGGTAGTATAAAATGTGTTCAAAGTAAGATAAAAGGGTGGGACAAAATTATGACAGCACAAGTTGCCCTCAAGTCAGGGGTTTGATAGACAATGGTTCAAAGTTGTTCATGCGTAGAACCTCTTAAGGTGTATGATGCTCATAGGCTCTAAAATTTATTTATCATTAGGTTTAGCCAATCGGTATGCTCCTGATCCATAATTTGTTGTGACAATATACGGTCCTAACCAGTTAGGCTAAAAATTGCCTTACTTTTTGAGTTCAACATTTATGTTCTTCTGGTTCTCTTTCAAAAATAAGTCACCAATCTCAAATTCTCAAGGGAGAATGCATTTGTTTTAGCTTCTCTGCAATCTGTTCTGATAGGACTACAATTTTTCTAGAGCAACCAAATGCATACCCATCAAGAAGTTCTAGTTCTTGTAGCTATGAGGCTCTATAGTCTTCATCATTTTCAATGTGCTCTAGTGATATTCTTAATGATGGGATCTCAATCTCGACCAAGATGATAGCTTCAGTTCCAAGAAAAGGGAGTATAAAGTAGCTCCAGTTGGGGTGCGATGATTGTTTCTATAAGCCTAGAGGGCAGGAAAAAGTTGTAAGTGCCAATTACGACAAACATCATTGACAATCTTTTTTAAGATGGCTAGAATTGTTTTATTTAATGCCTCAACTTGTCCATTGCCTTGCGGGTTATATGAAGTGAATTTCTTATGCTTGATCTTGAATTTTGATTAAAGAGATTTCACATCTTGGTTTATAAAGGATCTACCATTATCAGATATAATATAGGTTGAGATGTTATATCGATAGATGATATGGTAATGAATGAATTTGGATATTTGTTTCTTGGTAACATAAGTGAGAGAATTGGCCTCAATCCACTTGATAAAGTACTCAATTGAAGTCAAAATGTGTTTATGTCCATTTGAAGATGTTGGGTTAATTTTCTCAATGAGATCAAGACCCCATGTTGAGAACGGCCATGGTGTTGTAATCGACTGCAATGGTAAAGAAGGTGCATGTATCAAGTTGCCATGCTAATAACAAGTAACACATTTCTTTACATAATTACAAGCATATGTCTCCATTTGGGACCAATAATAGCCTATTCTGAGAAGTTTCTTTGCTAGGACTACACCATTGGTATGGGCCCCACACATTCCTTCATAAACCTCCTTTAGTGCTAGCTTAGATTCTCCCAAAGACAAACAACAAAGAAGTGTTCCATCATAGCCTTTTTGATAAAGCATGTTTCTAAGGAGGATATAATGTGTTAAGTGATGAAGGAAAATTTTTTATTGGTTATTGGAAAGGTTGGCAGGAAAGACATGGCTATGGAAATAGTTATAAAAATCTTGGTACCATGGTAGTTTAGGTGAGAGATTAGGATCAACAATAGTGCATATCCTCTATAAATTTGATAAAATATATGCTAGCTGAAGAAGATTTTCAATCAAGAAATGATACTCTTTCGCATTGTCATGCATTTGAATCATGGAACCAATTGTTTCCATGGCATCGATAGATATGTTGTTGACTTGTGGAACTTGCTCAAACTATAGAGATTTAAAATGTGTTTTAAGGTTAGCAATAATTTTCTTGTAAGGAACAAGATTATCATCTCTTGTTTGATACTGATTAGTTGTCTAATTTATGATTAGCTACAAATCTCCATATACCTTTAAGCTTTGAATATCCCATTGTATGGCAAGATGGAGCCCTATAACCAATGCCTCATATTTGGCCATATTATTTGTACACTAAAATTGTATATGGAAGGCTTTGGGGATCAAATCCCCCTGTGGTGTGATCAAAAATATGCCAGCTCTCGATCCTTGGGATGTGAAAGAGCCATCAAAAAAGAGTGTCCATTATTCGGGTTCTTATGATGCTTGTTCTATCATCATGATGGAATCATCTGGAAGGTCAAAGTTGAGAGGTTGAGTGGCTGTAATAGGAGCTTCTTCAAGTTGGTCTGCAAGAATCTACCCTTTGATTTCCTTTTGATTCTGGTACTCGATATCAAAATCACTAAGGAGCATAATCCATTTAGCCATCTATCCTTGAAGAGCTGTTTTAGATAAAAGGAACTTGAGATGATCTACCTTGGTGATAACAATAGTTTTGTTATTTAGCATATAATGTTGCAATTTTTGAGTGTTGAACACCATAGCTAAACATGCCTTCTCAATAGGCATATAATTATGTTCATAGGCTACCAATGTGCATCTTAAATAATAAACCATATTTTCCTTACCATGATCATCATGCTGAGCCAAAAGTGCCCCCAATGCATGTTCTGTGGTTGATATATAAAGAAGCAGTGGCCTTCCTTGTGTCAGAGGTCATAAAATTGGTGGTTTGGCCATGTATGTTTTAAGTCTTGCAAATGCTATTTGACAGCCTTCATCCCATTTAAATGTTACACCTTCTTTAAGAGATGGGTAAATGGGTGGCACTAATTTGCTAGTTGAGAAATGAACCTGTGCATAGACTGGATCTTGCCTTGTAGACATTACAACTATTTAAGATTGTTTGGTAGAGGCATTTCCATAATAGCGGTGACCTTTACAAGGTCGACTTCAATCCCTCATTTTGATACAATGAACCCTATCAATTTTCCTGATGTGACTCCAAACACACATTTTTAAGGATTCAAGTAGACTTTATATGCACGAAGCCTCTCAAATATTGTTCATAGAATGTCAAGGTGTCTAGCTCTTGTTCTTGATTTTGATAGTATATCATGAACATAGTCCTCTACAATGTCATGCATCATGTTATGGAATATGACAATCATTACACGTTGATATGTGGCTCTAGCATTCTTCAAATTGAATGGCATGACTTGGTAATAGAATGTCTCCCATAGAGTGGTGATTGCGGTCTTATGCTGATCTTTAGGGGATATCTTAATCTAATTGTAACCAGAAAATCCATCCATTAAAGATAGCATCTCATACCCAACAGTTGAGTTAATAATCATGTCAATGTTGGGTAGAGGAAAATCATCTTTAGGACATGCTATGTTGATATCATAGAAATTAGTACAAACACGTATGCATGGGGTCTTTTTACTTACTGGCACTATGTTAGAAATCCATTCAGAGTAGTCCAGTGGTATAATAAAATTATCCCCTAACAACTTTTCCAACTCAGCCTTCACCAAAAGGGTGATGCATGGATGTGTCTTTCTTAACTTTTGCTTGACTGGTTTAGCATTAGCGTGAACAACTAGATGATGCACAACTAAATCTATATCTAGGCCTGGCATGCCAAAATATGCCCATGTAAATATGTCTATATAATCCTTAAGAATGAATATAATATGTTTATGTTCTGCTTCAATAAGGGAATCTCCAAGATAAACATTTTTAGGATCCTCATGGGTTCCCAAATTCACTTCTATTATGCTCTCCATAAGGAGTGTGGATCCATCTTCTAGAATTTCTAGGTAATGTATGGTCATGATCATCTTCTTCTACTATATCTTCTTATTGTTCCTCCCAAAGATATAGATAATACGAAGAATCAAAATCTACCTTCTCAGGTAAAGGCCAATTGGTAAAGACCTCTGCAAACTCAAGAGCAAGATGCTCAAATATTTGATGTTGTTCTGAAGAGATGCGTATACTAGCTATGCAACTTGGGCTAGATGGACTTTCTACATCCTGAGGGGATGAGCAAATTTTTTTCTTGAGAGTGCCTAAAATAGGTTTTCACTCAAAGGCTTGTCTTTTTCTTTACTTTTTCCCTGATCAACAAGTGCCTCAAAGAGGTTTTCACCTGAAGATCTTGATGTTTGTTCTTTATTATGACCAAGAAAATTTGCCTGCTCTCTAAAGTAGGCAGAAGAATTCAATGAAAAATTAAAACCCTATTTATAATCACCAACGAGGAATGCATCTCGTAGGCCCATGTATTCTGTAATCAATTCTTCATTTTAAAACTCATTGAGGCATATGACTAAATTTTGTTGATCCCAATCTATGAGTTTAGGATGGCAAAGGCATAGGTTACGATGAGGGTTTACTTCAGGACATGAAGCACCAATGGAAAGATATAAGACCCTACTTCAAGAAGGGAAGCACAACTAGGATGGGTTTTTGCTTCAGGATGGGAATCTCCAATAGGTGTTATGGTCAATATGGCATTTGAATCAATCAAATCTAAATCAAAAAGTTCATCGAAAAGTCTATAATGGGATGTTATGTCACTGCTAGGAGTCTCATTACTAGTCACTTCAGAAGAGTCAGTACCAAATGTTATGAGGTCATCCTCTGGTGGTTTAAATTTGAGACCATGATTCCCATTGATAACTCCAACTGATAAGGGCTTTAAAATTCTTTGCACCTACAGGCTAAGGCCTTTCCTTGTATAGTCAAGATGATCCTTATCATGTTAAGGATAAGATACTTTGGATTATGAAAACAATCCATAAGGCCCTCAAAATATAACCAATCTCCCTCGGTAAAAGCCTCTTGATCTTTTTTTGGGTGTAATTACAGGTACAAAAACCATAGGAGGTTTTGGTTGCTTCTTATTTGGCTGCCAAATCTGATCGAGTCTGTTAGGAGTCTGGGAATTTTTAGGCTTACTAAATGTTGTAAGGGATTTTGGTAATTTTGAAATATGGAAGAAGTCCTTTAGATGGTACGTGGAAATGCCTGCAGCTTTAATAATAACCTATTTGGTCAGAGTTGTAGGAAATGGGTCAGTTGAAGTGGAGACTAGATCACTAGGTTCTATATAATTAGATGGAGATGGATGTGAAATGATGGCTTTGTTCTTATTTGAAATGAATTCAAAACCTGGGTAGTAGTTATAATTATAAAACTCTACTTCAATATGTTTATAGTATTGGTATGGCTACTGATCTATGGGAATAGTAACCTCAATCTCATCATGGGGAAACTTAAGGCATTGGTGAAGAGTAGATGGAACTGCCTGTACTTCATGGATCTAAGGATGACCAAGAATTATGTTATAAGGAAGCTCAATATCCATAATATGGAATAATGTGTGATGATAAATAGACCCAACCATGACTGGCAACCAAATTGTATCAGATGACTCCCTCTCGGCATTGTTGTAAGCCTTGAGTGTAATAGTTTCTGGCTGAATGTCTTTGTCCATGTAACCCAATCATCACACCAATTTGAGAGATATGGTGTTTATCCCTAAACCATTATCTACAAGAACCTACTTGATCTTGTGATCCACAATGGTTATCTCAATGTATAGTGGGTTATTGTGGCTTGGGCCAAAGGTGGACATGTCCTTTTGATCAAATGTGATTTGCTAAACTGAAGACAAATGTCCAACTAGGTTCTAGAATTGATCAAGGTTTATATCATTAGTCACAATAAACTCTTGTAAAAGTTTGTTGAAGATGGTTCTATGGACATCAGATGTCCGCAAGAGTTCTAATATGGAAATTTGCACAGGGGTTTTATCTAATTGATCTGTTATATTATAAGGCCTTTGAATTGTGGATTGAACTAGTTTGGTCTTTATTGGGATAATATTTAGCTTTGGAACCATTGGCATAATGTTCTCATTGGGTTTCTGGAAAGAAGTTGGCAAAGGGCCCTGAATGGTAACTCATAGGTGTCTAGTTGTGACTGCACAACCTAGAGGTAGCAAGGAGTTATTATAATTAGAAGAGCAAGGCAAAGGGCATTGGATGGTGATTCATGGGCGATTAACGATATTTATATAATTTTGGGTTAGCTAGGAGCCTTTAGAAGAATGATATTGTTGTTCAAGATTAGTAACTCATATAAATGGAATAACAACACGATGATGCAAACTCGATATGGCATTGCTAGGGGGAGAGGGTGCTGACCCTATAATGATGGGTCTCATATTATGAAGAACACAAGATTGGCCACGTAGCATCACAGTAATAGTGGCAATGTGGGTTACAAAAATGCATCCCACAATGTCTTTGTAGTTGTAAGGTACATTGTTATAGGCCACATTATTAGTGTGGGGATCATGATCGTGATTATGCTCATTACTATTCTAACCTTGTTGGTTTTGGTTCTTCCTCTGTCCTTAATTGTGACCATTTTGATTATTTCTTGGTGGTGGTGGATCATGTCAAGGAAAGGGGTCTTTGTAGATTCCCATATCCTGATTTGTGTCCTGATTAGGGCCCAACTTAATTTCTAGCTCACCATTTTCAATAAAGTCCTCAATAATATGTCGTAATTGAATGCACTAATATGTACCATGACCAGCAACATGATGAAAGTTACACCATTCATTCTCTTTGTACCAGTCTGGTTTTGGCTGATCTTAAGGAAATGGCCTTTATACTAGCCATATAATTAAATTAGTTGCAATGCGCTTTTGTAACACTATTTCAACTGATTCTCCTAACTTGCTAAAGACTCTAAAATTGTTATGAAACATTCTTCATGGAGGTTGTCTTTGCAAAGTAGGTAGTGGATTTGAGGGAGTTAATTGTACATTTAGAGGAGGTATAGCCTGTATTATTTGTACATGTCTTGTTTCTGTCACCCCATTTCCAACCATGTTCTTATTTTTTCTAAAGCCCTTAGGCTTATCCTACATAACTATTTGAGGAGCTAATGATTTAGTCTGATTAGACACTTGACCTTGCACAAAGATCTTAACAAGGCCCCTAACAATAAGAACTTTCTCAATCTGCACTCCTTTGTCAATAATTTATTCAAATGAGTTAGTACATGCTAACCATAGATTATGCACAAATTTAGGGTGAAAATTCTATGCAAATATATCAACCAAATATTTGTCTAGTAAATTATGTTGAAAGTGGCCTACCAATGCTCTCCACCTTTGTAGATATGTAACAAAACTTTCACCATCACGTTGCTTGGCTTTGCATAAGTCAACAATGGTCAATTCATGTTCTATGTTGTATGAGAAAAGGTTTACAATTTTTTTTTATAAGTCATTCTAATCCGCAATTGATCCCTTGGGTAGTTTAAGTAGCCAATCAAGCGCTTGTCCTGCTAAACTTCACGAAAATAGTCATAGTAAGTACTCATTACTATAAGCAACCTCTTGACTTAAGATGAAGAATGCTTGTATGTGTTTACACAGATCTCCTTTCCCTTTGTATTTGTCAAATTTTGGTGCCTCAAAATGAGGTGGAAAGGGGTTTTGGAGAATAGATAAATCAAATAGATATGGGCATATCTCATCAAATTTGTACTTTTTGAATCTATTATTCATCTCCAATCTTTGGACAGTTTATTTCATAGAATTCCATTCTTTCATGTTTGGTGCATTTGTGGATTGGATAAGATGTTATTGGGGTGGAATATGCCCCTAGTTTTGTTTCTAGTTTAAGTAGCCAATCAAGCACTTGTCCCGCTAAACTTCACGAAAATAGTCATAGTAAGTACTCGCTACTATAAACAACCTCTTGACATAAGATGAAGAATGCTTGTATGTCTTCACACGGATCTCCTTTCCCTTTATATTTGTCAAATTTAGGTTCCTCAAAATGAGGTGGAAAGGGGTTTTGGAGAATAGATAAATCAAATGGATATGGGCATATCTCATCAAATTTGTACTTTTTGACTCTATTATTCATCTCCAATCTTTGGACAATTTCCTTCATAGAATTCCATTCTTGCATGTTTGGTGCATTTGTGGATTGGATAAGATGCTATTGGGGTGGAATGTGCCCCTGGTTTTGTTGCTATTGGGGTTGAATGTGCCCCTGGTTTTGTTGTTGTTGGGGTGGAATGTGCCCTTGGTTTTTCTACTATTGGGGTGGAATGTGCCCCTGGTTTTGCTGCTGTTGGGATGGAATGTGCCCCTAGTTTTGTTGTTGTTAGGGTGGAATGTACCCCTAGTTTTATTGCTGTTGGGGTGGAATGTACCCCTGATTTTGTATGGATCTATAGGGAGCGTATACCTTTCGATCCATGATTTGGTTTTGATTTGTTGCTTGAGTTGAGAACATAGGCCATTGATTCTTGGATTGTAAAACATTCCCTGAACTTGGTTGTTTCACACTTTGTTGATTTTGAAAATTTATATGTTTATTTACCAATCTTTGGGTTGGTTTAAAAGAACTAGCCAAATTGTCTTGAGGGATTTCCTCAATTCAAACTGAATGTTTGGGTTTTTGAGTTTGTAAAGTAACTAGAGGTTCTTGATGATTAAAAAATGTATGTTCCGTATCAAATAAAATATCTTGTAAGGTTTCTTGTGACTTTAACTATTCATTTAGATTTCCTTGGTCCACCATGATAATGTTCTCATCCAATACTTGTTGCGTACTTCCAACCATATCTTTGTGTTCTTTTGAAGCATTATTGTGAATTGAAGTGTCAACTAGGGAGTCTGTTAAGTCTGTGACAAGTTGATCTACATATCATTGACTTATTATCTTGATCTTAGCTAAAAGATTTGGATTTTTGGGTTTTAACTTTGTTTGTATTTCCTTTCTTTTGTTAGAGGAAGAAGGTACATCTATTTGTGTAAAAGATTGTTCTTACTGTCGTTCTCCTTCTCTAACTAAGGTATGCAATTGTTTCATAGGAAAGTTAGAAGGTAGTCTAGCACCTTATTCTATCAATCTAAGAAGCACTTCATCTTGATCTTCTTAGGGTTGATATTCATTTTAATCATCTTCAAATCCTACTGTTGGAAAGATATCATCAAAAATAATGGGGTTATCTTGACCATCATAAAATTACACATCCTTGACTAAGGCCATAAGAGGCCCCACTACAAGTGAACCTTTGAGTCATGTCTAAAGAGAGTTATTTTATGTTTTTGACTAACTTTGGACCTATTGGGTGAATATTTTGTCGGTGAGCTAACTGGTGACCAAAATAGTTCCTATCACCACATCATAGGGAGATGGGTCATCCTGGTGTGCAGGTTTACTACATCAACAGGGGACAAATCTCTCCTCTCATCAAGGTGAGGTTCCCTATTAAATATGTAGAGGATATATACTATATATATATAAGCAAAAAGTAAGACACAAGGATGGGATAAACCATCCATCTCTCTTTTTTCAGAGATGATGCTAACAAATAGAGGAGAAATCCTAGGTGATTGGTGAAGGCACTTATCTTCTTTCAGAAGTAACATTCAGCCAAGAGCCAGATCCTTTCTTGGATAGTAGAAATCCTAGTGAAGCAATAAAAGGCACTCCTCTTCTTTCAGAAGTGCTTGTTCTTGCAAACAAGGACTCTTTCTGGTAGTGAATGGTAGCCAGGTAACAGAGTAACCAACAATCTAAGATGTAGCACAAAGTCTCCACCTTGACTACCCTAGATTGAGGTATGAATAACAATGGGAGCACAAAGTCGTTCCAAGGCCCTTTACATAGAAATAGAAAAGAAAAACACACACTGAAGACAACTATGATAGCACAAAGTCTAAAAGTAGTTGGCTTCAGGACACCTTCCTTATCACCTCCACTAGTTCTGCTTATTAAATCAAATAAATAAAAATGCTTTCAGAAGATAGACATAAGAACAATCTCCTAAAGTAGCACAAGCTATAACAACACAAAGTCTACAAGTAACTTGCTTTCTCATTCAATCAAAGAAATATGAACTACAATCTGAGCTCAAAGTCTCAGTAATGCCTTTCAATTTGGGCAGAGTTTCGCTTCTGGTAAGGGGAAGATCTCTTTTCAAATGATATAAAAGATTACATTATATAGAGGCCTAAGGGAGGCTTGGCACTTAGTTCCATAGAACGACCCATGTTGTGCATTCAATGCCTTGTATGCATTTCCAGGTTTGTCAAAGGACTACATTGAAAATGGGGCAGCTGTCTTAACTATGGCATGTCGATTCATCTCTAGTGCCTCCTCCCAAGCCTAAATATCTCATTCCATCACCTACTTAGCTGCAAAACTGTCTATTCTGCCATTATCTCAAAGGGGACAAACAACTGGTGCTTTTAATGTTTGCAAGCCCTAAAATATCTACCCGACGAACTATTTCACCCACTAGAAATAACTCCTACTGAGTTTCCCTCTTTGTCTCTTCCTTCTCTTGGCCCTATCCTTAGGCTCTTTAAATTCATTTAGGTCCACGCTTTAAGTCTGCAAAAATCAATAGACACTTCATTGTGACAAATTTGACGTTTATGGGCCCGTCATTCTTTCTAGCAACTTTTTCGTGTCTTTCTCGCTTGCTATGGCCACTTTTCACTGTGACACGAGTGAAGACACATGGAAGCATCCATAGCATCAAAATAGGCTTATCAAAATAAGCTTTGAAACTATTAGAGGTTGGGGGGCGCAGATGCAGACATGTGGTAGCTTTCGCTGCACTGGATCGGGACACGTGGTGAGTTCTATGCTTTGAGGCTTCATTCGAACTATGTCTTAGCTTGTGACACTTGGCAATTTCCACTGCACTTTGAGGCTCAAACCTTTTCTAAAGGGAACATGCCCTTTGGGGTCTTCCAAGTGGCCTTCAGGCTTTGATTCTTTAGTGAGTCATTGGTCCCTTTATTTCCTTCAGATAAAATGTCTGAAGGAATTCCTTCAGATAATTTATCTGAAGGAAATCCTTTCCTTGCCTTTGCATTATGAGTGTGCCCCCTTTCTTTGACACGTGGCACCTTCTACCACTTTTAACATGAGACACATGGCATCTTCCATTGAATCTTCAGGGACACATGGCATCTTCCTCTATTGACACTTAGCAACATCTGCCTTCTTGGGCCTTTGTGACATCATAGAAATGTTTGGGGCTTAGTCAGGCTCTCGTGGATGATGACACTTGTCAGCCTCCACCACTTTCTACATGGGACATGTGGCACGGTCTGCTGCTCTTAGGAAAATAAAGTGAAGCCTTACACAATTGCCACTTGTCGCCCTCCACAAAACTCTGAGAGAAGCTTTATCGAAAGGGACCCTGCAACTTATAAGGGACTCTGAGAAGTGAATGTCAACATGTGTCACATTTCACTGGGTCACAAAATAATCACACAGATGCAAAATGTGGCAGCTTTCACTTCTATTTAGTCACTCGCCCTAGGGCCCACTATAGTCTTTGCTTAATATAGTGAAACAGAAGGAAGGAAATGTGGATGTTGACATGTGGTAGCTTTTGATGAGCTTTCAAACAAGACACATGGTAGCTTCTACCACTTCTCAGATATAAAGCATAAAGGGGCTCGACCGGTGACATTTGGTAGCTTTCGCTTGAATCCTTCTTTTGTGCACGTTTCTTTCCTTAATAGAGGCAGCCTTTGAACCTTTGAACCTGGTACGTGAACTCATTTGAACCTATCAATCCCTTTGATGAAAAATATTTTAAAAATGAGGAATTTGAAAGCCCCAAATAATTTTGAGAAGGGAAGAGAGGAATTTTGCCCTGCAGGCCCAAAATAGCTCATATGTTGTTCCAAAAATGAGTGACATTTTTGGGGACCAACAACTGGCTCCAGTTGGGGAGCTTCCTTTAGATGAAAACTTGGAGTAGAATCTGCAGTGCCTTGAAGTGTGCCATTGGGCTATGGAGTCATGCTACTCAAAAAGAAAGGCTCCAAAAAATGAAAATTAAAAACACAAAGCAGAAATAGAAACTATACAAATATACATATGTACAGGTGAACTTATTTGATACTTCAAAAATTGAAGTACTTCAGATGTTGCTCATCATGAGACAAAGAAAAGGGGATGCCATCCTAATAAACCAATAGGAAACCATTTTGCCCCTAGAAATGGTGACAGGTGAATGGAGCTCTCCACCAAGAAACCAATTTTTTGCATCTTCCTCTTGGCCTTTTCTTCTTCTTTCCCCATGGTAGGATGTGGTCTTCTCTCTAAAAATTGTAACTCCTTGCTCTCCATGCGAAGAGTTCCTTTTGCTAACTTTGGAATATATCAGTATGGTCCACCACCATAGCTTGTTGTTCTACTAGTTTAGTCCCCCACATATTTTGATTGTCAGCCTCAAACTCTTGGCAAACCATTAGCTTAGCATCTTCTTTGGTGTGAAGTAGTTTGATCTCTTCATCCTGAGCAGTCTTCAATCTGAGCAACAGAGATCTACATCCAGCATGAGTGGAAGAATTGCTGCCATCGGATTCTAGGATCCAAGCATCATCAAAAGTTGATCTTCTATCATATTTCTCTTCATTGGAGATGGAAGATCCTTCTTGATTTGTATTGTGCCCTACTAATTCCTCTAATGCCTTGTTTGGATCGAATCCTAGATTGCCATGAGACTTTCATCAGCTGAGACATGAGCATCCTCTGTGGTCAAGAAGTAATTACCCCTGCCTAATGGCTCAAATAGAATTTGAGCTACAGGGGCTGACATTTGGGTGACCACAATTTTTTCTTCAGAAAGGTCCACACCTGGTTCTCCACCAATGTCTAATTGCTCAGGATTGGCTTGCAGGGATCCAAACTCAGTCATTTGAATTTTGGATTTTTTGACATGATCAATCATGTCAAATGACTGGAATGGACTTGGAAGAGAGGATGGGAGTTCATCCTTTTGGTTTTTGGGAGGGGGAGGACTGCTTTGTGAAGTTGAAGTAGAAGGTGCAGAGATGTTCGATGTACTTACTTTCTTAGAAATCACCAGGTCCTTTGGCTGGAAGGGTAGAGTGATCCCACACTTAGTAATTGAGATTACTGGTTGAGGTCACTCCTCTATTCTTTCTTTATCAGCTTGTTGGGCTGACTGATTCTCAGACTGGGTGAATACTATGTATGATCCTTCGATTGCTTCACCTTCACTTCTGGGTTCATCCTGGTAATTCAGGAAATCAATGTGGGAGTCGCTAGCTGATTCTTCTAGATCCTTCCTGAAGAGATCAACACCATTTTATTGCTCTAACTCAAGTTGGAAATAGGAAACATGTTTTGTTTCCAGCTATCCAATTGCTGAGTTGGTTAGAGGTGCTTCAAGGGCAAGGTTCCTCTGTGGGGGAGGAAGATGATTTGGTTTCCCTTGACTTCTGGCAGCGTTGCCTTGATATAACTGATTGGGGAATGTCCTCCTTGGTGCATCTCTATATTGAGGAGCAGAAGACATACCCTATGCCATTTGCCTTTTCAAGGCTAGCAATTCATTTGCCAGCTTTTGTATCATTGGGTCAATGGTGGATATGGGTGAGTATTGAAAATGATTTACCTTTGTTTGGGTCTCTCCTTATCTTTCCTACCAAGATAAGGTCATCTTCTACCTCAGTAGCCAAGTCCTAAGTAGCAGCAAGGTCTATGTGGCTAGCTTGTCTCAGTAGAAAACTCACTTCAGGTAGCTGTGAGTTGATGAAGAAGCATTTGAGGTTCTGAGGCGTCGGTCAGGTGACCATGGGAATCCTGTGCCTCAACTTGTTAAACCTAGCAATAAAATCCCTCATAGGCTCATGAGGCTCTTTCTTCATCTGAGTGAGTTGGGCTAGCAAAGCATGTGCATCCTCTGTGGGCTTGAACCTAGCTTCAAACTTGGTTTTAAGTGTGTCCCAGTCAGTCACTGATCTAGATTACAGATGGTAGAACCAGTCTGCAACAGCACCTTGTAGTGTCTCCACAAATAGCCTGACTACCACATCTTCAAATTCCACCCCTATCACACCACAAGCTATTTTGAAGGCTATAATGTGTTCATCAGGGTGAACTATTCCATCACCAAATAATTTAGGGAAATTCTTCCTTGAACTACGTGGGAGTTCATGTAGAGGTGGAGTCAAGTTGAATGGGCCAAAAGAGTTACCCCAGGGGCCTCGAACTACCATGATTTAATAATAAAAACAAGGATAACAAATTTGGGTGGAGTGGCCAGATTGCAAAACAAAAATGGCCCTACTTCAGCTTGAGGCTTGAGGCTTCAAATTGTGCACTCTTTCCCAATAGCTCTGGTTTTGCAGACCAGATAAAATAACAGAGATGGAGGAAGATGGTAAGGCTATAATGATAATGGATAAGACATGGAACAGAGTCGCCAAAGTCTGTAATGGATAAGGGTTATAATGATAATGGGTAAGACACAAGTGATGTTTCAATCTAAAACTTGAGGTTCCAAATTGCACAAATTTACTGTGTCCCTAGCGGAGTCACCAAAAACTATTGGGTGAATATTTTGTCAGCCAGCTAACTGGTGACCAAAATAGTTCCTACCATCACAGCATAGGGAGATGGGTCATCCTGGTGTGCAGGTTTACTACATCAACAGGGGACAAATCTCTCCTCTCATCAAGGGGAGGTTCCTTATTAAATATGTGGAGGCTATATACTATATATATAAGCATAAAGTAAGACACAAGGGTGAGATAAACCATCCATCTCTCTTTTTTTAGAGATGATGCTAACAAATAGAGGAGAAATCCTAGGTGATTGGTGAAGGCACTTCTCTTCTTTCAGAAGTAACATTCAGCCAAGAGCCAGATCCCTTCTTGGATAGTAGAAATCCTGGTGAAGCAACATAAGGCACTCCTCTTCTTTCAGAAGTGCTTGTTATTGCAAACATCAGGACTCTTTCTGGTAGTGACTGGTCACTACGTAATAGAGTAACCAACAATATAAGATGTAGCACAAAGTCTCCACCTTGACTGCCCTAGAGTGAGGTACGAAGAACAATGGGTGCACAAAGTCATCCCAAGGTCCTTTACAAAGAAACATAAAAGAAAAACACACACTGAAGACAGATATGACAACACAAAGTCTGAAAGTAGTTGGCTTTAGGACACCTTTCTTATCACCTCCACTAGTTCTGCTTGTTAAATCAAATAAATAAGAATGCTTTCAGAAGATAGACATAAGAACAATCTCCTAAAATAGCACAAGCTATAACAGCACAAAGTCTGCAAGTAACTTGCTTTCTCATTCAATCAAAGAAATATGAACTACAATCTGAGCTCAAAGTCTCAGTAATGCTTTTTAATTTGGGCAGAGTTTCGCTTCTGGTAAGGGGAAGATCTCCTTTCAAATGATATAAAAGATTACATTATATAGAGGCCTGAGGGAGGCTTGGCACTTAGTTCCATAAAATAGCCCATGCTATGCATTCAATGCCTTGAATGCATTTATAGGTTTGTCAAAGGACTGCATTGAAAATGGGGTGGCTATCTTAACTATGGCATGTCGATTCATCTCTAGTGCCTCATCCCGAGCCTGAATCTCTCATTCCATCACCTGCTTAGCCGCGCAACTGTCTATTCTGCTTTTATCTCAAAGGGGACAAATAGACAGCGCTTTCAATGTTTGCAGGCTGACAAAATATTCACCTAACAGGACCAATGTTTGACAACCAATCAAAGTATGCTTTGGATCTCTCCTAAACAAATAACCAAGGTACCAATGAGACTATAAAAGAAGGTAGTTTGAAACCATGCACAATTTTTAGAATATTTAGTTCACGAGTTTACTCAACCTTTGGTAAAGTTGAAATCATATAGATCATAAGAGAGTAAGGTAACTCAAAGACTCAAGGTGGAAATCTAGTACACCAAAGCCTATATCTTTGTGATACACCCACACTATAAAAGCTAAATTCAACTTTGACAAGTTGACTCTATAAGTTTAGAGGAAAGCTCTCTGGATTACGAAGAAGACAAAATGAACTAAGCAACTCAAGATGTAAAAATAGATGGGAATCACTAAGTATAAAGCTAAGACTAAATAGGCAACATAATGTCGCCACATGATTCTAGTAGGATAAAATATGTTATAGGACCCAAAGCATGAGTGATACGCAAGATAACTTGAGTCCACCAAGATGATAATGTGATTTTGAGTCTTAATAAACGACCTTCAATCCAAATAGAAAATTGAACCCAAGTTAAAAAAAGCTTAGTGCACAAATGGCGAACCCACTTGATGCACCAACCCTTAGAACTCAGAAAGGTTCAATTTCAAATGTAGATTATAAATGAAGGATTTAAACAAATTGGGTAAAAGATATAGACTCAATTGGGCAACATAACTGCACCAAAGTGGATGACATGACACAAAGCTTTTGATAACAAATTGAACAAGGAAAAGATGAATTTTCCATTTGCACAATGTAACGCCTTCCTTGGTCAAGAAAATTGAGGACAATGTGTTTTGGTTAAGGTCATTAAGTTAGCAAGAAGTTTTAGACACAAATCAAGACTAAGTAAGCTAATGACAAAAAATAAATGTCTTAAGTCTAAACTCACAAGGTATGGCAAAGTGGGGTCTACTAAACTAGCAAAGTTTTGATCATTTTAAGGAGAATCAATTACATGATAACTTTCACATCAAACGATGCAAAAGACAAGCATGATAAATTGGGTGACTGTGGCATTGACTAGTTGTAAAAAGGTCTAGTCCTTTTTACAACCACTACATTCTACTGTTTGCTAAGTGTAGTGTGATGTCCAAATGCAGATACATCCCATGTGCAACTCCAAAGGAGTCAAATGAATTCAATATTATTGGGAGGTAAAACCCCAGGTCAAAGCTTCCCTAAAGAACTCATGGGAGGTAATGACGTCCCCCTCATAAGCCAAGTTTGCATGAAAATAAAGAAAGCATAAAATAAAAAGACTTTAGGGTCATTTTCAAGATCACCCAAACTTTGGCAAGTTTTTGGGGAGTGCTTTAGGTGACATTCTTTCTAAGCCTTAGACTAGGCTATTTGCAATAGGAATGATGTTTTTGATTCCAAGGGTTCCCTATAAGGGACAAATGGAAGAGCATACATGTAACATTCCTTTTTTTGCCAAACAAAACCTAAGTAAACAACTATTACAAGCAAGAATTGACAAGTGTGTTCGATTTTAAACCCAAATGAAATGTTTGGTGGTGTTCATTTGACCTCTTGGTCTTAGTTGCAAAACTTTGAAAACATTCACCAAAACATCTAAATTCCTTGTTAAACACCTAAAATAAAGTTCCTAATTCATTTTTAAGCATGCTAGAGGTGATTTAAATATTGTTTTTATCAAATCAAAAGCTTGTTCTTGTAGCAAAAATGTCAGCATGTCCTTTAATTTTGAAGCTCTATTGAGTTTGAAACAACAAACTTTGAAAAAGTAAGTCTTCGGTTTGTGTTTTGGGAAAAACTCAGTGATCGACGTCGGTTATTACCATCAATGTCAATTACATGCAACTGAGATCTAATCGATGTCAGTTCTATTGATCGACATTGGTTAAGCCAAGTAACTGATGTCAGTATTTCTGTCGACATTGGTTACTATGTAAAAACCATGGCAACGAAAAATGGCAAAATAAAGTTAGAAAATCAATTTACAAGATTTTTAAGAGCTCAAATAAATATTTTAAAGTTAAAAAAGGATCACCTTCATGTGTAGGATGCATCTAGTCCCACCGGGCATGCCAAGATGTAGAGAGGATTATAAAGCAAGTTAGTCAAGCATTAGTCCATAAATAATGAAACATGCATAAAGAACTAACTAACCAAGCCTATCTTTTCCTATAGGAATTACAAAGGATAACAAGAAACAAATGAAATAAAGCAACACCATATTACCTTTCCAAATGGATTCACCATATCCATGTGGCTCAAAAACATGTTCTCCCTTGATCAAACATCCTTGTCTTTGTTAACAAATGGTGGTAAGCTCCTCCAATGCCTCAAGAACACTCCATAAAACCTAGGCTCTTGATTGTAAATCACTAAACTAGCTTATCAATGAAGCCTTTTGGAAACAATTTAACATTATAACTTTACAATATTCAAGTTTTGAAGATATTTGAGCATAATAACCTTGAACCAAAATAGTTTAGAAATGATGTTCATGTCCTCTCTATTTATAGATTTTTGAGATTGGTCAGGATCAACTTGAACCATCCATCTTGAGATGAAGATGTGTGGTTGAGGATAATCCTAATATTTGGAATTAAATCCATAATTAGCTTCATCATGACCTTGGAAGAAGGGGCATTGAAGAGGCATGGGAGGCATTAACTAGGCATGGGTGACCCATAATCCTGATATTTTATGCACTTATGGCCTAAAGATGTCTTTCCAAGAAATGATGTCACCTGATGATGTAGTTAATAGGAATCAATTTTCAAAAATAAATATTCAACAACTCTCATGGAAAATCCACTTAAGCTCTTGATTTGGATTAATTAGCCTTAAACAAGGTTAATCAATATTTGTGTAATTATTTGAAAATTGGCCCTCAATTAATCAAAATGGTTTGAAAGTCATATTATTAGGTCGTAATTTGACTGGAGAGGAACTGGAAGGTGATGTTAGATGTGTTGAAGTTATATTCCCATTTAGGATGTTGCAACACCAAATAACAAAGGTACATGACATGTACCAATGCATTAGAAGAAAAGAGTGGTCCAGAGCACTAAATGGCGAAATGGTCATTTTGACTCAAAATGATCTGATCAAAGTTAGCTATCCCATAAAATGCATTGCCCTATTTAGGGATACTTTGACTTAAACTTGCACTCGTAAGTGATAAGTTTGAACCATTTAGGACGTTTTATGGATTTTGACCTAAAATGTGCATTTGAGTGTAATTTGAGTAATATTGACAATTTCAACACAAATGGTGTTAGGAATTGGAAGTCTACAGATAATGCCATTTGACAGTTCCCTATTGAGGCCAAATGTGAATTATTGGGTTGGCATATCCTACCTATGAAACTTCCTGTTGTTCACACATTGTTTAAAGTCAGTGTTTCTATGAGAAAATGAGCCTTTTGCTCCACCCTTGAAACTATCCCCCCACCTCTTCTAGCATTACTCATCCTCCTCTCCATGTTGTTCTTCCCTTCTCTCCTCTCTTCTAGATCTCTTTTTCGATAATTTCAATAAAAAACTACCTTGATTAGCATTCTCTCACCTTCCACTCTCTTAGTCATTTGGAATACTTGTCGGCTAGTCATCCTCTTTAATATTTAGAAAAATTGCTACCAACAACTGTACTCTAGGAATGGTTTTGTTTTAGCTATTTAGAAAACTCACATTTGATCTTATATATATTTGTAGTTGAATCAAATCAACACTCAAAACCAAAAGATGCGTGTTGTGCTCAACAAGATAAGGAACATCTCAAATTGTTGTAAAATAATGCCTTTCTCTGCATAGTTTCAAGACCACCGAATGTCAATAATCGAAGACTTGATTAGAGGTGCATAGTTTAGCTTTATGTTTCTAGGTTACTTTGTATACTATAAGCACTAGTGACTTGATTTCATTTCACTTGTTTCCCATCGAAGGGGCCATAGTGTTTTGATCTTTCGTAACCTTCTTATTCTTGGTGGTTTTTTTTTTTTTTTTTTTGAGTAATAATTTTAGCATTTTCAATTTTTTTAAGTTAAAAAATAAATTATAAATTGTTAATTTAAAAAAAAACGAAAAAAAATAAAACAATGTTAATTTGAAAAAAAAAAAAAAAAACCCGAGTAAATTGTTTGTAAGATATTCTTTGTTGCAATTATCCTCTCATCGAAAATAACATCTGCCATTACAGATATCTAATGGCACTTCGATCTGCGGGGTACACTGCATCAAATAGTCACGCTAAATGGATTTTCCTGTTCTTCGGGCTAATAAGAAAATATACGTCTAACAGTCTTAAATTTCATGATCTCAAAATGCTTTGTAAGCAAGGAAAAATAAAGGCAACACTAAAAATTCTGCAATCCACAAAACAGCCCTCAGGTTTTTCGATATACGTCTGCCTGTTGGAAGAATGCATGCTCAGAAAGGCCTTATCAGATGGCAAATTAGTCCATACCCACATGAAGGATCGAGGGTTTTTAGCAGACAAATTTTTAGGAAACAAACTTATCAACATGTACGCAAAATGTGGCAGCGTGAAGGACGCTCGTAATGTGTTTGATGAAAGGCCTAGACGAGATGTGTTTTCATGGACTGCTATGATTTCAGCCTTCGTCAGGAATGGTCTTCAGAAGGAGGCCTTGGCACTGTATTACCAGATGCAAAAAACAGGCTTAAAACCTAATGAATTCACATTTGCAACTATTATTACTTCCTGTGCGAATTTGGCATCCGTAGAAAAGGGCAAAGAAATCCATGAAGAAATAATGAAAAGTGGTTTTATGTGTGATGTTGTTGTGGGGAATGCTCTTGTAGACATGTATGGAAAATGTGGGAATTTAGTTTTTGCACGCGACGTATTTGACAACATGCCTCAACGAAATGTAGTATCCTGGACTACCATGATTGCAGGGTATGTGCGGAATGGACAGGGCGAACTTGCTCTGAAGTTCTATGGACAAATGCAGCATGTTGGTGTGAAGCCGAATGTAAAGACTCTTACGAGTGTCCTTGCGGCATGTGCGGATTTGGCAGCTGTGGAACAAGGCAAGGATGTCCATGACGAAATTGTGAGAAGCGGGTTTCAGTTTGATGAATTTGTAGAGAGTGCTCTTGTACATATGTATGCAAAATGCGGAGATATTGAGATGGCACGCGAATTGTTTGATGAAATGTGTAAACGAAATCCGGTGTTGTGGACTGTGATGATAGTGGGATATGCCATGCATGGCCTGGGAAAGGAGGCTGTGAAGCTGTTTGAGATAATGCGAAGGTTTGGGGTGATTCCAGACCATATCACCTTTGTTGGTGTTTTGTCAGCCTGCTGTAATGCAGGCCTAGTTGACGAGGGCTGCCGAATCTTTGACTCTATGAGTGAACACCCTCATATTGTGCCTTCAATGGAACACTATGGCTGCATGGTTGGCCTTCTTGGCCGTGCTGGTCGGCTTGAGGAGGCACACGACATAATCAACAAAATGCCAATCAGAGCTGATGCTACAGTGTGGGGATCTTTGCTTGGTGCTTGTAGAATCCATAGAAATATTAAGTTAGGAGAGTGTTGTATGGAACACATTTTAAAGTTGGATCCCAAAGATCCAGGACCTTATGTGGTGCTGTCGAACATGTATGCTGAAGCTGGCAACTGGGGTGGGATCCAAACGGTGAGGGAAATGATGAAAGATAGGAATGTGAGAAAGAAGCCTAGATGCAGTTGGATTGAATTTAATCATCAGGTCCATACTTTCCTTGTAGGGGACAGGTCACATCCTCAAACAGAAGAAATCTATTCAAAATTGGAGAGATTATCCAGGCAGATGAAGGAGGTAGGTTATGTACCTGATAGCACCTTTGCGTTGAATGATGTCGAAGGGGAGCAGAAGGAACAAATTCTCTCCCACCACAGTGAAAAGCTGGCAGTTGCATTTGGGCTTATCAACATAACCCCTCAGAAAACTATTCGAGTTATTAAAAACCTTCGAGTATGTGGTGACTGTCACTCTGCTATCAAGTTCATCTCCAGGATTGGTGTACGGGAAATTGTTGTGAGGGATGCTAGTCGATTTCATCATTTCAAGGATGGACAGTGTTCGTGTGGGGACTATTGGTGATGCTAATCTAAACATCAAAGTCAGGCTTGTGTAATGACAAGTTCATGCGTATGGTTAACTAGATATGATCTTTTTGTTTCTGACAAAATATAATCTAGAGATTTATGGTATGTGTTCTTGGCTAGAACCAGGGAATATTTTAGTGGCGAATATTCGTACTTTGGCGAATTTTACATTTTGTCAGTGTGTTTTTTGGCGATTTCTATGCCGTTCCATGGTTTCTTGGTTGCCAAGCTTTCTTGGGTTTCGTGATTGCCTAGCTTTGTAATTGCCAAGGCAAATGTTTCGTTTGAGTTTCTGCGTGGTAGTATTCGCCTTTCACGCAGCCGACCAGGGAGCGCTTAATGTGGAATGTTCGCCGGGTTTCACGTTATGGGAAGTGGAGGAGTCGGCTCGTTTCGCCAACACACTTTCATTTGTAATATGTATAAATCCGAATTGAAGAAAATAGCAATGAGACATTCAATAACCCTTTTTTTTCCCGAAGCGAACAGTATACAAATAAAATAAGCATTCAAGTATAGTTTCTTATACTTTAAGTTATATTTTATTTATATACTTTCAGGGTGTTTGAGAGGGGTTTCGGACCGCTAGGAGCTATAATGCAAATTCTAGGTTTTGGTGGATCCTATCATATTTCAGAGTTAGTCAGATTCCAGGGTTTCAGGGTTTCAAACTTAGCCATATTTTAGGGTTTCAAGATTTCAAGGAGACATCATAGGAGGTATGAAGGCTGCATGAAGGGATGTATGTGTGATAGAATAGTATGAAAATATCTCTCGCAAAGTGCCACAAGCCGATCCCACCCCATTCCCAGTGCCCAAAAAATTAAAATTTTACTATGATTATTATTTTTTGTTTGCCAATGTATAATTTTTTTGTGGTTTTAAAATAACACAATTCGCCCAGATTTTACACATTGTTTGAGAGACTATGAATGATTCGCCAATGGAGATTATTATCTTTTCTTTGTAAATTATTTTTTTCGCCACAAAAAATAAATTTTTTTGTCAGGGGTTTTACACATTTCGCCAATTTTTTACACCTTTTCTAAAGGAGGGGTTTCTTAAAGTATACCCTGGCTAGAACATAAGATTCATCTGCTGAAATGACATTGTGTATCAAACGCACGAAGCATAGGTGTATTGATGGATTATAAGATCTACGTGAGACATCTGCAATAATAGTTCCGTGAGTAAGTCATCCCATACAAAAGTAAATAGCTTCTTATCATTAAGTGATAGTTCATTTATGTTTTAATCTGGCTTGCAGATTTTGGTCTGTTTCATTTCACGATCAACGCTTATCAAGGTTGTCTGATGGTATACAGTTCAGAGCCTGCAGATGCATGCCACCTTCTGCAATTCAAAAATCGAATTAAGTTCTAACAGAGGTAAGAGAGTTAAATGTCTTATTAACATACACAAATACAGCTATTCATAAATAAATTAAAACAAAAACCCAGAAGTATTGGGCTTTTAAGGAGTACACTGAGCCTTAGAGTATTTGCTTAACAATTCGTCGTTATTTTAACCTTATATAATGCTTTAGCCTTTTTGCCTCTTGTCCTTAAATAGAGTTGCTCTTTTTTATCTGTGTGTCATTAGGTTTTCTGCATAAGCTGAGAGAGGAATTCGATATCTGATTAGATTCTCACCGAACCCATAATAACAGAAAGATTAACTTGCACACAGTTTGTCGTCATACTTGATACCAAGAAAACTCATTATTGAAGGTAAACATCAACTGCTGAGACTTCAGAATATGGAACTCTATGGAATGCTTTTTAAGCACCTTTTCTGTCATGATTTACTTTCTTTTTTGTCATTGTTTTTTATTTCACCTGTTAAACTTGATTCCGTTTTTATGATACTGATGCAGCTTCGGATTTAGGTCTGTTTTAAGAGGGAATTGCAAGACTTGCTCTATGTCAGTAATAGAATGGACTCGCAAATAGCTTTTAGCCTTTTGTGATTCAAAGGTATGCAATAGGTCCAGGTGAGTAGAACTAATAAGCTAGAAAAATCTAATTGTTTGTGAGGTTCTTATAAGTGCATCAGAAGATTAATAAAAGTATGTTGCAATGTCCTCTTTATCTCAAAATAAAACTTAAATGGAACCCTTGGTTTCATTGTTAACTGAGACCCTGATATTTCGACAAGGCCATTTGTTTCAATATAAAATACTAGTGTTTAAGTTGCACAATAAAGACTGAAGAAAAAGATACAACAAAATAAGGTACTCCATCTAGTTTGTTAAGAGTTAAATATGTGTATTTTTTAATTTTCCTGTGAAGGTATATATGGATTAACTGTAGAATGTCAGCTGTTTTAAAGAGCTTATTAAGTGGAATTGTTCAGAGCTTGTTGAGAATATTGAACATACATGCAGTCAATTTATCTGGTCAGTTGCATTTTTTATATATGTTTTCTAACCAATAAATGTTTCACCTTCTCATTCGTCCTAGGAGATGGCTTCTATAAAATAGTGAAACTATGTTAAAGCTAAAAAACCAAATAGATTCAGAGAGAGAGTTCTTTGGGTTCAAACACTATCCAATCAAGCAATGACTATTTACAAGAGAAATCCATTATTTTGTTGTTGGGAATGCTAGTTTTTGCTTGATTGGATAATTATTGCTTGATTGGATACTTGGAATTTCACTCATTCTCTTCGTCTAAGCTACTAGCACAAATCCATATTTTTTCCTCCTCCTTGTAGATTTTCCATGCTACATATTCTAACCTATGTGACTATATTTTAAAAATCTAGTGATTTTGGTCTTACATTGTTTCATACCTTATTTCCTCCACTTTGTTTTGTGCATCTGATTGCTATCTTATTATGCTCAACTTCTAACATATACCTTTGATGGTATTATGCATTTAGGCTTCCAAAAGAAGTGAAGTGAAGATCGAGCTTGCATAGAGTTTGCACAGAGGTGCATTGCAAGGTATTATTCCTTTGCTTTTAAATTTACTGTCACCATTAATGTTATCTGGCTTTATTGCTTCATAAAAAGCACAAGTGTATTTAAGTTCTCAGCCATTTGTTAGGAACCCGTGTTCTACTCTTTTATTTACATTATTAACATAGTAGTTGCTTTGGACGCATATGCTTTGTAAGTCGTCCCTGGAGCATATTTGTTTTAGCGCACATGCATGAGATGAAATAGTTGTTAGAATAGAATTAGTATTTAAGTTAGTGTTAAGGCCCAATGAAGACATCCACGAATTGTATTGAATTGAGCTTGCCCCCTCGAAGAGGCCAACAATTCTGCAATTGTAATTCAGTTCTATTTATTTCATTTAATATATTGCTGATTTTCGTAGTTTATTTCGTGTATTTGCAATTATATGTTAATTTGTTCAGGAAAGATCCTTTCATCTGGTATCAAAGCGCTTTTCAGGGAGATTTTTTTTCTGTGACCCACCGTATGCTCTCACCTTGTTGTAATTGGACCCTGGTGATCAGAAAGTGGTAACAGATCCATTCCCAGCGCTTTCATGCGACAGTCTAGATTTGCAGTTTCATTTTGACAAGACGTCACCAAAGATCGTGATTTTTTGCTCATCCGTATTGCGTTGTGTTCTGCTCCAGATTTTATCTTCTATTTCGGATCAGGGTAAAACCTATCCGCTTAACTGTGGGAAGTGCTTGGGTGAAAGCCCTAAAACTCATTGTAAGGAGTACCACAGGAACCCCAAAGTAGTTGGTTCATTGAGAGGACCTACCAGCGAAATGGACAACGATCCCTTCCTGATTGACTAGTTCCCATCCGTGAGGAAAACCAAGAGCTGTCCCTAAGAGGTAAATCCGTGGCCAGGGAATTTATGGAGAGCGGTAGTCGTTCAGACGGCATTGGTGGTCTGAGTGATTTCTAAAAACCCTTTAGGCAACCGTTCAAACCTAGGGTCCATTTCCGTCAGGCAGATCATAAGCATAACAAATTATAAAACCATATAAGTTTTAGAAGACTATCAACAGAGTAGCAGAAAACCAAAATCAGAAAAAACCAGAAATCAGAAAAAAATTATTGGAAATTTTCCATGTTTTTGCAATATCTTCCCGTTTATAGCCCTGTTGCTTCTCAAAATTTACCATGACACCTGAAATTCACTTCTCCACATTTTATTCCTTGATGTCCCATATCCCAATTCCACTCTGAATTCTCGCACATCCCATTTTTCTATTTTTCGAGTTCTATCATAATTTTTTCAGTTTCTATCTGTTTGCCTCAAAAATTTTACACAGTGTTCGTCTCCCTTTTCTGCTTCTTTATCCCTCTTTGATAAAATTTTCAGTTTTTCCATTTTCCCCTCTAAAATCGTCCTCGTCTTCGTTAATCATACTCCTGTGCAAAAAAATTAGTAAAAGCACCTTTACCCCTCTCGATTTCGTCCACATTAAAAAATTCCTTTACTAAACGTGTCTTAACTTTAGATTTCCCACCCATTGCAAAAAAAAAAAAAAAGAAACAAGTTATGGTAGTCACACGTGTAGGCACCAAGATCATGGAGGAAGAAATTACAGCTTTGACGCCCTGGGTCACTAACTTAGCTGATAAGGTGTTTGGATTGAATGAACAGAATGGCCTTTTGCTCAGTAGATTACAGAAGATGGAGTCTTCTTCTGAGCATACTTTTTCATCCACCCACCCACCACGTGGGACCAAATTGGACTTTCCACGGTTCAGTGGTACAAACCCGACAGGTTGGATTTATCGTGTCGAGCAATACTTCAACCTTCATAATACTTATCATCTCAACAAAGTTCCAATTGCTTCCTTCCATTTGGAACTAGAGGCACTCCAATGGTACCGTTGGTATCTCAAATCTAATGATGAACTTGATTGAACAACTTTTGCATCCCTACTTTTGGGTAGGTTCAGTCCCTCAGCATTCGAGGATCTTACATGAGCCCTAAGCAAGCTTCGTTAGACAAGCACCATTCGTGATTATCAAATTGAATTTGAGAAGCTGACAAATCGCATTGAAGGGTTATCCAATGACTTCTTCAAGAGTTGTTTTATTAGTGGCCTCAAAGAGCCCATTCGCTCTAAGGTCAAGATGTTTCAACCTCAGACTATGATGGCAACCTTGGGTCTCGCAAAACTTGCTGAAGACAAAATCACCGCCCAACGTCGCACTTCTAATTGGGCACTCTCCAAGCCCTCTTTTCAACAACCCAATACCTGGATAACCCCCATCAAATGTCTCACAGGAGTTGAAATGCGTGTACGTCGCGAGAAAGGGCTTTGTTACAATTGTGATGATAAATGGGTTCTAGGGCACAAGTGCATCGAGCAAAAATTGTACCTACTAGATGTTGATTCTCCACCAGATACTGAAGATTATGAGGATACTACCAAAGAGATCGCACAGGAAGTTGATGATGCTACGCACCCAGATTTGCCTCTGGAAATCTCCATGCATGCTTTGGCGAGAGTCATGGCCTCTCAAATGATGCGTATCCAAGGTTATTTTAAGAAGCAACTCCTCACCATCCTTATTGACTCTGGCAGCAGTCACAACTTCATCGACCCTTGAGTTGCCAAGCAAGCAAATTGTTTTATCCACCCATATTCTAGTTTTGAGGTCATGATTGCCAATGGAGGCACATTACCCTGCAAGGGCAAGTGTCGTAATGTTCATATTTCAGTGGGTGACTATAACCTTCGGGCCGACATGATTACTTTATCCTTAGGGGGATGTGATGTTTTTGGTGCCTAGTGGTTACGAACACTTGGACCTATCCTTTGGGACTTTTCAGAGCTTTGGATGCAATTCTCAGAGAATGGACAGAAATACACCCTACAAGGCCTTCGATCGGGCTCCACCAACATTGTCAGCTCTCATCGCATGGAGAAACTTCTCAAACGGGGATCCCACGGCATCATTGCCCAACTCTTTTCTCTTCATAGTACTTCACCATCAGACTCTCACCCACCTTCCGACTTGCACAACCTTTTAATCAAACATGCCTTAGTTTTTGAAGAACCTACTAGATTGCCACTTCACTGACCTTAAGACCATCGCATCCCACTACTTCCTAGCAGTGCACCTCCTAATATTTGGCCCTATCGGTACCCATTTCATCAAAAGACTGAGATCAAAAATATCGTCCATGATCTCTTGCAGGCGGGAGTCATTCAACCCAACACTAGTTCGTATTCTTCACCAGTGTTGCTTGTTCGTAAGAAGGATGGTTCTTGGCATCTCTGCATTGATTATCAGGGTCTGAACAAACTAACCATCAAGGATAAGTTTCCAATCCCCATCATCGATGAACTCCTTGATGAACTCCATGGTGCACAATTTTTCTCTAAATTGGACCTGCGCTCAAGGTATCACCAAATTCGTCTTCATGATGCTGACATTCCTAAGACAACGTTTTGCACACATGATGGCCACTATGAGTTCCTTGTCATGCCATTTGGGCTTACTAATGCCCCCTCCACCTTCCAAAGTTTGATGAACCAAGTATTCCACCCCTTCTTGCGGAAGTTTCTCTTGGTCTTCTTTGACGACATTCTTATGTACAGTCCCACATGGGAGGATCACCTCCACCATCTCGACATCGCCTTGGGCGTTCTTGCTGCTAACCACTTATGTGTCAAACATTCAAAATGTTCTTTTGGGCAAACAGAGCTAGAGTATTTGGGACATATTGTCGCATCTGATGGTGTTTGTGTTGACCCCACCAAAATTACAACGATGACAAATTGGCCCCAGTCAAAGACCCTCAAAAGCTTACGTGGATTTCTTGGTCTGACAGGATACTACAGAAAATTTGTTAAGGATTATGGCATAATTTCAGCTCTATTGACAACTATGCTAAAAAAAGATGCATTTGCATGGTCGCCTGCATCTTCCCAAACATTTGATAACCTTAAACATGCCATGTGCACCACGCCAGTCTTGGCCATGCCCAATTTTTCTAAGCCATTTGTGCTTGAGTGTGATGCGTGTGGAACAGGTCTTGGTGTTGTACTTATGCAAGAGGGTCGTCCCATCACCTTCACCAGTAAGGCCCTAACTGGACGTAATTTGGTATGTTCCACATATGAAAAAGAGATGATGGCTATTCTCCATGCAGTTCACAAATGGCGTCCCTATTTGATTGGCTGACATTTTTGCATTAAAACCGACCATCAAAGCCTCAAATATTTTCTCGAACGAGTATCTTCTCCAGAGCAACAAAAACGGGTTTCTAAACTCATGGGATACGATTATGAAATTACCTACAAAAAAGGTAAGGAAAACTTGGTGGCTGATGCTCTCTCTCGCCAGATCGAAGATCCAGTGCAACTCTATGCAGTCTCTCTTCCCATTTCCTCCTGGCTCCATGATCTTCAAAATGAGTGGCATAATGATCTCCCAACCCAACAACTCATTCTTCAACTATCTGTTGCTCCATCTTTTAAATCTCATTATACTTGGGATGGGCACACATTGCGATATAAAGGTCGCCTAATGTTACCAACAGGCTCCAAGTTCAAACAACCGGTTTTACAGGAGATGCATGCTTCCCCTTCTGCTGGTCATTCAGGGTTTCTGAAAACGTACGCAAGAGTTCGTCAAAATTTCTTTTGGTACAGACTCAAAAGGGATATCAAAACATTTGTTGCTGAATGTGATATTTGCCAACGTACTAAAGGCGAAACAGTTGCCCAACCGGGTCTACTCCAACCATTTCCCATCCCAACACGTATTTGAACCAAGATTTCCATGGATTTCATTGAAGGCCTCCCAAAATCTAGTGGTAAATCAATGATTCTTGTCGTAGTGGATCGCCTCTCTAAATATGCTCATTTTTGCACCTTGGCCCACACCTACACTGCTTCCACCGTTGCTCAGACATTTCTTGATCACATATTCCGACTTCATGGGTGTCCCTACTTCTATTGTCTCATATCGTGATTCCACCTTCACCTGCCATTTTTGGCAAGAACTTTTCAAGTGTCTAGGTACATAATTAAAAATGAGTTCAGGATATCATCTGCAAACTAATGGCCAGACCGAAATCATCAATAAATGCTTGGAAATCTATCTTCGTTGTTTTGTCACAGAGCAACTACATCAGTGGGTCAAATGGTTACCTCTTGCAGAATGGTGGTATAATACATCCTACCACACCTCTACTAAAATGACCCCATATGAAGCAGTTTATGGGCAAGCACCCCCACCACTTCTGTATACACCTGACAGTTCATCAGTTCAGGCAGTTGACACTACTCTTCGCCATCAAGATCAAATTCTCCACATCTTGCAAGACAATCTTCATTTGGCATAAAACCGCATGAAGCAACAAGCTGATCAATACTGCGCTGAGTGCACCTTTCAAGCAAGTGATATGGTTTTTCTTCACCTACAACCATACAAACAATCATCCCTGAAACAAAAGGGGTTTCAAAAGCTTGCCTCTAAGTTTTATGGTCCATATAAGGTTCTCTAGTAGAGTGGGTCTGTTGCTTACAAATTGGAGCTTCCACCTTCCTCTCGCATTCACCCAATATTTCATGTCTCATGTTTGAAGAGAGTTCTTGGCACCAACATTCAAGCACAAACAGTCTCACCAAAATTTGATAATGAAGGCTCCCTCCTCGAACCAGAAGCAGTCTTGGCATGACGCACCCGTCACACTATCATAGACGTTTTGATTCAGTGGCAAGGACTGCAACCTGAAGATGCCACATGGGAACCATTATTCCAGATTCAACAACACTTTCCACAATTGAAGCTTTGAGGACAAAGCTTTTTCCAAGAGGGAGGGGATGTTAGGAACCCGTGTTCTACTCTTTTATTTACATTATTAGCATATTAGTTGCTTTGGACGCATATGCTTTGTAAGTCGTTCCTGGAGTATATTTGTTTTATCCCACATGCATGAGATGAAATAGTTGTTAGAATAGAATTAGTATTTAAGGCGGTGTTAAGGCCCAATGAAGGCATCCATGAATTGTATTGAATTGAGCTTGCTCAAAGGATGTTGCCCCTTGAAGAGGCCAATGATTTTGCAATTCTGCTATTGTAATTCAGTTCTGTTTGTTTCATTTAATATATTGCTGATTTTCGTAGTTTATTTCGTGTATTTGCAATTTTATGCTAATTTGTTCAGGAAGGATCCTTTCACCATTTCATTGTTGTTTGACTTTATGATGTCACTATTTATGGGCAAATTTATACACTAGTAGTGTAATTTACCATATGAGTATGTAAGGAATCAAAATAGGAAATATCATTGATTGGTTCATGGTGGGGACAAATTTAGGTTACTTACTTTATTGTTAGTCATGATAAAGCTTGGTGATGGACTCGAGAGGTGCATGGGAGGAATTTATGTTGGATGGAGATGGTTGACTTGAAATTAGCAACTAATTAATTAAGAGATGAGTGAAGGATGGGTTATGGCCTTATGAAAATATGTTGAAGGACTAGAAAGATGAAGAATGGAAGATGCAAGATGTGAAGTATGAAATAATTTTATGTTTGAGGTTAGTTTATGATAAAATTTCACTGTAAGGAAGATTAATAATGTTTTATGAATGTTAGTGTTATTCTATTAATTGTTTTGGCTTATTTATGAAGTTTTGGGATATGGGATTTAAGTTGACTCACATATGTAATATAGCTCTAATTTGGGTTTAATTGTCTTTTGTTCTATTGGCATGGTCACACAAGAAATTTTGCTCAGGTTGTTTTTCAGTTCTCACCCAAATTAGATGCCAATTTAACATGTGAGACTTACCTTGTGGAAGTCTACAAGGGTATTTCTTTCCATTTAATTTATATATTATTCAACATTTATGCCCCAGGTTTTGATCTCATGCCCAATCTTAGGAGTAAAGCGAATGTTGCCAATCACCTACACCAAGAATGCTTTCATGTAGGATGTTAATTTTTCAAATATATAAAAAAGCTATGTTGTTTTGGTACTGGTACGTTTCAAAAATGCGAAAATGCCATTTTTGAAAAACCTTGATTTGGAAACACTGTAGGCACGTCCACCCACCTGTGCACCCACCCTCACACCCACACTCACACCCACACACACAATGTATATTACTCATTTTTTTAGTAAAAAACTTTAAAATACATAGTATAAAAATATTTTTCTATAAAAGATAAAACACTTAAAAATATATAGTATTCATTCATTCATTACTTCAAAAATAAAATGTGCATTCAAATCTAGAATAAATCATCTAGATTGCCCTCAAAATCATGAATGCCACTCCCACTATTTTTCAACTTGATCATTTATTGACGCTTTCTCTCGCAAGGGCTCGTCGATGCATTGAATCTTCCAGAGTGTATGCCTTAAGGGGTGCCCAGGGGATGGGGTGGGATTGTCTTGTGGTACTTTGTGAGAGGTGTTCTCATACTATTCTACCATACCTACATCCCTTCATGCAGCCTTCATACATCCTATGATGTCTCCTTGAAATCTTGAAAACTTGAAATATGCCTATGTCTGAAACCTTGAGACCCTGGAATCTGAGTAGGATCCTCCAAAACCTAGAATTTGCATTATAGCTCCTAGAGGTCCGAAACTCTCAAACATCTTGAAAGTATATAAATAAAATATAACTTAAACTAGATGTCCCTATCTAAATGTAAACTTATAGTTAAAACATTTTATTTTATTTATATGTTTTTTGGTTCACGCTGATTGTACCTTTTTTTAAAAGAAAATTGTTGACTTCGACTGTTTTTTCTTGTTGGAAATGCCCAAAAATGCCTGGGTACGTCATGGAAACACATTGTACATTTCTAGGACGTACTCGAGAATTTATGGTACATTTTTGGGGTGTACCCAGAGCATTTCTGCATCGAAAACGTTTTTAGGGGGGAAACATGGGGTGTTTCTTGCAACATAGTAAAAAAGGAAAATGGAATCATACGCAAGGGTTTTGTTAAATTGAGCCCAAAAAGCTTGTTACTAGAGGAATAATCATATAGGGTTTTAAGTATACTTAACAATAAACCTTTGGTTTTGAGAATGTGTCATTTTTTTTTGGTAGATTGTGCCATGAATATGGACATCTACAATGAGGGTGGCCATTGTTGCAGCTGGAGAAATTGTAGTTTTTTTGGTTTAAGAAGCTCTACAAAAATAGACAAAAATGAAAAAAAAACCAAAAAGATAAACTAAAAAAACATTGAATATAGTTAATAATTTGGAAATATTGAGGATGCAAGATTGGGAGAAGCAACGGGCAGGAAACCAATACACCATGATTAGTCCCAATGCGTAGGACGCTGAGCTTTTATGGGCTCCTAGAGGCCAAAGAGGCTTCCTTGGGAATTCATGTTGCTTCTGGATCTAAGAAGAAAATGGATGGCATGACCATGCAAATCAATTGTATACCAACTAAAAAACCAGCTAGCACACTATTAAATTTAAGTCAAAATGTGATGCTTATATTTTCGTTTGGCTCTTGAAAAAGAGAACATTTCTACAGACGTTGGTTAATCAGTGTCCTAAGTGAGGTCGAGTTAATGTTGCTTGATGATGTTAATTAAACTATAACATTCAACAATTGATAGTTAGTGTGTAGTGTAAATGTCACAAAATGACATTGAATTTATGTCTGTAAATAATGTAATGATTAAATGTGTAGGAATGAAGAAAGCAGTGCCTTGTGATTGTACTTTTGGTATGATTAAAGAAACACATTCATTTTTATTAGGAAAAAGTCTGAACAATATTAGTTTTTATGATTAATATTGGTGACTGTTATTTAATTTGGTAGCGTATCCTAGCAATGTTATTGATCACAATAATAGAAAACATATGTTGATTGGTGATGCCTTTTGCATCAGTGACTTTTTTTATGCTGCTCATTGTAATTATTTAAATCAAAAATAATGATAGTGAGCGACATAAGTTATGTTGTTGAGCACTATTGAATGGATGTTTATATAGAGAAGGGACATCACTAGGTGACCATGATCCTTACAATTAGCGAGGAAAGTGCCCCTCAAATTACAATTTAACTAAGTTGCCTTGATATGTAGAGAGAAGTCCCCTTCAATTTTCCCTATTTGCTTTTAGGTTGTAGAGATTGAGCATGTAGATTGCTTTCTACTTGTTCTCAATAAATATTAGTATTTTTAATTTTTTATATATCTATTATGCAAGTAATTAATAGTTATTTTATTTGTGAGCTTCTTGAGGATGAACTTTTAAGTAAAACCCTCCATTTAGTGTGTTTCTCTATTCTTAGTAGTAATTATCCTTTAAAGAAATCCACATGTTTGATGTTTGGTCATTTTCTGATCTGGTTAATATGTATTAACATTCAATGCTCTATTCTACTGATTTATATAGTGTTGTATTTGTGTTTCTCCAACTCTGAGGAGACCAACTTTGTTTGTGTTGTCTTCGTGATCAGCTTGTTGTTTCTTGATCTTTTAGTTCCAATTTACAACTTAATGATCAAACCCATTAATTGGATCCATCAACGTCTATTTAGTTCAATTATAGTGTGACTGCAGCTCATCACACCCATGTTATATAGAATATCAATCGAAATGAAATGATAAGTAAAACAAGATAAGTTGTGTTTCTTGTCAATTATATATGATGTATAATATTTTAGAAACCTAGGAGATGGAGTGTAGAGGATAATAATGAGGAGTTTGTAGTTGTTAGAACTTGCCTACATTTATTCTTAATCCAAACTCTCATAGAAAACATCTGCTAAGCATCTGATCATATATTTATAGGTCCTACGCACCATGTGGGTATTTTTAAATTGAAACTTATATTATCTTTTAGTCTTAAGAGTTTTATTTTTTAAAATTTAGTAAAAGGTTTTATAATCAAGAAAACTTGTTTTTATAAAAGAAACAAGGTATATGATGTCATAGTTTTAAGTGTTACCTTGTTCCAACATCTTGTTTTAACATGAATACACAAATTTTGCATAGTAACTCCATCGCACCTACACCACAGGATAATAAAACAAGATTTCTAAAGGCAAATCTTAAACCTCATTCGTAAAAATTCTAAACCCGAGTCGCATCATACATTATAGCCTCCTATGTAATTGTAAAATGTAGCCATTTTTCCCTCATTGCAGTTAAGCCAAATAATACCATGTATGGGAAAAATAAAAAAAGAAGCGGGCCTTTCAAGTTAAATGAGAAAGTATTCTTCAACTTTATGGTGTACTAGTAGTAATTTTTCATTTTATGTATGAATTCTTAGCATCCTTGCTAATGGAAAACATTGAATTCCTCATTGTTATCAAGAGATTCCCCATTCACTGCGAATAATGGTATTGTTGTTCGCGCCCCTAAGGATTTCATTTCCTTTCACCCCATGTAGTTTTCACTCTTAAGAGTTTCAAAAGATTAGATTTGATGATAGGCAATGGCTGATCCAAAACTCAAAAGTTTTGGTTGATAAATATTTCAAGAACACATAAATAACACAGTAACAATGAATTCTCTGAGAAGAGATGTTTTATTACTTAAAATCGCAATACAACTATATGCTTATCTTTGGGAAGAGATTTTTGATTTCCATTTCGGGTTACATCTTCATTTATACACATTTTGAAAGCAGGGGGAGGATGTGGAAGGTCACCGATCTCAAGGGAGATTAAGTGGTTCGACTTCCATTATTTAAACAATACAAAATTCGAGGAATTACTATTTTTAAAAACTTACTTTTTTTAGACCACTATTAAAATTAAAATTTAAGGCACTTCAATTGGGTTTTCGGGGGTCAAAATCCATCGAGTGGAGCTCCATGCCATCTCACTGCGTTCTCTTCGTTCTTAGCTTTCCAATGGTTCAAACAACAAGTCAATTGGAGCTACAGTGCAAAAGTTATGGCTCCCGGAAGTTTCATCATCAATTGGGGTGGAACCGTCACCCAAATTGTCTCCTAAATTGTTGCCTGGATCATTCCTCCCTCCTTGAAAAGCAATGGTCCCCATTGCGTCAATGTTCCTCATCAAGTGTGGCAGTTGTGTCTTGATTTGATTCTCTGTGAGCCACTCACCTTGGTGGCTAAGCTGGCCCCTTTTGACCACCCGATAAATCAGAATAGATCGTCCTCTTGTTGTCTTCATCCAAGTGTCCACAATCTAATTCTCCTCTACTGGAGCAAAACTCTGTGGATCAAGCTCATCAATGTCTAGTTGTTCTGCTATGAATGAAGTGTCCAATAGAGGTGGATGATATGGTTTGAGGAGCTCCACGTTGAATATGAGATGCAGACCAAGGTAGGCTGGTAGGTTCAACTCAAAAGCATTTTCTCCAACTTTTCTAGTGATGGTGTGGGGACCATATCGCAGAGGCTAAATTTTTCTGTGTGGGCTTGCAAGTCATTCCTTTTGAAGCCGCAACCAAACCTTGTCACCCACAGCAAAATGGTGTGCAATCCTATGTTTGTCATGGCGTTGCTTATACTTTTGATTCATCTTCTTCAGGATGTCATGGACTTGCTGCTGGATGTGTTGCATTTGTTCAATGAACTATGTTGCTTTTGCTGCCTCAGATCTTCCATGAGGTGTGTATTCGATGATGGAAAATGGAATGGCTATATCAATTGGTGCCATGGATTGGAACCTGAAGCATACTCGGAATGGACTGTGCTTGGTTGAGCTGTGCAGGGTCGAATTGTATCCATGTTGTATGAAAAGAAGCCCCTCATCCCATGTGTGTGGATGTTTAAAGTGATACATCCGAATCATGTGAACAATCAAGCGGTTCACCACCTCTGTCTGATCATCAGTTTGTGAATGGAACCCTGTGGACTTCATTAGCTTGGTATCCATCATCTTCCATAGAGTGGACCAGAAGATGCTTATGAATCTGCTATCTCGATCTGAGACAGTGGATTTGGGGAGACCAAAATGGAGCCATACATGACTAAAATATAGCTGAGCAGTTTCTTCAACAGATATATTTTTCTTACAAGCAATCATGATAGCTATTTTTGAAAAACGATCAACTATAACAAAAATACAATCCTTGCCATGTTTTGAAGTGGACAAACTTGAGAGAAAATCCATTGAGACAAATTCCCAAGGCCTGGTTGGTTCTAGCAATGGCGTGTACAATCCTTGCTTCTTATTTGTTGGCTTGGCTATCGTACATGGGGTATAAGATTTGAGATATCTTTCCACATTCTTTCGCATATGGGGCCAATAAAAGTGTTTTTCAAGAACTACCAATGTCTTTTCTACACCAAAGTGTCTAGCTGTCCTACTGAAATGTGCTTCCCATATCCTCTTTTGTTGCTCTGCAGCTGGAACACAGATGTGCCCCATATGACAGAGGACATTATCTTGCAAATAGAAATCAGAAACATGTTTACCTTTTTGAAGCCCCTGATATGTATCAGCAAAGGCAGGGTCTGCTTCATACAGAGCACCCCAAGTGGCAGTCTCATGTATGCACAGGTCAAGAACTATTGTGAGTGCAGTAATTGGTGGGCGGCTTAGATAATCTGCAGCCATATTTGAGCTCCCCTTTTTGTGTTTGATTATCAGAGGGAATTGCTGAAGATATGTGGCCCACTTTTGGTGCCTCTCATTTTGTAGTTTGCTCTGTGTCTGGATGAATTCCAATGGTCTGTGGTCAGTGTGGATGATCGTCTCTTTCCCCAATATGTGTTTCCATTATTTGCTGGCTTGCACAATGGCATAGAACTCCTTATCATATGTCGGATATTTTCTGACTGTATCAGTGAAATTTTCACTGTGATATGCAACAAGATGGCCATGTTGCATGATGACAGCTCCCATGGCATATTCAGATGCATATGTCATCAACTCAAAAGGTTGATGCAAATTCAAGAACAGGGGTTGAGCAAAGTCTGTTCTTCAAATTTTCAAATGCCCTTTTTTGCATTTCACCCCACTGAAATGTAGTTTTAGTTCCAACTTTAGTCACATGGGTTGGTGACCAAGCAACATGTGAAAATCCAAGAATAAACCTGCGATAGAAATTTGCAAGACCCAAGAAGTTGCGAAGTTCTGTGAGGGTCCTTGGTGTAGGCCATTCTTGAATAACCTGAATCTTTTCTGGATCAACATAGACCCCTTCCTCATTCACAACGTACTCGAGGTACTAAATTGTTGTCATCCTGAATGTGCATTTGTCGAGATTTGCATACAACTTGTGCTCTCGAAGAGTTTGAAGCACCTTACGAACATGTCACAGATATTCCTCCCATGTTCTACTGTAGATGAGTATGTCATTCAGGGAGACAACCACAAATGAGTTGGTGAAGGGTTGCAGGATGTCATCCATCATCCTCATGAAGGTTGCAAGTGCGTTAGTTAAGCTGAAAGGCATAACCAACCATTCAAAGAGCCCCTCCTTAGATTTGAATGCAGTCTTCCAGACATTGGTGGGATCGATGGGAATTTGGTGATAGCCAGATTTGAGATCAATTTTGGTGAAGAACTTCACACCATGGAGTTGGTCCAGCAGGTCATTAATCTTGGGGAGAGGGTAGCGATTCTTCACAGTGATTTTATTCAGGGCTCGGTAGTCATTGCAAAGCCTCCATGTTCCATCTTTCTTTGGTGCCAGGACAATTGGGTTGCCACAGGGTGAAGAGCTTGGCTTGATGTGACCCTTTTAGATCAATTCTTGAATCTGTTTTTTTATCTCATCATTCTCCAAAACTGATATGTGATACAAATGACTATTAGGCAAATGTGATCCTGGGATCAAATCGATAGATAGTTTTACTTGGCAATGCAGTGGAACTCCTATGGGTGACTTGAATAAGTCACCATATTCCCTTGTGATTTGTCCTATCTGCTTTTGTTGTTGTGTTGATTATGTAGTCAAGACTGCAACATCGACCTTCTTGGATTTCTGTGGTTTGACCACTGTGAGAACAAATTACTTTATCTTTTCCACCAATCTCTTATATTGCTTGGCATTGATCAAGGAGACAGATGTGGAAGGTGGTATCTCTAGTACCCTGTAGTGCCGTGTTCCAAGAGTGAGGGTGATTCTTCGGGTTCGTGATTCATAGATGCCATGTCGATCATACATGAACGACTGACCAAGGAGTACATCACAAACATCTAGATTGACCAAATCACACAAGACTTCATCTTGGAAAGGTTTTATTGCATATGAAAGAAGACACTGATGGGTGACATGGAGGTCTCTCCTTGGACTCAACCATCCAATACTGTATGGCTTTGGATGAAGCTTCATGGATAGATTTAGAAAATTCACAACTTTAGCAGAGATTAAATTCTTTTGACTCCCACTATCAAGAATGAAATGCAGAGGCTTACCTTTTACCCATAATTTGGAGTGAAACAATCTTTCCTTGTCATCTGGCCTTTCTTCATGGGTCTGTGATGAAGCGACGATGGTGTCGAGATCAGCATCTACAATCTCTTCTTCGTCTTCTTCGACTGTAGGTTGTGTATGAGACAGAGTAGTAGATGTCGAGTATTGTGACTCAGAAAGTAGTGACTTGATGGCTCGACATTCTTCTTTGGAGTGAGTTCCAATTTTGTGGTAATCACACCATTTTTCAGCCTTCCCCTTTTGGGGTTTCTTATCTTGAAACTCTTTTTGCTTCCAATTTTGGCCTCGTGTTTGACCTTCTTTGTCACTTTTTCATTTTGAGGGCTGACTCTTCGTATTCTTTCTGCCATGCTTCTACTCAATCTTCATTGCGAACTTGTATGTCTCACTGAGGGTTTCCAAATTGAAGAGTTCCATTTCCTCTTGTATGTACCATTGTAGTCCACCACGATATTTGAGAGTCTTACGTTTCTCACTTTCTTGGATGCTCAATCTTGCAGACAAAAAATGAAAAATGTCTATGTAATCTTGAATAGATTGGTCCTTACCTTGGTGAAGTTGTTGCCACTGTATGTACAGATCATCATAAGCTCCAATGGGATAGTATTCTTCATTTACCGCTTCCACGAAATCATCTCAGGCAGGTTCCACCTCAAGGCCAGTGTCATCTGTACTGAACCTTTTTTTGTACACTTCCCATCAATTTTTCACGTGCAATGATGCTTTCAAAAGAGCAAAAGTGATCTTTTCTCCATCGGTGAATTTATTTACAGAGAAGTAGGAAGACAATTGATCCAACCAATTTTCTGTTGCATCAACATTGATTTTGCCTTCAAATGTAGGAATATCAAAATTCACTTGAACCTTGAAGGGTGTTGGGGCACTGAAAGGATGTTTCATGGATGAAGAGCCAGGAAGTGCAAATGAGGAGCCATAATTTCTCATCGAGAGTTGTTGGAGAATTTGGGCAAATTGTTGCAGCATCTGTGCTTGTTGTCGTGGAGGGCTTCATTCACCATTTCTTTGAAAAGATTGGATGTCTCGGTGTCGTCTGCCATTTGAAGTCGTTTGGAGCGAATAGGTGGATAGTTTGGAAGTTCTGTTGTTTTCCACCCAATCTTCTTGTAACCTGACCTCATCCTCGGGATCATACACTCTCAAGACAAATCGCTCTGATATCATTGATCCAAAACTCAGAAGTTGTGGTTGATAAATATTTCAAGAACACAAAAATAACACAGTAACAATGAATTCTCTGAGAAGAGAGTTTTATTACTCAAAATTGCAATACAACTATATGCTTATCTTTGGGAAGAAATGTCTGATTTCCATTTCGGGTTACATCTTCATTTATACACATTTTGAAAGCAGGGGGAGGATGTGGAAGGTCACCAATCTTGAGGGAGATTAAGTGGTTCGACTTCCACGATTTAAATCAATACAAAATTTGAGGAATTACTATTTTTAGAAACTTACTATTTTTAGATTGCACTACTAAAATTGAAATTTAGGGCACTTTCATTGGGTTTTCGAGGGTCAAAATCTATCCAGTGAAGCTCCATGCCATCTCACCGCGTTCTCCTTGTTCTTAGCTTTCCAACGGTTCAAAACAGCGAGTCAATTGAAGCTACGGTGCAAAAGTTATGGCTCCCGGAAGTTCCGTCATCAATTGGGGTGGAATTGTCACCCGAATTGTTGCTTGAATTGTTGCCTGGATCAATGGCTCCATCTTACCCACAATTTAAGCTTTGTAATCAAGGACGCTTATTTTCAAATTTTGGGGTTAATGGACTATTGAGAACACCTTGATCAAGTGGGTCAAGGAAAACTAGACTGAAAGAATAGGAACTAGAAATTTGATTGTTGGCAAAAGGTTTTTTTATAATTTTTTTTGCATCGATTGAAGAACAAAGGCAATTTTTTGCATGAAACCCTTAGTTATCGAGAAACATATGTCTATGCTTGTAAACGTGGTGTTTCCATGTCAATCGAACTCCAAGCCACTCTCTTGAATCCTTCTAGGGCATGACTCTATGGTCTTTTCTCAAATTTTGGGACCCTTGCATTCTAAGCAAAATTGAAAATATGATTGATAATGTCAACCCTATTGATTTGACCAAAATTTCAACACTTTTCTCAATTGTTTCATGCATCTAGTTTATTATTGATTTATCTAAACATTTTCCCAAATCTATTGGGCTAAGGTTGTGTTTTGACACTTGGTGATGTTCCCTTGATTTTGAAAGCCTTCACTTCTATTGCTAGTGATGTCACAAGGAAGATCACTAGTGCCTACATAAAGGCGAGGAAATATAAAAATATCAAAATCAATAAAATTATACAAATCCCAAGCAATATAAGATTTTGAGGCCAAAACAAGTTGCAATTTAGTTTTAATAAATTTGAATGTGAAGTTTGTTCTAAAATCCTCATTCATTCAAAACATAATTCCACATTGATGAGTAGGCTTGGTCCATGGCAACATATAAATGCAATATACCATAATTCTTATGTCAAAGGAGTGATGCCACAATTGAAGTGGCCCTCCTAAAGTGACCTTCTCCTTTCCTCCTATGTCGATTCGCAATCTTAAAAAAAAACCCATTTAAATTCATTTAAATAGATGCCTTCCTACCCCAAGTCGAATACACTTCTTTAGTGCATCTTGGAATTGCTTCGACGAACCTAAAATACACATTCATTCACTAGCTTTTGTTGCAATATAGCTTTCTTCACATAATTCACCTAATTACATTTGTGGGTTGTCCCAAAAAAAAACTGTAATAAAGTATTTTTTTCTCACGTTTCTTGAATTCTTTATTTGTCTTCTTATCTATATAGTTTTTTCAGCGTCATCTAAATTTGAAATGAGTTGTGTAATTAGAAATGAAACCAAATATAAGTTGAGATGTTTAACATTAACACAAATCACTTCTCTTTTAAAAGTAAATCCAAACCAAAATATCAAACCATTAATTTTAATTTTGTTGATAATGTGTCTTAATTTAAGAATTTGGAAATTAATTAAATATTAAATTATCAGGTTAATCATAACTCTAGTATGTTATATAGATATATAACCAGCTAAACTAAGAGTTTGACATGTTCTTCTAAACTTCAATATGCTTTTAATATTAATTTCATAATTATAAGAAAGGAAAGAATGGAGGCTATGGCTCTACACTCTTAAGTATGTGATCCATATAAGATGAAAACAATAAACATATTGCGCAACTAATCAAGAATTAAGTTATCTTGAAGTCAAAGGAGGAACTGACAACATTGCCACTTCTAGTCTCGCCCTGCAAACAACCTCACAATTGTCACTTATTGTTGGTTAAGTATCACTAGAAGTTTTGCAACAAGTAGTGGCACAAATATCATTAGCGGTCCTATAACAAATTATTGTTCAAATGTCCCCTGCAGTCTTGCCCCACAAATTGACAATCATACTTGAAAGTGAGAACACAAATAGTAATGACTATGAAGTAGTGTCTCTTTAAATTGATGACAGTTGAGGTGTTGGGTCGTATGATCCAAATAAAGTATTTGGTTTATTTGTGTTAGTTTTCTTAGTGTGTTAGTGGGCCACACACACCCCTTTCATGTTGTTAGTAAACTTAATTAATAAATAGTTAGTTGGGGTTAGTAAGTTAGTTGGGGTAGAACCCATTGGGTACCATAGGATAACTCCCTGTAAAGGGTTTTTAAACTTAGGACCTTTGTAAATACATTCAGTAATACAATTTTACATTTTGTACAAAGCTTTGTTGTTCTTACAATGTAAATCTTACTATTTATCTACTATGCACGGTTCAAATAGTGGTATCAGAGCCATGACAAAAAATCTCAAGGAAGAAGAAGACATAATGGAAGATCCAAGAAGAGTTGAAGTTGTTTTGTGAAGTTCTATTCTTGCAAATAAATTTGTATAACCTTTGGGAGGAAAATCAAACATAAAAAATATGAGTTTGCTACCTTTTTTATTATATGCATGTTTTGTATGACTCAAATACCTGTAGAGTGTTGTTGTACTGCATTTGTAAAGCCTTTCAGATAAAATTGAAGCCCAAATACAAGTTGTATGACTTACCACTCAAACTCAATGATACAAAGCCATTGTGCAACCTTCAAAACCCTAAAATCAGAAAAACACATTTTTATATGTCGTTGTGATAGATTTGTAAGACCTACATTGTTTTTGGATGACATTTCATTGATTTGTAATCATTAAAATCTCTATATGCACTTGTACAGACCCTCTTTCAAATTGTATGGCCTCCAAATGCAATAATGGTGTCCCCTTTGCTAAAAGACTAATATGTATCTTTTCATTTTTTATTATCAAGCTTTAATCTCTATAAATCATGTATTTTTACGGCCTTGTATGACCTAAACACTTCACTATGGCACCTATATAGAACTATGAAAAACAATGGTGTTTGGAACAACAAAATGACGTGATGAAACAACCATGGCGTGATACAAAAGATTGCAATTTTTTTTATATTTAAATTTAATCTTTTCAAATGTTAGGTTTAAGCGGTGTCCACAAGACAACCAAACACAGTTTTCACCTTTGAAGATTTCATAGGTGAAATTTTGGTAACAAAATTTTACATGCAATAATTTATTTTTATTTTTCAAAGATCATGAAAATACAGTTTAAATACAAAATCTTCATTAGTTATCTTGAGAATGCTTGTAGTGGAGTTGGTCAAGACTATTTTTGAGAACACTTGTTAAGGAGAAGTTTCAAGTTCAAAACCCCACAAAGCTATTCTTTTGGTCAAACTTGAATTTTTTTTTTTTGAGAAGGGAATATTCTATTTTAAAAGGCTTTGGAAAGAGAACAGGGTGACACAAAAGTGTAATTTTTGTGACATTTACGACAATATTACAATTGTTTGCAACTCTTGTATCTAGTTGCTATTTTGTTCGAAGGTGGTCATGTGATTAGTCAATATCTAAGTTTTTAAACATTTTAGACACATTAGAATGGTCCATTTTATGATTTTAAACTTATTTATATGATTATTAAAGCAAATGTATTGCAAATGATGTATAAGGGTGTATTTTTGGTGGAAACTGACACCTTGAAATTGAAGAATTTTATAATGTCATCTCATGCTTGTGATATCAGAGTCATCACCAAAGCTTTTGACATGTATTATAGGGTCATTATGATCCTTTTGATTGACAGAGTCTAAGTATCATAATGGAGGTTGAAGGACCCGTTGAAGGTTGGATGACATTTCCATTCCCCAGTTAGCTATTCGTCGAAGTTTGGTTAAAAGATTGAATATCATTTTGGTAGACATAGTGTTGCTTTTAGTTTCAATTTGGTTTTCTTTAATTCTTTGATATTCATGATGAGGAGCATATATAATAGTTTTGATTTGGTTTTTTGTTGCAAATGTTTCTCACCTCTCACCTAATGGGGGGAGGATATTGCATGGTCTTCAATCAGTCGTGGATGATTATACAAGTTGACATATGAGTTGCTAGCAGCATAGTGTTGAGTAAAGGTCTGTCAGTGTTTGTTGGACATCAGGGAGATGTGCCATACATAATACTAAATAGTCATTTAGACAGGTTTCTGTGTGTGATCTTATGTGGATCAATGTGTTTGAATAGGCCTTGATTGTGTGTTTCTACAGTACATTATAGCATGGTTATAGGGGATGAGCAGATGTTGTTTGTGTTCATCATTCATGCCACAACTTGTGGGGGAGGGGGGTTGCGACATTGGTTGATCAATACCACGATGTACAATGTGCTAGTTGCATGTATGCGACATATGTTTTTAATGACTTCATAGTCATAGCTCTAGATCATCTTCTATAACCTTTTTTGGATCAGGGAGAGGAGTTTGTTTGGTCGTATGATCCAAATATAGTATTTAGTTTATTTTAGCGGGACACACACACACCCCTTTCATGTTGTTAGTAAACTTAATTAGTAAATAGTTAGGTGGGGTTAGTAAGTTAATTGGGTAGAACATGTTGGGTCCCGTAGGATAACTTCCTATAAAAACTTTATAAGCTCAGGACCTTTGTAAATACATTCAATAATACAAATTTACATTTTATGGAAATCTTTGTTATTCTTACAAAGTAGATTTTATTATTTATCTTCTATGCACTGTCCAAACATGGGGATCCCTTTAGTGCACAAAAAACACCTCTAGTACTTATAGTATAAATAAGTGGCATAACCCATAAGTTGAGGAATGAGTGGAGGGGCGACTGAATTTAATTATAACCAAAGGAAGTGTAATTGGTAGCAGAGAGTTAAGGAGAAGTGTTGTTACACATTTTCTTTGTGCTTTTTATAATTTTCCCAAGTTGAAGGAAGGAGACGTGGTGATTAGTTAGCACTACCAAGATTGGTTTCCCCACAATAGTATTTCTAGGGTAAAATTAATGTTTCCCATGACGTTCTTGCTCAAATGTTTTTGTTATTGTTTCATTTCCAAAAATATATTTACACTACACTACCATAATCTACATTATATTCATTGTCAATTGAACTATAAATTAAATTAGTATCAACTATTTAAGATTCAAAGCTACATTTAATTTCTAGGGGGTAGGAACTTAAGAAATTGCATATCATATATTATTAGACCAGTTTAATATTTTGGGTATTGTGGAAGTTGTTCAATTGGTTATATGACAACTTAATCCAAGAAGAAATAATTGCAATCTTACCAATAAAAAATTACCACAAGGAAGTCAATAAAGAAATAAAGAAAATGGCTAGAAAAGGTGAGATCTCACATTAGAGCCTTAGAGGAAGAGTCACCATGTTGGAATCCATCTTGGAGTATATATTAAAATCCTAAAAATGCCTTTTCAAGAAAAAATAAACCATGACCAAGCAACGAGCATCCATGGATATGGTGGTTCATGCTCTTGCTTAGAGGCTTAGAGTAGAAAAAAGAGCAGAGTCATGAAGTAAAGAAAATAAAGAAAGAATTCATTGGTGAAAAGCAGTAACTGATGCAAGATGATGCAAGAGCATCAATGGTATTAATGGCAATTTGACATTGCCAAAACACATTTTAATTAACCCATGTGGAACTACAGGAGATAACACAATTAATTTGAGAACCTCAATTTCAGTCTTATTTACAAATCTCTATGTTCTTCTTAGAATCTTGGTTTTTACTCTCAAGATACGAGGATGAAATGAAATGGTTGAAAACCATTCACAACACAGGTTCTCTGTTTTCTCTTAGTGTCTTGTATTTCTTTGTTCTTCCTTTGTTTTATCAAAGAGAATGAGAACTTAACGTGTGGTGCATCTTCATGTAATCTCTATTTGGGTTTCATCTCTAGCATCTCCTTTTTCAAATTTCCCCATGAAATGAGATCTTGACACTTGTCAAGTATTCATAAAGCTTGCTTAGGTTTTTATTTATTTTTTAACTCTATTTTTTTTTGTTTCTCTTTGCAATGACGTCACACCAGGTGTCAAATTCTTGGAGACTCACATTTGTAAACATTTTTGAAGCCTTGAGAAATAAACAAGCATCGTGAAACTATATCACTACACATGTCATGATCTTGTGAACGCTACTCATGAAGGGGTGCTTGTTATTATCAATTTTCTTTTCGTAATGCGCTCTCTGTAATGAGAGGCTAATAGGTGTCAATATCTCATGGATCCCCAATTTTGGATTTTCTTTAAGTCATTATCTCATAAATATATGACCTTTGTTTCACCTTTTGATCTTCATTTTCCTTCTCTCTTTGTGCAACGACATTCTAAAAAATGTCACATGCTCATGAACCCTTAGTTGTTGACTTTCCTTAAGGCTCAAGACTCTAACATGCTTTGTGAAGCAACATTGTGACAATTGTCATGTTCTCAAATTTTCGTGTGTTAGTCTTTCTTAGTTTATAAACTCGTGTTTGCTCTGGGTAAGCGCACAAAACTGGGGGACAAAAAGTGGCCTACATGTGGACACGATTTTTTTGAAATTTCATAAATATGAACTTTAGATAATCTGAGATATCTACACTCCAAATTTGAAGATGGTGTAATAACATGAAATGTAGAATTTCGAGTCTAGTTTCCAAAACACTAATTTAAAAAAAAATGGTTATGTATAACTAGGTCAAACATCTAAAATTTGAAGAGGAACTCATTTTTTTTTCCAGAAAACAGAGTAGGTAGATGGCCGTGCATCACACCATTTTTTTAGCAGTGTTTAATATTATTTGAAACCATTTGGGAAAAACTTAGATAAGATCTTATAGTTTGTGACCTATATTTTTTTATATTTTTTCAATGAATACTTTTTTTTTATGAATTTTTAAAGTAAAGAGGTCTTGAAAACTGATAAAAAATGGATAGCCATCCGTGTGACGCACCTAACTACCTAAAAAAAATGAAAATCTTTATATTGAATGTGTAGAATTAAGCCTAGTTTGTGATCATATAACTTGTTTTTCACTTGGATCAAAGAAAGACAAATTACATGAACATGTATAGGCATGTATGCTTGTGGCATGCAGTGGCTTAAAAATGGTATGGTTAGAAATCAACATAGTTTGAAACTTTAAATTAGTCCAAAAATTATAAAAATTATATTTTTTGAAAGAGGAGAGCGTACTCGTCACGATGGTATTAAGTTTTTGAATTTTCACGTTGATATTCTTAGTGTATTTGGCAATCAAAGTTGAATTTTGTTTTTTTTAATCATAACTCTAAAAACTCAGCTATACATTGACAGTCCAAGCCTTTGGTTTGGGAATCCAAACCATTCCTGAGCCAAAAGGCACGGGATTTGAATTCAAATTCAAAAAACACGATCGCGTTAATAAATAACGTGATTGCATTATTGTAAAAACAATAACACGATCATGTTACTGTTTTTTTCACATTAAAGCAATGAACATGTATATGAAGCGAATGTTGGTTAACAAGTAATGCAATCACGTTCCTATTATTTTGCACATAAAAGCATGTGGGAGTTGCACATGACTGCAATTTTTGTCAAAAGCTTATATTTACTACTATAAATATTACGTATAAGTTTACATTAAAATAAATGTAATAATAGAAATGTAAACTTATACTTTACATTTATTTTAGTAAATATAAAAAATTAGGGTCACTCTACATCTGATAGAGTTGATCTCACAACTACACGCCTTACGATGTGGAAAATAATTTTTCAAAATCTAATCTAGTCAGTATTTAGGCATTTTCAGGGTCTAGGTATTAAACTTAGGGATTTCAGTACATAAATTTTGTAATTGATATCCATTTTTGGTAAACATATAGTCATTTTTAAGGTTTTATGTCTTTCAAATTGATTCCTGGCATTTATAGGAGTCATAGGTTTGTCAAAATTGAAGTTTGAAAACTACTCACTTTGAACTTGATCCAAAGTGGTTTGATTTGGGTAGTGTAGGTCATATTGACGACCTACACATATCAAACAACCACTTTGTGTTAATTTCACTTGTTCATCATCCCTTCCTCATCCTTGATCACTTCCTACTCATCCCTTATTACTCCTAATCATGCTCTCATCATTCCTCATTGTCCCTAATCACTCCATCATTGACCCTCACTATCTTTAGCCATATTTAATCACTCCCTTATCATCCATAATTACTCTTCCATTGACCCTCACTATCCCTCATCATCCCTAATCACTCCCTCCCCATCCTTCATCATCCCTAATCACTCTTTCCTCATCCCTAATTGCTTCCTCATCCCTATTCATTCCCTCTTCATTCCTTCTCATCCCTAATCACTCCCTCATTGACCTTCATTGTCTCTCATCATCTCTAATCACTTGGGCTTATCATCCCCAGTCACTTTTTCATTGACTATCACCATCCCTCATCATTCTCTCCTCATCCCTCATAATCCCTAATCAATCTTTCTTCATTCCACATCATCCCTCACCATCCCTCATCACTCCATCATTGACCCTCACCATCTCTAATCACTCCCTCATCATCTAATGCAAGTATATACTCTAAAGATATCTTTGATTCCAATCATATGTTGTTTAATCCATTATAATAAAAATTAACTCTTTTCTAGGACTTGTGTTGTCAATATCCATTTGTGATAGTCAATTTATTACTGAATGAATTGGATGATCTTCCAAATTTATAGTTAAGTAATATAAGTACTAACACAAAATAGACTTTGAATTTTAGTTCATTGAATTATCTTTGCTGTGCAGCTAACTAGATGAAACCATATTCGATTCCACCTTTGATAGTTTGATTCAAAAGATAAAAATTAAACACAAATCTCTTGTATACTTTTCTAATTCTGAGAAGATTTGAATTAGATGCAAAGTTATTTAGTGTTTTCCATTCTTGTATGACTTGAATCTTGTTCAGGTTCACACATGCACTCCTTATGTGTGTAATGTGTCCCAAATATTTTATCTCTTGCATGAAAAATGAACATTTATTCGTGTTATCATAAAAATATGTTTCTGCAAAATGTAAAACACTAGTTCAACATGGTGTAGATATTCATCCCATGTTTTCTAAAGATTAAGATGTCATCAAGGTAGATTAAAAAAATGACATAGGTAAAGGTCCTGAGGATGTCATTCAACATCTTGAAATGAATGAATTCATTACATGAGTTAACCTAAAAGGCATAACCAACTAGTTAATTGATCCTTCCTTTGTTTTTAAGACTATATTCCAAATATCTAGTGGTTTAACATGAATATGATGATACCCAAACTTAAGATCAATTTTGGAAAAGACTTCTACACCATGGGTATGGCATAAAAATGCCTTAATATTTAGATGAAGATAATAGTTCTTCACTTTAATCTTGTTAATATTTTTTTAATTGATTCACAACTTTGACACAAACACAATTGGGATTCTACAAGGCAATGATATGGGCATGATGTGTCCATTATCCATGATTTCATGGATCTACCACTTGATCTATTCAGTCTCTAGAAATGATATGTTGCATAAAGAGGTTTGAGGTAGAGGTAGTTAAGGGATCAAATCAATAGTATTGTTTGGTGTACAATATGTAGGAACTTATTCAGAGGGCTGAAAGATATCCTTGTATTCATCTAGTTTATGATTCAATTATATTGTCTTTGTTATTGTTGGATAAACCACACTATGATATGGTTACAGAAGGATGTTATTACATTTACTTCTTACCATCAAGAGTACACTTCTTACTAGAACTGACAAGATTCTTGCTCTTCTTGGCACTAATGATTGAAAGTTTATGAACTAACTATGATATATGGTATTTCAGATCATGACAATCTATCACAACATTTCAAGGATTTACTTCATAGACTACATGTCAATGGTAAATATATGGTTGACCACATGTAAAACATCACACACCTCTAATGGCGAGCTGTCACAAAGGATTGCATCTTTAAAAATTTTGATTTTGTATACCAAGTGACACTACTAGGTGATCCATTTCTCAAGGCCTACACTAGACCATACACTAGCGTATGGTTATGGACGATGTATAAATTTCAGGTTCAATTTTTGAAAATATGCTTTTGAAAAAATTAAATTCTTTTGACTTCCATTGGAGATGATGAAGTGTATTGGCTTACCTTTGATCTACATTTGTTATTGAAACAATATTTTTAATTCATATAATTTTTTGTTGGGGGAAGTAGAGATATTTTTCATACCAACCATATCATTGGATTTATAATCTATTATCTACTTACCTTTTTATAGTGCTAGATAACTTGTACCCACTTTTCGAGATGTGCAAGTAGAGAGCTCATAGTGTGATACTCTTTATTTGATTGAGTATTGAAGTTATGAATTAAGCACCGCTTTCAAATCTTGGACTACTTGTTCTAATCTTTTGAAAATTATTTTCCACTCTTTGGTATGATGACTCAATCAATAGGCATAAAAATAGAAGGCCTTCAATGTAATTATTTGGATCATAAAATGTCCTCATATGGAACGCAATTGATTGGTTTCAAAAAATCGCATATCTTGGTGATCCCCATGTATTTACTACCCATTTTTGGTGCTATGGTGGTTTTACTTGCTTCTCTTTTTCTAGCGGATTTTCAATTGTGAATTACATCATTTTTAATAGGTCCATATTTTTTCATGTGTTAAATATTTATGTTTCAATTTTTCCTCCACGTCATTTTGATCACTATGTCTTATATCATATGCTAGCACTCAACTCTCCACTTTTAGCTCCTAGCATTGTTAAACCCCAAAAAAATACCACCATCAAGGTATTGGATGGAGTGATTAAGGATGATGACGGATGAGGAGGAATTGAGTAGAGATGACGAGGGAGTCAATAGGGATGATGAGGGATGTTGAGTGTCAATGAGGAAGTGATTAGGGAGGATGGAGTGATTAGGGATGATGAGGGATGGTGAAGATTAATGAGAGAGTGATTAGGGGTGATGAGGGACAAGGAATGAGTGATTAGAGATGATGAGGTATGATGAATAAGTGATTAGGGATGATGAGGGATGGTGAGGGTCAATGAGGGAGTGATTAGGGATGATGAGGGAGTGATTAAGGATGATGAAGCAGTGATTATGGATGGTGAGAGCCAATGAGGGAGTGATTAGAGATTATGAGGGAGTGATTAAAGATGATGAGGGATGGTGAGGGTCAATGAGGGAGTGATGAGGGACGAGGAGTGACTAATTAGGGATGATGAGGGAGTGATTAGAGATGACTAGGGACAATGAGGGTCAATGAGAGAGTGATTATGGACAATGAAGAATGATGAGAGTGATTAGAGGAGATGAGGCATGAGTAGGAATTGATCAGGGATGAGGGAGGGACGATGAATAAGTGAAATTAATACAAAGTGGTTGTTTGATGTGTGCAGGTCATCAATGTGACCTATGCTACTCCAATCAAACCACTTTGCTTCAATTTCAAAGTGAGTGGTTTGCAAACTTCAATTTTGACAAACCTAAGACTCTTAGAAATGCCAGGAATCAATTCGGAAGGCACAAAACCTAAAAAATGACTATATGTTTACAAAAAAATGGATATCAATTGCAAAAATTATGCTTTGAAATCTCTAGGTTTAATACTTAGACCCTAAAAATGCCTAAGTACTACCCAGATTGAATTTTGAAAAACTATTTTCCACATTGTAAGGCATGCAACTATGAGATCAACTCTATCAGATGTAGAGTGACCCTTTTTTTATATATATTTACTAAAATAAATCTAAAGTATAAGGAAATAAATGTAACAATATATTTCCTTATACTTAACATTTAGAGTAGTAAATATAAGCTTCCGGGTAAAGTTGTCTTCATGTGCAACTCCCACATGCTTTTATGTGCAAAATAACAAGAACGTGATCACGTTATCAATAACGCGATCATGTTACCTGTTAACCAACATTCGCTCCATCTACATGTTCGTTGCTTTAATGTGCAAAACAACTGTAATGCATTTGTGTTATTATTTTTACAATAACACAATCATGTTATCTATTAATGCAATCACGTTATGGCTCGATAATTGCCGAGCCATAATTTAAATAACGCGATTGTGTTATGTCAATAGTGCGATCACGTAATGTAAAATGTCCATGGAATTGTCCCCCAACTCCGTGCACTTACCCCTTTGTGCAACAAGATGTTGACATATGTTAAGATCTCGTGATCTCGTATCATAAAAGGATATTTTTTATGCTTTCCTTGGGTTCACTTTACGTTTGGCTCCATGCAATGAGATGCTAATGTTAGAATAATAGCTTATTAGCTCATAGCCTAGGAAGTTATACATGCATAAAATATTAAATAATTGGGGCATTAGTAAATAAAGGTAGTTGTAGGTTGTTATGGACATTTAATAATTTACTCCACCACGATGTGTTAGGTGTGATGGACTATGGCTCATGAAACCTATATATGTAACCTTTATGTTTGATCAATGCTAATGAGCATATTGCATCTTTCATTGTGGTATCAGAGTAAGAGTATGTAAATCTAAGAGAAGCGAGAATTTTATTGAGGAGCCTCAAGCACTCATTTTTCTTACAATTGAAAGGAGAAATACACCATTGCTTTCTTCTTCAATTTTTTCTCTAGATCTATATTTGCTTTGTTTATTTTTTCTAGAAGAGCTGCAAACCATTCCAAAAATTATTTTAGTGGCATACAAAGGAGGAAGGAGATTCATTCTAATTTCAAGGAACATAGAATTTTATATGGAAACTTTCAGATCTAGATTAATCAAGAAATAGGTCAAAGAAAGAGTGAGAAAAAAAGAAAGAGGAACACCATTGGATTTGAATTCTTCTTTTTCATATGTGCAAACTTTAAGCAGTACTAGAATTTTATTATTTTCCTTCTTTTTTTAAGATAATAACTTAAAAATGCAAATAAATTCTTTTTTTTCCCTAACAAAGTTGATTTTTTTGGGAGATATTGCAGAAATTTATTTTTAGAAAATTATGACTATCTTGCAAAAGTTTTTCTCCTAACATAGGTGTTCGATTCAAACATTTCTTTCCCAACTAGAAAGAGGACTTCAAAATATCTATCGAAAGTGGTCATAATAAGTATTATAAGTAGTATCTAGGGAGATATCACACTCTGAAGTTGACCATGTGACCCTAATTTTGACATTTTTTATGCATGATCTGTAGGAGGGAAAAAATCATATTGATGTTCTTAGGAGAGAAAATTAGGGGTTGTTTTATGTTATTGAAAATAAATATTTAGAACTATTTTTTACATATTTTTATTTTCAAATCTGTCATAAAGCAAGAAAATAAAGAAAATTTAAAAAACTCAAAACAAGATTCTCAAATCTCATTCGTAGCGTTCAATATTAGCAGTGCATATGGTTCATGTTTATGGGTCATGTTGTCGTGATTGAACTATTACATCCATAACCTAATATAGCTATACCAACGACGTATGTGGCATTGTCCATATAAATCATCAAGGAAAAATAAGATAAACAATTTTATCGAACCTTCTCTCTGTTACCCATTAATCACGATCATTAGACATAAATCCTAATGTGTGTAATATTCGAGTAGATAGGGAAGTTATGCCCATGTATAATAAATTTGACTAAGCAGGTGTCATTGATCGGATGAATATTTTTCATTTATTTTATTTGTACCACGTATCACTGCTCTCATGTACATTAACATCTCTTTCATGTATCGACGAGTATATAACACAAGCTTCTTTTACGTACTGATGGGTATATAAAAAAATGCATAAATCGAGAGGTGTGGTATATCAAATTGGCAATATATAGAAGAGGGAACCTATTTAGAGTGATAAGAAATCAATCCATCTCCCTTTGTTAGATCGTTCATGATGGCCATATCTGGACCAAGATTTGTTCTGCCAGACACTCAGCGTCTTCGAGGTGACAACTATGCAACATGGAAAACTAAGGTACAACCACATCTGGAATTTGAAGACATATGTCTAGTTGTTGATTGCTCATTAACCTGACATGCAACTGACATTGATCAACAATGTAAATTTAACAAAGCCAACCAGAAGGAAATTTTGATAATAATGTCTTGAGTCTTGGATGAGGTACAACCTCATATTTGATATCCCACTACAAAAAAAGAACATTTGGGACAAGATCAAGACTATCTACAAGGCAAAAAATTAAAATAAGATTCTACATTTGCAAAGCCAACCTACATTGTCTCAAATTGAAACAAGAAGAAAAAGTGGAAGCTTGCCTACATAGAGTTGAAACTTTTCAGACCAAGCTCCATGCATTGGGATAAATGGTGACATATGACTCTTTGATACCCATTGTCCTAGGAGTGTTGCCCTGTGCATACAAAGTTTTTATGAACACAATGAATGACACAAGATTAAAACCAACATTTGAAGAGTTAGTGAACATGTTGCAACAAGAGGAAGCCATGTAAACTTCAGAGGAAGCAAATGAAGAACATGCACTTGCATCGCATGAGAAGGGGAAGAAACTCGTGAAAGGTTCAAAATAGTCCCCTAAGCATAACAATCAACAAAAGTAGCAAGGGAATAAACCTTGTTCCTAAAAAATCTATTAGATTTGTGGAAAAATAGGACATGATTTGATACATTGCTGGTACAATGCATTCACACATGGACCATCTAGTTATAAGTCCACTTCACATAATTCAACACATGCAGAGAAGAAACAACCACCATCAAAACGCCATTGGAAACAAAAACTTTCCAAAATAAAACAAGAGAATGTTGCATTAGAAAATGATTCTTTAGATGAGGATCATGTATTTGCCTCTCAAACATATGAGGATAACACTTCGCTAAATTTACTCTGGTATGTGGATTCTGGCGCTATGAGGCACATGACCGGTGGGAAGGAATTGCTATCCACATTGAACCACACATCACAGGGCAATGTCTCTCACGACAATGATACATCTTACAATGTTCAAGGCAATGGTGATATTTATATACAACTTGGAAAGAAAAATTAGATGATGCAAGACATCCTATATGTCCTAAGGATGATTTAAAACTGTTGTCTATCAACTAACTGCTATATCACAACCTCAAGGTTGAGTTTGATAATGAAGGTGGTCAAAATTTGTGCCTAATAAAAACAAGTATATGGGCTCTACATTAGTTGTGAGAGCTTTGAATATTGACAACATGTTTCAATTTGATGATGTTAATGAAGACCATTAGAAACTTTTAGTAAATGACAGCCATAAAGAATCTATGACACAAAATATATGGACACTTGAGTTATGGATATCTACTCGCATTGAGAAAATACAACATTGTTAGAGGTTTTCTCTAACTTAAGAAATATTTTTTATATTTGTTCCAGTCATCTCGCTAGAAAACAACAGAGAGCTCCATTTGGAAGAAGTGAATATCGAGCTTCTGGTCCATTAGATCTGGTGCACACCGATCTATGCAGACACATGAGTCCCAACCATAAAGGATACAAGTATTTTCAACTCTTTGTTGGTGACTACTCACAAAAGATGTGGGTATACCTTTTGAAGGCTAAAAATCAAGCATTCCAAATCTTTAAAGAGTTCAAGGCCATTGTGGAAAATGAAACTAGTTTTAAAATTTAGGGCTATCCACTCAGATTGTGGGGGGAATACACTAGTACAAAGTTATCAAAATATCTCAAAGTGAATGTAATACATCGTCAATTGATTGCTCCATATACACCACAAAAAAAGGGTTGAAAAATGACGTAATCGTGTAATTTGTTTCGTAGCATGGTGGAGGACACACAACTATTACATTCATTTTGGGTAGAAGCATGTCATATAGCGGTCTACTTGGTAAACATGTTGCTAAACAAAGCTCTTGATGAGATCACACCACATGAAGCTTGTATTGGGAACAAAACGAAAGTTTCACATCTTCAAGTTTTTGGCTTCAAGGTATACATTCATGTCCCAAAAAAGAAAAGAAATAAATTGGATAAGAAAACCAAGGAATGCATTTTTTTGGGATACAGTAAAGAGTTGAAGGCATATTAGCTCCTTGATCTAGAAACTAAAAAGGTGCTCATTAGCATGGATGTTGTGTTTGATGAGAAGATTGGGAACAATTCACATTCCACATGGGCACGTGATAAAGGCATCAGATCTATAACTTGTTTAGATGGTGATAGTGGCAAAGAAATTAATAATGGTCAACCAAGACCTCCAATACCACCATCCACTGCTCAATGTATGCCCAAATGGTATACCAGTACAATAGAAGATGCTAAATTAGATGGAGTCCTTAACACATCTAGTTCAAGGCTAAGGACTCGCAACATGACTCACGAAGAGGTAAACTTGGCCCTTATGAGCATAGTTGCATAATTATTTGAGCCCTCTATAGTAAGATAAGCCCATCAATCAAAACCTTGGAAAGATGCCATGGATGCAAAATGTCAATTATTGATGAAGAATAACACTTGGCAGTTTGTTGATATTCCACCAGGGAAAGAGCCCATCAGATGCAGGTGGATATTTAAAATCAAGTACAAGGCATATGGAAGCATATATAAGTACAAGGCGAGACTTGTAGCAAAGGGATTCACTTAGAAATAAGGCATTGTCTATGAGGAGACTTTTGCTCCCATAGCCAAGATTAAAACAATTATAATTATATCTGCTAAGGCTACACAATTTGGATGGAACGTTCATCATATGGATGTCAAAAGTATTTTTTTGATTGGAGATCTACAATACGACGTTTACATGACCCAACTAGAAGGATATGTTAAATAGGGTCAAGAACAGAAAGTATGCAGACTTATCAAGTCATTGTATGGTCTCAAATAAACTCCTAGATCTTGGTATATGAAAATACATGAGCATCTCGTACAACATGGATTCCAAAGGATTCTATATGATCTCAATATTTACCTCAAAAAACAAGGGGAAAGAGTATTATAATAATTGTTTATGCCGACGATCTAGTCATCACTGATAGTTCAATGAATATGATCGATGTTACAAATAATGATCTCAAGCGATTGATCGACATGATAGATCTCAATCTATTTCACAACTGTCTTGGATTGGAATTTTAGCAAAAATGACACAATATCTTTGTGTCACAAATGAATTATACCAAAACATTGCTTGAGAAGTTTTAGATGATGGATTATAAACCAATGGACACACCTATGGAGACAAGAATTCAATTATCTTGTGTAGATTACTCACCGCCAGTAGATGCCACTCACTATCAACAGTGGATTGGGAGTCTCATCTATCTCACCTACACTAGGCTAGATATCAACTATGTTGTTAGTTATCTTTCATGCTTCATACAGGAACCCAAAGTAAGCCACTGGAAAGTAGCTAAGAAGATATTGAGATATATTTGAGGAACAATAGAATATGGTATAATATGCAAGAAAAATGACAAATTCCTCTTTATGGGATACATAGACATAGATCATGCAGGTTCCATTGATGACAAAAAATCCACTTCTGGATTTGTATTTTTTTGAGATTTGGTCCAATCTCATGGGGGAGCAAAAAGCAAAATTGTGTTTAACATTTTTTCCATAGAAGTAGAATATTATGTTGTAGTAGGAGTTGTCTATGAAGGTATATGGATACATCATATTCTTTCAGGATTGGGAGTACCATAAGCTTAGTCTACAATTTTGTACTATGACAACTAAGGTGTTTTGCAACTTGTTTGTAACCTAGTGCTTCATGAGTGTGTTGTTCCCAAAGTCTGTCACTCCTTTTTGGGACAACACATGAACTATTTTTGGTCCTACAAGCCAAAAAATTCTCTCTTCCCTTCTCAAAAATTGTTATGAGCCTTCAAATTCTCTATTTTTCAAACTTTTTCAGCTAAGAGACTCTGCAAATACGTTTCTACAGACTCTGCAAGCTCAATTCTATGGACTTTATAGATACATTTCTCTGGACTTTGCAGAAAGGAAACTACAGACTCTACAGATAGGTTTCTACGGACTCTGCAGGCCCATTTCTACAGACTCTGTAGATACATTTCTACAGACTCCGCAGGCTAAAATCTATGGACTCTGTAGGCAGAATTCTACGGACTTAAATCTACAGACTCTGCAGGAAAGATTCCACGGACTCTACAGGAAGGATTCTATGGACTCTGTGGGAAGGAATCTACAGACTCTGAAGGCTTGAAAACTATGGAATCATTTCTACAGACTCTACAAGAAAAGTTCTACAGACTTGTTTCTATGGACTCTGTAGGTTAGTTTCTCATTTCTATGGACTGGGAACTACGGACTCCACAGGTCCATTTCTACGGACTCTGCAGGAAAGAAACGAGTTTTCAACACTTAGGCAATTTTAATTAGGAAGTTTGAAGGAGTCTTCCGAAAGATCGAAGAGTGCCTTTGCAGAGGACACTTAGGATCCAAAAGGACCTTTACAACTTTTTCAAAAGGCAATCTTGAAGGACAAGAGGGCACTTGTGGGCCAAAATGGACCATTGCAAAAATCCGAAGGGTAATTTTGGGCTTGAACAACCCTTTCAGAGGGTAGGGGAGGAGCAAATAGACCATTTCAAAGGCCAAAAGGAGCAAAGGAATTCCTTCGGAAGGATTTTCTGCGGCAAAAATACCAAGGCGAATTCCTTCAGACAAAAACTCTGAAGGAATAAGCTCGACCGAAGAGAAAAGCCTGAAGAAGGAAGCCCGACCAAAAGCAAAGGAATAAGCGACTAAGGAAAGGAACATTTCCTTCGGACAAAATGTCTGAAGGAATTCCTTCGGACATTTTGTCTAAAGGAATTAGGAGCCCGAAGAAGCCCAAAAACTAGCCGAAGGTCATCCGAAGAACCCCAAAGGGCAGGTACCCTTGCGGGGGGCTCTCCCTGAAGAAAATGGACCTTTCTCAAGACCCCAAAGGGTAGGCCCCCTCCAGGAAGGATCAAACAACAAAGTCGAAGGAATTGCCAAGGAGGATGATGGGCCTGCAGATGTCAAAGTTGAGCATTACGAACTAGCCGTTGGAATACAAACGTCCGATGACGTCCCTGCAATCGTCAAATTCAGGACAACCAACTAGCCGTTGGCTTTCAAATGATGACAGGCCCGAAGACGTCAAATTCACGACAATGAAATAGTTGTTGATCTTTGAAGGCTTGAGCACGGACCCGAATGCATTCAAAGGCCAAAATGCCAAAGGGAAGTACCGCTGAGAGAAGGAGCCGAAAGAGCCAGCAAAGCTGAGAATATAGCCCCGAGAGCTCAGATTCTAGGAAAAGACAAAACTAGGAAGAGATAAAGAGGGAAATATCTACGCAGTAGTTATTCCAGTAGGTGGAACAATCCGCAAAGTAGATTTTCGAACTTGCAAACATTGAAGACAAAGGCAAAGTGGACAGCTGCGCAGACATCAGGTGACAAATCAGATGACTCAAGCCCAGGAGAAGACATATGAGATGAATTGACATGCCACAGTTAAGGCAGCCACCCTATTCTAGCATGGCCCTCTTTGACTAAACTGAAAATGCATTCAAGGAATTGAATGTAGCATGGGCCGTTCTATGGAACAAAGCACCAAGCCTTTCTTAGGCTACTATACTACCTCCTCTACATCCAGTGAGAAAATATAGATATTATTATGCATATCATAGAAATCATGGTCATCACATAGAATCATGTTTAACATTGGAAAAATATATACAATAGATAATTACTAATGAGGACCCTATACAAGATAAATCAGTCAAGCAATCCATAGGAACACATTCACAAAAGGACAAATTTAGAAATAGTACAAAAGTGGTTACCAAAACATAACTCAGAATAATAAAAGGATCAAAAAGCAAAATTAGAGCAACAAACAGTACCTCAAACATAGGTAAAGCATGAAAAAATGTAAATCTACCTCTTCAAAATGAGGCTCAACTTTCAAAGCAGTATGGGTTTGGCCAAAAATATCTACAACAATTTGATTATCAAGGTCAAGGGTTGGGAAAGCATGCTCAAGGCATCACTACTCCTATTCTAGTAGTTGATAATGTTTGTCACCAAGGTTTGGGATTTATTGAACATCTTAAGGCAAATCATTCATAGATACAATTCATTAAATAAAAAGATTCAGATACAACAAAAGACGACACTAGCATTCCATTGGTTCAAAACTAATTTTTGATTGGTAGAAGGTTATGATCTCTATGACAAAACCTCTATTTGTTACCTCCTCTTTTAAGGGTAGGAATGAACACCCTACAATGACTACCTTCAAAATAAAGAGCCCTACAAGTGTGTATGCTATGAAACATATGATATAATAATGATAATCAACAAAATATATCAAGATATATCATAGTTTATATTGGAGAATGTTATATTAACAAGGGTATGCCTAAATAGATGTAACAATGTAATGACATGTGAAGCGTATTAAGCTAAAAATAGAAATGTGGGTTGTTATTTGTCAAAGAGGGATGGAGCATGATGTCCATCATGGCATTCAAAAATGCAAGATAATGCATGATGTGGATCATGTAATTGTAAATAATTGAGAAGCAAACACGCAACAAGCATGCAAAGCAAGAAGCATAAAAAAGTGGCTAAGGGGCCAAGAAAAGAAGGTACATTGGCACATGTCACTCAAACTATAAAGAAAGCATACAAGACATGTTTAAATGCCCATATACCCATACAATTGAAAACAAGCAAGGTTAGAACAAGGGTCACAAGAACATAGAAGAGTACATACAAAGGACAATTATATGCCCTAAGGCACACACAAGAGATCAAAAAAGAATTGATAAATGCAATCACATCTAGCTATGCAAAGAAAGAAAGGAAGGCACGTAAATTTTGTAAATACTTTCGCATTTAACTGATCAAAGTAAGAAGTGAAAGTATACAAAACATGTAGTACAAGACTAGGTAGATGCTAAGAAATATGCAAGTGTTATATACTATTGAGTATTGATAGAGTAATCTATGTAAGATAGTAATTAATGTACATCATCAATAATGAATAGAGTGTGTGGTATAGGAATTACATAACTTGGATGGTGTAGTCATGTAGAAGATGCCCTTAGTGGGTAAATATGTTGATGTATGTGTCGAATGTAGAATTAGGATACCCCCTCAATGGGTAGAGTGAAGCAATCAAGGATCTAAGTGTCACTGCACACACTCAAAGAAGATCAAGTGAAGCATGGAAATATAAATAAATTGACAAACAATAGCATAGAATAACAAAATGCAAGTAGAGCACGGTAGTAGAAATGTAAAGAATGGATAATACATATAGTTGAAATGTTTTTGGTGTTTTGAGTTATTTGAATGTTTTTGTGTTTTGATATGTTATATTGTTTTTGGTATTTTGAAATATTGTATTATTTTTGGAATTTTTGAAATAAGCTATGTACAAATAATTTGAAAAGAAACTATGTATAAGTAAATTGAGAAGAAACGATACTAACAGATGAGTCTCGAAAGAGACATCCTATCATGGTGTCTTGTATCAAATAAGGGAATCATGTGTGATTATGAAGCATGAGGGAATGGCTGAAAATATGACTCTGAATATTTGGATTCATTGTCGATATCTTAAAAATCATAATAACCTATATTGTTCAACTCATCATTATCATCTTGATTTTGAACCAATGGAATGTTAGTGTTAAATTTTGTTGTATCTAGTTCTTTTCCTTTGATTAATTGTATATGTGAATGATTTGCTTTGGGATGTTCAATAAATCCAAAACTTTGGTAACAAATATCATCAAATACTAGAATAGAAGTAGTGATGCCTTGAGCATGCTTGCCTAACCCTTGACCTTAATAATCAAACTGTTATAGATATTTTTGACCAAATCTATACTACTTTGAAAGTCAAGCCTCATTTTGGAGAGGTAGATTTTCATATTTTTCATGATTTACCTATGCTTTTGGTACTATTTCTTTCTATGATTTTTATTTTTGATCCTTTTATTATTTTGAGTTATGCTTTGGTAACCACTTTTATATTGTTTCTAAATTTGACCCTTTGTGAATGTGTTCATGTGTCACCGTGGATTGCTTGACTGGTTTACCTTATATAGGGTCCTCATTATTAATTATCTATCGTATATGTTTTTTCAATGCCAAACATGAATCTTTGTGATGCCCATGCATTCTATGATATGCATAATGATATATGGATCTTCTCATTGGATGTAGAGGAGGTAGTTTGATCAACTTAGATTTAATCATTTCCCTTAGTACCTCACTTGAACTCTTATTTAATATTTTAATTCTTTTTTAATCACTAGTTGTAGAGTTATTTTGTTGTGAGTTCTTATCTTGATATGTAACATTGCTTGCAACCAATTGACTAGGTGAAGGTGCATATACATGATTGACACTAGGGTGCCTTTAAGGCTTTTGTATTATAATGTAATTTTTCAATGTTATGATATTTTCATGTAATAGTTGATCCTACATTTGTAAATTTAAAATTAAATTGTTCATACTGGTGATTTGATCCCTTAGAGTCTCACAAGTACAAACCCTATTTGTGTTTTATTGAACATGTAAGCACATATGTTGAAGAGGCTTTGAAGAAGCTATAGGCTAAATTTATGTATTAGAAACAATAGTACATGCTTCCTCACCTTTTGGAGAGGTGATAACATGGACCTGATTAGAGGGAAAGTAGTTATCACCTTCTTGAGGGAGAGGAGGAGAAAGAAATTCTTTCATGTGCATAAGATATGACATTGAAACTTGACAAGTGGTTGTTAGCTTATGCAATGGATCCTCTAAGTATGTGAAGATTTTATTCTTAATTTAATCACCCATAATATAGAGATAGAATGTTAAAGAAGTAATGAAATAAGACATATATTTGAATTGGTCTTAAAATAACATGTACATATGTATTTATGTTATTTTTGATTTTATGCCAAATAAAAGGAAACAAGCATGCTAGAGAATTTAGAAAACTTTTCATAAGTAAATCATGATTAATAAAATTGGAATATTCATCCCAATGTGCAAAAATCAAAATTTTAATTTTGAAATCCTAGGCTAGGGTTTGAAAATACTAGGACCTAGTATAGGCAATGAGAGTTTGAAAGAAATAATTTTTAAAATTACTATGGTAAATTTTAAAATTAAATGTGAAATTATGATTTGTATATGTAGGAAAAAAATCAATTTTTTTTTTTCTAAAATCACAAAGGAATTTTTCCTAAGGTTTCTAGGGTTTTTTGTGCAAATGAAGTAAGTTAGGTTCACCAAATGATTTGACAGATTTGGGAATAATGAGTTTTATTTATAATTTAGATAAAGGTCTAGACTAATAAATTAGTAAATAATATTGAAATAATTATAGTCTTAATTTGTATAATTTATCTATTTTTAACCTTTCTAAAAATAACAATAAAGAGAAAATGTGACTTATCTAGAAATAGGCTGAAATGACTAAAACATGGTCTAAAATTGGTTGTGTAGAGTTGGGACAGTGTCACAAATTAGAATCTAGATTTCATTCAGTAAAAGGATATGAGAAGTGAAAATAGGACACTATGGGGTCTGATGTCATTGTCTACTCCTACTGCTATTATCTAAACTGGTCACAAAGATCTGAACTTTCTAGGTTCTTTGCATTGTTCCTATGTGAGCCTACTTGTGAAATATAGCATGTTTAATGTTGATGGAACTCGCTATAGAGATGTTTTAATCTTAAAAACCCTAACCCTCCATCATGCTTGATAAAACATGATTTGAATCACTTAGATAAATGGGGGGGTTAATATGTAATATGCATTGAACATGTAATACACACCTCTTGTGTGGTCACACTACCTACATACCAATAATCTGAAGAGGGATCAAGCCATATGTATTTCTCCCACTTAATATGATTTTTGAAATAGTGTGATATGGATGCAAAAATGCCAAATTGAGAGTGCTTGAGGTGGCTAGGGACTAGTATGAGGGTTTGAATATGTTTGTAGTTATGTTGGGTGACTATATGCAGAGAATAGGGAAGTTTGCCTTAGTGATTTGTTTGTATTCTTACTTTCTTTGTAAGATTTGTCACCTTCATTTATAAATGAGCTTTGGATGGAATTTTATAAGGAATAATTTGTCATGGGTTAGATGTGTTCATGTTAGGCTGACATAGTAAAATCAGATGAAAATGATTGTTTGGGCTTGAAATGCAAATAGATAGGAGCATAAAAAATAGGACACCTTAGGGTTCGGTGTTATAGTCCAGGTATGGTGCTCCTATCCTATACGCTTAGGACCTAGGGGAATATGATTGGCTTGGGAAATATGATTTGGCTGAGATAAAATCAATGTTTAGAAGGTTTTCGATGATCGATAATGAACAAAAAGGTGTTTAGAAGGGTTGTAATAACATGCAAGGACCTATGGATTGGGTGTCACAAGCCACACTCAAACTACCAATTTTGACATTTTATATGACTACAACTTCATACCTATGTATTTGTTTTCCTATTATTAAAATTAAATTAAGAGAAAATAGGAAAACTTTGATTTATTAATTTCTTGATTGAGTCCTTTGATAAGTTGCCTTAGGTCTTTTATTGGTTATGCTAGGTAAGGAATGAATGAGGGTTGCTATTTTATTTATATCAATCCATTTGGATAAATAAATTTTATTAAATCACTTATACTAACCATTAGGATATATTTAATTTGTAAATTAGATGATTTTAGGGCACTGGACACTTGCATCATAACATGACACCTACATCGATGCAGGTGTCTATCCTAGATGTTATTATCTAAGGAACATGAAAGTAGGTATATGATTATAAATTGTAGGGGCATAAGATAAGTACATTTTAAGCATTTTGGGAAAGATATAAGGTCTATGTCATCAACATAATACTAGTCAAACTAAGAGATAGGCCAAGGGGAAACATATAGAGCAAAAGCGAGAGTTCTAAAAGTTGGAAAGGTCTAAAACCAAGAGGAACAACCAAGGTCTAAGTTTTACAAGTTTACAAGACTAAGGTGATATATAATTCATAAAATAATGTCTACAATTGGAAACCATCCAAAAAGGCCAAGAAAATATACATAAAATCTAACAAAAAGATTCTAGAACCAGACCAAAGCCTCATCTCATAGGGTGTGGACAAAGATCTTCAACTTTGTCCCTTCACCATGTTCCCAATCCATACATGACATCATGAATATCATGATATTATCCATAGGATTAGTGTCTCATCTTCCATATTAATTTTAAAAATTAATGATTATATGGGAATGGGAGTAGCACACACCGAAGGGGATAAAATATTCCTATGAAGATCTTTGTAGGCACAATTGATGGCTGGTTGGTAATAAGTTCCCTAAGGAAGCTCATATAGACTGTGATTTTTCCTAAACATGCAAGGGTCATCATGAAATTGAGCATGTTGCATTTGATTTCAATATATATCCTCGGGTGGGGGTGCATATGATGGGGATCCTCCCAAACACAATGATGAATGATCACAGGAAGGGAATAGTTCCACACAAGGATGAGAAAACAACAAGCATGACTAGGGGAGGGTTCAAAATGACCTAAATAACCATAGTTTTGGTTGAATTTGGTAAGTCAAAGGTCCACATAAGGGTGTTTATGTTCATTATAGGCATATCATAGATCCCTAACTTGTATATGGAAGTCAAAATCAGTGCGATCATTTGAGACTATTAGGAAATAATATCCCAAATAACATGTACAAGTAACTACAATGTGGAATAAATAAGATAAAAATAAATAAACAAAGAATATCACCAGATAACACAGAGATTACATGGAAACTATTGTTAACAAGCAAGAGAAAAACCATGGGTAAATGGTAGCATCTAGACTTCTTATTAACTCCAAAATAATCAACCTATCCACAACATTCAGCTTCCTCAAACACTCTCCTCTCTTATAATAATTTCATAAACATGAAGCATACAAGTCTATTCATAGCCTTTAAACTTTAAAGCTAGTTACAACACTAACATACAAGATTTACAAGAATCATCATAAGGATACTACACCCAAGCTTCTACAAGCTTCTCTAAGCTTCATACACTTGCACTTTAGCTTCCAAGCATACATTACATAAAGGAAGAGTCATACATAAATAATAATACAAATGGATAAGAAGAGAATAAAGTATGAAATAGAGGAGAGATAAGAAAATGAGCCACCCTCCATGTGGCCTCACTATTCATCAATAGTGAAAATTGCCTCTCACATGTTCAAGGTTTAACATTACATGGCATCTTCATGATGCACTTTGATCTTTTCCATGTGTTACAAAATGGTAAGCCCCAATTTGCATGTGATTCAAATCTAGAATAGTATACATGTTCCCCACTTTCCCATGTGCATACACATGAGTCAAAATATTCCTCAAATTTTGACTCCACATGCACATGCTTAAGGACAATGATAAGATTCACTTCCATTTTGTCTCCCACATGCTTCCAAAGGTAATCCATGTGAATAAGTGGAGAAATGTGTCCCATTTCTCTCTCTTAATATTTTAATCATTAAAATATTCCTTGCATATCATACCACATCAAAAAAATTCCAACTCATAATGCCACCTCATCAACAAAGTTTCTACCAACTCACTATTGTGAATAGAAAAAACCACGTCATCACATGAATAGTGGCCATGAATAGTGACTTGTGAATAGTGAATTCACATCCTAACATTATCACTCTTGATTTCAATATACACAAGCTTTTCCACACCTACATATTCTTCCATCTAGCTGCCAAATATGCCCTTTGCTACCCTGCTATAAACCCAGTAGAAGTTTTGTTGCACTACTAAAAATTATCTATCTTGACTGGATTTATCAACATATACTTATCCATAGTAGATTGCATCACCTAAAGTGATTCTTCACTTTTCCACTCCACAGACCAATCCTCCTATCAAGATTCTGCCATGAACCACTCACAACTCCCACTGCTTAGAAGTATCTAGTATAGGGCTCACCATGGCATCACAAGGTTTCCTACACATGATGATTCCAATACATAGGATAACAACATGTCTTCTCCATCATAGGATGCTCCTAGGAATAAATCTCACACTATAATAAGTAGGGTACTTCCTTGATTTCCCATCCTTATGCATCTCCATCCTTGGTTTACTTCTCATACCACATTTATCCCATATTTGTCTTTGAGCCATCACATTAGTGATCATGTTGGGTCCTAAATCCAACATGTCATCAACACATATAATAATAACCTCTACTAAACACTTTGGATCTATATGAAGGTACTATTGTACTCCCATCCACACATCTGCTTCAGCTCATATAGTCTTCAATCTATAAGCCATCAACTCTTTTTTACTTCATCCTTATATCCCTCTGCCTACTTTATCTCTTCTAGAGAGATCACCATGTAGGAATCAAGGTGATCAAAATCTAAATAAAAACTAGTGCACGTAGCACTCTTGATAGTTTTAAGAAACAAGATGAGATAAAATTTAATACTGGACTTATCCTCATAGACTCTAAATATCAAACATGCCTAAACATGGCATAAATTCATCGGGTCTATCAACCACTCCTGGGAATTCATCATGTTACATAGTGCATCAACTCACCTATTGAGTTTTTGAGCATCAAGAATGCATTTGAAATGCATCATGCTCTACTGAATGTCACCCAAAAACTAACTCATGTGCATAGAGTGTTGCTCTATGCATCATTCTACTTAGTTACTCACATCAGCTACATACATCCCACTTGGATACTCATTTCTGTTACACCAAAAAAATATGCTCAACACTCAAGTAAATATGAGTTATATGGTTCAAAACTAGCCTTATCCTTCTAGGAACATCAAGTCTCAACTTATGCTTCTTAATCTTCCTCAATCTAAACTACTTCAAATAGGTACAATGTCAGTTGTCTATTATACCTCCTCCTTTGCAAATATTTTCCTATAATCTACAACATCTCAGATAACAACATGTGTTTATTAGGATACCATACCATGCACCCCTTCTTATTTGTTACCAAAAACTACACTTGTTTGATTTCAAATAAATCCTAGACTTTGACTTATGATTTAAACATAACCCTATTATAGGTCTTGCTTCTAGCTAGCATCACATCACCTTTAACAAACTTTGATGTTGGTGCTACTATATTACTTGTTATTAAATCTCTGCACAGTTGATATAAGGAGCCATAATATTTTCCTTTTATTACCACTAGGGATCCTTTGTAAATTCCACATATACCATTCCCAAAGTTAAAAGAATACCTTAGCTCATCCATCCTCTTGATGGATATTAAATTCTTCTTCAACATAGGAACATGATGCACATCCTTCAACATTCTAATTATACCATCATGTAACCTAATCATCATATCCCCTCTTCCTATAATATCTAATGGATGATCATCACCCAATACATAGAATCTCCATTACATGGTTGGTAACCCATAAACTGATATATATGTGGGGATGTGAAAATATTCTCCTGAGTCCAACACCTAGGCATTATCACTTGATCTACTACTATTGAGGAAAAAAACTTCATGTGTTATCTCTTCCTCTAAATCTATCATGTTGGCATCGACTAAAGGTGGATTATGATTTACATCCTTCTCCTCATTAGTCAAATGATAGAAATCCTTTTGCAAGTGTCATAGCTTTCCACAGTGCTAGCACTTGGTCTTCTGCTTGGGTCCTCTAGACTTTGATCTAGATGGTGATCTCCCTTATGTTCTCTTTTCACTGAATCTCCATCTCAAAACCAATCTTCATTACTTGAGGATGTACTAAAAGACATTATTCTCATCTCCCCTCCAAGAAATGTTGTAACCATATCATCAAACTTAAGAATTATTGATGATGAATAAATAATTGTCATTACCACATGATCCCAACTATTAAGGATTGAACACAACAAGGTGATAGCCTTTTCTTCATCTTCCATCTTCACATTGATGACGACAAACTTGATGACAATAGTGTTGAACTCGTTCAAGTGAGCAACAATGGATTAATTTTCCTTCATTTTTAGGATATATAGCTACTTCTTTAGGAATATTTTGTTTATTGTTGACTTTGTCTAGTATAGGTTGTTTAATTTCTCCCATAACTCTTCTTCGATCTTCTCCTCAACAACATTAAAGAACACAAAATCAGCAAGACAAAGATTGTAGAAACTACCTTCCTATCCATCTCGATCCAATCTTCATTTGTCATACTATTAGATTTGATTAAAAGCCCTGTTAGATAATATTTTATGGTGATTAATTCACCATAGGGTAAATATATCTAAATAAGATTTTGTAAATTAATCTATTTATTGTAAGAGTTTGTTGATTAATTTGTTTATTATTTCACCCATAGACTTATTTTGGGTTATTTGGTTATGGCTCTATGTTATTTTATTGGAGGTTGTTTGAACTACTTTCATGGCTATATAATGTCCTTCGTAATGTGTATTATATTAGGTAAATAATATTATTATTTTTGAGCTCTTACATTTGGTTTCAAAGTAGGAGGAAATATTTTTTGCATTCAAAGAGATTTAATAAAAAGAGGAGCCCCAAGGCACTCTCTCTATCTCTCTCTTGATTTAAGTTCAAATTTTATCTAACCTTGAGAGGAGCCTATGCACTCTTAAGTTATTTCTAGATTGACATTACAATTTATCATTATATTACCAAAAGAATACGTCACATTTTTTAGGACTGCAAATTGATGTTAAGTTTTAAAAAAGTCCAACGCTTCCTTCCACTAGCTTGGCAATATAGATTGAAAAAAATAGCATTCAAATATTGGATGGAGCGTGGATTAGGGAGAACACTAGAGATTCAAATAGCCTAAGTGCCATCCATATAAGCTTTAAAAAAAAACACAAAAGTTGCAAAAGTAGGTTGGTGTCACATCTAAATGGCGTCATAGTATTTTTTTCAACCTAGAAGAACCATACTTTTGTATAGAAAATCATTATCTAAACAAAGGACTATAGCCAAAGCATGAAGAGTCATTCACCGTTCAAATGGTCTACAATATTTATCAAAGGAAGAATTCTTTTTGTAGCATAAGCTTCCTGAAGGATCAAATAAGGTTGGTTACATTAATCCTTTATGTTTATAAAGCTTTTTATTTGCTTAAAACATCAAAAACGCTTTAAAAACCTCCAAAACCACCATCATATACCTCAAAACCACCCATATAATTCTTTCTTTACTATAATTTTTTCCAAAACCACTTATTTATCTAACCCATGGTATTCAAAAGCTAGTGGTTTTACTTGAAAAACAACAATTTAAAGCCTTTAAATACAAGTTTTGTCTTGTTAAGACATGTATTGATGCTTAGGTGAGTTGGTGAGTATCATTTTTGGTAAATAGGAGGTGGAAGGTTCAAATCCCCCAAAAACATCTCTTAGAGAAACTTTTAGTAGCCCTCCAACTTTGTCCATTCTTAGCAACAAATGTACTAAAAAAAATCAAAAGGGGGGATATTATTTTAAAATATGGATTTAGTGTTTTTTCTGTATATTGTACTTTTTATTTGAAAAATATTGTAATATTTACACTAAATCATGAGTTTTAAAACTCAATCACAGTGTTCTAATACAATGATCTCTAGGCATCATCCCTTTAAATCATTGGGGAGAAATAAGTCACATTCACTCATAGCCTTCCCTTCATCTACCCATTTGTTTCAATCGAAGGGTGTAAATTCTGACTGATGGTATTTCCAAGTATATAGTGAAGTTACACGTGTGTATGCAAAAATCCATCTAATCAGGTGCTAGTGATTAAATGAAATCTTTTCAGTACTATCTAAGTACCACGTACTAGACTCCACATACATTTATGCTTCTTTCATGTACCGTTGGGTATACAGGAAGGGCAAACTTCTTCCACGTACTGATGGGTATAAAGGAAGGGTGTGTATAAAGAAATGTCTTGTATAACAAACTTATGGTATACAGAAAGGGAGACTTTGATACCTAGAGTGATAAGTAACCAATCCATCACCTTTGGTTAGACTCTACACAATGGCCAAAAATGGGTCAAAATTCTTTCCGCTAGACTCACAGCTTCTTTACAGTGACAACTATGCCGCTTGGAATGTTAAAATTAGGACACATTTAGAATTTGAAGAAATTTATCTCATTATTAATGGTACTCTTCCCTGACATGCTACTAGCATTGATCATCATAATAAGTTTGATAAAGCTAATCATAAGGCAAAGTTGATAATCATGTTCAAAGTATTGAATGAGGTACAATCTCATATCCATGAAGCCACAATATCAAAAGATACTTGGGATAAACTCCAAACAGTCTATGAGGCTAAAAATGAAGGAACCATTCTCATTTTTAGAGTCAACTTCATTCCCTCAAATTGAAGTCTAGTGAAAAAGTGGAAGCTTTTCTTCACCATGTTGCAACCATGAGGGCCTCACTCCAAGCATTGGGTGAAATAGTGTCAGATGCATCTCTTGTACCTATTATCCTGAGAGCACTACCACCCTCCTAAAAAATCTTTATGACTACTTTGACAGTCACTAAATAAAAACCATCTTTTTACAAGTTGGTAAACATGTTGCAACAGGAAGAGTCTATGCATATAGAAGAAGAAGAATGAGAAGAGCATGCTCTTACCTCTAATCAATAGAAAGGAAAGAAGCAGATCAAGTCTTCTAAACCAAATTAAGGTCAACAACATCATTCATAGGGAGATAAAAAATATAAAGTTTGTCTTATATGTGGAAAAATAGGTCATGAGATAAAAAAATATTGGTATAACTCATTTACATAGGGCTCTTCAAGAAACAAGAAGCCCAATCACCAAAAATCATCTCATCCCCATAAAGGATAAGGATAGAAGAAGGGCATTGTAAGAATAAATCCAATCAACAAGGAAACATTAATGAATAGGAAGACACCCATTATGATGAGGACTTCCTATATACTACACAGTCTCATGATGAACCAACTTCACAAAGTTCTATCTGGTTTGTCGACTCAAGTGCAACTTGACATATGACTGGAAGATAAGATTGGTTCTATAGCATGAATGATACTTCCCCAAAAAATCATGTCTTTTTGGGTGATGAGTCATCCTACTGAGTTCAAATCATTGGTAATATTTCCTACCACTTGGATGACATGATTGTAAAATCTTAGATGTCTTGTATGTCCCAAGACTCACAAAGAATCTTCTATCAATCAATTAGCTACTTGACCACAACCTCAAAGTTGACTTTGATTGCAAAAGTGGCAAAAAGATGTGTTTGATCAAATATAAGTCAAAAAACTCAAGAATTATTGTACGAGCCTCAAGAGTTGGTAAAATGTTCTAACTTGACTTTGTTCAATCAAACAATCAAGCACTTGTAGATCAAGATTTTGACTCAACAAATCTGTGGCATCACAGATATGGTCATGTTAGTTTTGGATACCTCAAATCACTTATCAATCAGAACATGGTGTGTGGACTTCTCCAGTTGAAGAAAAATATAGATCTTTGCACTGGTTATCTAACAGGGAAACACCATCGAACATCCTTTGGTCAAAGTTCCTCAAGAGCATCTGGTAAGCTTGATCTGGTGCATATCTATCTATGCATCCTCATGAGATCTAGTGACTATAGGTTTCAATATTCCATGCTCTTTGTTGATGATAACTCACGTAAAATGTGGGTCTACTACTTAAAGACCAAAGACTAAGCCTATAATACTTTCAAAGAGTTCAAAGCCGTAGTTGAAACTAAAATGAGTCATCAAATCAAGGCTCTCCACTCAGATCAAGGGGGATAATTCACCAATAAATCTTTTTATGATTATTTGAAATAACATGACATTCATCAACAAATGACTCCACCATACACTTCATATTAGAATGGTGTTGCATAATATCAAAACAACACTATCATGGAAATGGTGCATATCATGATTGAAGATTCAAGTTTGACACATACATATTGGGTAGAAGTAGTGAAAAAAATAGTCTATTTGTTGAACAGGTCACCCACTACAACTCTTCATAATATGACTCCACATGAAGCTTGGATAGGGCATAAACCTTTTATTTCTCATCTTCAAGTTTTTGGATGCAAAGCTTATATGTATGTTCCTAAAAAGAAGAGAAAGAAACTAGATACCATATCCATGACTTATATCTTATTAGGGTACAATGAAGAGTCCTTATTATATAGACTGATAGACCTTAAAACAAAGAAGATATCCATCAGCAGGGATGTTGAGTTTGATGAGAAAAGTAAAACTAGTTTGCCTTCCATAAACTCAAAAGATTTAGTAATCAGAGCTCTAAACAATTCAAAAATTCATAACCACACTGAAGGTTATAATAATGATGAGGATGATTAGTTAGTTAATACAAATCAACCCACAATAATAGTGCAATGTATGCCTAAATGGTATATAAGTACATTAAGAGATGCTAAACTGGATAGAGTTTTAGACACATCGACTACTGGACCAAGGACTTGCAGCATGACTCAAGATGAGGTTAATTTGGCCCTAATGAGCACAGTTGCAGAATCAGTAGAGCCCTCAATATTTTAGGAATCCCTAGAGTCTAAACCTTGGAAGGATGTTATGGATGCAGAATATCAATCACTGATGAAACACAAAACATGGTAGCGTGAAGATCTTCCACTAGGGAAGAAGACAATCAGCTATAAATGGGTCTACAAAATAAAATACAAAGTAAATGGTAGTATTGAAAAGCACAAGGCATGACTCTTAGCAAAGGGTTATGCACAGAAGGAAGGCATAGATTATGAGGAGACATTTGCTCCTACGACCAAGATCAAAATAATCAAAATGATATTTACTCTAACTACACAATTTGGATGGAAGATCCACCAAATGTATGTAAAAAGAGCCTTTTCCAATGAAGATCTAAAAGAAGAATTTTACATGACACAACCAAAAGGTTTTATCTCACCTAGTAATGAAGGAAAAATATGTAAACTAATAAAATCTTTGTATGGTCTCAAATAGGCTCCCTAAGCCTGGTACATAAAGATCGATGAACATCTCATATAACATGGATTCCAAAGATGTCCCTATGATCCAAATCTCTACCTAAAATAGAAAGAGGGAGAGATTTTAATTGTTGTAGTATATGTTGATCTAGTCATCACTGGTAGTTCAGTGGAGATGATAGATGCAACTAAGAAATATCTTAACCGATCATTCGACATGACAGATCTCAAGCTTCTACACTATTGTCTTGGATTAGAAGTATGGCAAAAGGAACACCACATCTTTGTGTCCCAGATGAAATATGCCAAGACAATGCTCAAGAAATTCAGGATGATGGACAGTAATCCAATTGCTACACCTATGGAGACAAGGCTTTAGTTGTCTCATAAAGATCCATCACCATAAGTAAATACAACTCTCTATCGATAGTTGCTTGGGAGTCTTATTTACTTAACATATACTAGGCTAGATATTAGTTATGCAATTAGCTATCTTTCAAGGTTCATGTAGGAGCCAAATATGTCTCACTGAAAAGCAACAAAATGAATACTAAGATATATCAAAGGTATAATAGACTTCGGTCTAGAATATAAGAAGAATGAAAATTTTTTCTTGACAGGGTATCTTGACTCAGATCATGCAATAAATATTAATGACAGAAAATGTACTTCTAGTTATGTGTTTTTTTAAGGATCTATTCCTATATCTCGGAGGACAAAAAAAAACTTTATTTCTCGATCATCTACTAAAGAAGAATGTCATGCTACAGGAGGAACTATCTATGAAGTGAGATGGTTACGTTGCATACTAGAAGGATTAGGAGTACCAAAAAAGACACCTACCATCCTGTATTGTGACAATGAGTGTGTTCTCAAACTTGTTTGTAATCCAGTCTTTCATGAACACAAAAAACACATTGAGGTGCAAGTTCATTTCATTCATGAACATGTACAATAACACAACATCCATCTCTAGTATTGCTCGATAGAAGAACAACGTGTAGATGTCTTCACCAAGTCACTTGCATGTGAAAAATTTGAGGTATTTACAAAATTTCTCCCTTGTTCACTTCAAGCGATGTTGAATTAATGGGGAGAATGTTAGATAATATTTTACGGTGATTAATTAACCATAAGGTAAATAAATATAAATAAGAATTTGTTAATTAATTTGTTTATTGTTTTACCTATAGACTTATTTTGGGTTATTTGGTTATGGATCTATGCTATTTTATTGGAGGTTGTTTGAACTACTTTCATGGCTATATAATAGCCTTTGTAATGTGTATTACATTATTTGAATAATAATATTATTTTTGAGCACTTATAAGACCCTGCAAGGCTAGATCTTGGTCATTCTACATCAAGATATACTCCACCTTCAACTTCCACAAGGAGAAATGTCTTCCATCAAATTTATCTACTTCAAATCTGGTTACTCCTATCATTTTAGTAGCTTCCACTTGCACAAAGGTCCCTTACAACAGAAAACACTCAAACACAAGAGGTTTTTACAAGAGCCTAGCTCTGATACTAGATGTTAAGAAATAATGTACTAAATAACATGCACAAATAATTACAATGTGGAATAAACAATATAAAAATCAATGAATAAATAATATCACCATATAATATAGAGATTGTGTGGAAACCCTTGACTACAAACAAGGTAAAAATAATGGGCAAATGGTAGTGTCTAGTCTTATTAGTAACTCCAAAACAATCAACCTCTCCACAACATTAAGCTTCTTCACACACTCTCCTCTCTTAAAATGCTTTCATACACATGAAGCATAAAAGTCTATACAAATCCTTCAAACACTAAATCTAGTTACAACACTAACATACAAGCTTTACAAGAATCTTCATAAGGATACTACACCCAAGCTTCTACAAGCTTCTATAAGCTTCATACACTTGCAATATAGATTCCAAGCATACATTGCATAAAGGGAGAGTCATATATAAATAAGAATAAAAATGGAGAAGAGGAGAATAAAGGATGAAATAGAGAAAAGAGAATAAAATGCTCCAGCCTCCATGAGGCCTCACTATTCATCAATAGTGAAAGTTTCCTCTCACATTTACAAGGTCCAATATTGCATGGCATATTCACGATGAACTTTGACCTTCTCCATGTGCTCCAAAATGGCATGCCCCACTTTACATATGATTCCAATATGGAATAGTAGACATATTCCCCACTTTCCCATGTGCATCCACACGAGTCAAAAAGATTCTTAAACTTTTGAATTCACATGCACATGCTTAAGGAAAATGATGAGACTCACTTCCCTTTTGTTTCCCACATGCTTCCAAAGGTCACCCATGTGACTAAGTGGACAACTGCACCCCATTTATCTTTCCTAATATTTTAATCATTAAAATATTCCTTATGGACCATGCCACATCAATAAAGTGTTAGCTCATAAGTGCAATCACTGCCAACTCACACTTCCACTCATCAACACAATCATTGTCAACTCACTATTGTGAATAGTAACTTCTACCTCATCACATAAATAGTGGCCATGAATAGTGACTCATAAATAGTGACATGTAAATAGTGACTTCACATCCTAAAAGAGAACCTAAAAGGACTAGTAGGATGGGAAAATTCAACATGGCATGGATGAAGAACTAGATACTGGTGCCTACATATCTCAACAAGTATGATATGGGGTTCTTGTTGTAGATTCTCCCACTAAAAATGAGGAATTTAAACAAGAACTAATTGAGGCACTTGAATAGGAATTAGATGTTGATTTTCTCTATGGTGCCAATATATCACCTACTCTATGGGAAGAAAAGTACTCAAAATTAATTTAAAGACATTATATAGTAATCATTAATGATCATGCACAACTCTTTAGGCATCAACTATGAGAGGGGGTCATTCTCACCCCTTCTAGGTGAATGTAGAGTGGCATGAAATCATGAAGAGGCATCCCCGGATGGGTAAATCTTGGACTACTAAAAATGGGAGGAATCTCATTGGTTATACAATTGCCACTCTTGTTCTGATGGAAAAATAGAGGGTCATGATCACTTGGATATGGCATGGTTACATATTGGATACTAGAGATTCTATGTCATTCCAATTCATCCTTAATTTTCTCAAGAGTGAATTAAGATCTTACCCCTAAATAAGATGGGAATGGCATCCTATATGTGGAAGACTGGCCATGGGCATAGTGAAAATAAAATCCAAGAAACTAATAGAAGAGGAAAACTAATAAAAACCAGCTGATAAGAGGATGTAAAACTAAATCAAGATCAAAGAACCATAAATTAAGCCAAAACATAGCTCAAAACAAATCCTTACAGCAAATAGTGGGAAATGGTTTGGGAGAGATCTAAATAGAATAAAACTAGAATGAGATCTTGTATAAAGTTTGACCAGGCATGTCATAATGTAACCCCAAGAATATAAATGAGCCACTTGGTTTTGGAAAACTGGTAATAAGAAAACATCCATTGGGATGAAGGACACATGAAGCCAATATAGGTTTAAAGTAGCTATATGGTTTTTTAGCTTGTACCAAGATAAAGATGAGCTTACAGAACAAATTTATGGATAGTGTGATCAAACTTAACAAAGAAGCATGTATATCTAACATTCTAACCAAAACAAAGCATGTAGTTGAAGGAAGAAACAATGTGTTTTAAAGAGGAAATAAATCTATCTAAATAAGTAAGTAATCTTAGGAAGCAATAATGATTTAAAAACATGCAACCCTAGGGTATGAAATATTTATCTAAAAGAAAGACATTTTCAAATAGAAATGCATAAACTTTTTAGAATCTATGATAAATTATTATTCAAAATGAAAATGACCCTAGCATGTAATATTTGACCCTATAAATAACACTACATGAAGCTAAAAATATCATTTTACCTTACAAAAAAGGTCCCCTCAAATCATGCTCAACAACAATGCAAGAAACTACCAATGAAGAGTTCAAGTTTGATCTTGATTAGATGAATACTAAAATGCAAGACGAGCTTTTTCCAATATGGTGCTAGAAATATATAAGAGAGAGTGAGGCAAGAGCAATTAAAAGGTGTGAAATCCAATCCAATTACATAAATTAGGTATAATTCCCACTGATACAGCATGAAACTGAGCAACAATGAAGACAGGAGCAACTATGGATCCAAATGGTGAATCCAATCCAAATATCTAGTGAAAGTGTGTATTTATCTCTAAGAGGAAGGAGAAAATAGAGTAGAGGCTTAAGAGCTATGAAAAGATATCAAGAGTTGAAGAATGAGTAAAGAGGTGGGGTGGTGAGGCAAGTTTGCAACTAATATATGGCTATCAAAGGTTATAATCACCAAAAAATGCATGTTTTTATCCATTTAGAAATGGTCGAGAGTGAAATAGACACATTATGGGTAAGTTTCAGCTTGATATATGGAATAATGGGAGAACATGTGGCTTAGGCCATTATTTCTACTATATAACTAGTGGCCTATCCCATAATTTTGCCTATGGGGCCTCTGTAGGGTGTGGGAAGGTCTGGTAGGGTGCAGGAAGGCCCAATAGGGTGAAAGAAGATTGGAGGTCTCTCTAAATTATTTTTTAGGGTCAAATTGGTCTCCTTATGTTTGGTAGTAAGCATGAGTAATGGGTATATAATCATAGGGAGGTGTAGGGTAAAAGTAATCATGATTACATGGTCTACAATGATGTTGGGTTGAAAAAGTGACTGGGAGGTTCATCCCACAACCCGACTATTCCTTTGCCTTTGATTTAATAGATGATATCTTCCCCCAAATATAAATATCCAAAGGTGAAAATAAAGAAGTGAATGAAAAGTTTTTCATATTTTTGTTGAGGGTTGGATGTATTATTCAAGATAGATTGATTCATCTGTGCATGCTCCATCCCATCATATTACATAAATGTTATAAACATGTTAAAATATTCCCTATCTCTATCATTCATACATATCTCTATCTTGACCAATATATACCTAAGCCCCTATCTATATATATGGATCCTTATCTCTATCTCAACCAATGACATCCATATCTCATCTTAGATATTAATAACTCTAATATTTTCATTAGTTTGCAATCGTATTAAACTCAACATCTCTTAACTCCCACTTGAGCTTACTACCATACCAGAGTGGGGTAGTTGGGGTGTTCTAACAAGGTTGAAACCAAGCCAAGGTAGTGTTGGGTTCCATTCCTAACAACCGGCCTTAAACCTATGAAACCAAGGAGGGTAGTGCATACTCTAATTGGTGATTATTACAAAACCTTATAGTGCAAACTTAAACCCTGAGGAAATTGTGGTCATGCAAAATATATAAATAAAGATTTAACCCCTTATTTTTGGTAGTCCATATTCCACACTTGGTGGAACTCTTATTCTAGCTCCCTCTTGAAGTGGGTATATTAGAGTAATTGTCTTGATTCATATTCTAGTCGATGATTCATCATTCTAATAGAGAATAAATATTCAATATTAATGAGTAAAGAGATAGAGGGTGATTTGATTCCTACATTTTGTAGTTTGGAATTCCTCTCAACTATTCTAAACTCCCCTATAGTGTGGTCGAGTGTTTAGTTTCTAGGTCAAGGAGAGTGAAATAAAGTGATCTATTCATTCCTATGTATCTATATGGAACCAATGTTGATATCTCTATTCAACCCTTTATATCTATATGGAACCCCTACCATAGATAAGGTATCATATATATATGGGCGCCATTCCTATAAACTGGCCTTAAACCTATAAAACCATGGAGGGTAGTGCATATTCTAGTTGGTGATTACTACAAGACCTTATAGTGCAAACTTAAACCCTGAGGAAACTGTGGTCGTGCCAAATATATAAATAGAGCTTTAACCCCTTATGTTTGGTAGTCCATATTCCACACTTGGTGGGACTCTTATTCTAGTTCCCTCTTGAAGTGGGTATATCAGAGCAATTGTCTTGATTCATATTCTAGTCGATTATTCATCATTCTAATAGAGAATAAATATTTAATATTAATGAGTAAAGAGATAGAGGGTGATTTGATTCCTACAATTGGTAGTTTGGAATTCCTCTCAACTATTCTAAACTCCCCTATAGTTTGGTCGAGTGTTTAGTTTCTGGGTCAAGGAGAGTGAAATAAAGTGATCTATTCATTCCTATGTATCTATATGGAACTAGTGCCGATATCTCTATTCAACACTTTAAATCTATATGGAACCCTACCATAGATAAGGTGGTCTCCAATATATATATATATATATATATATATATATATATATATATATATATATATATATATATATATATATGAGTCATATCATTTCTATAATTGACCTATATACCTACTTTATTTTTTACATCTTATGTTCAATATTGAAATTCTAAAAACTAGAAATTGACCAGAATAGAATTTGAAAAACTATCTTCTAAATGGTAACTCTTGCAACTTTAGAATTAGTTTTAGAAGATGCATAGTAGCACTAATTTTTTATATTTAGTAAAAAAATTTAATGTATAAGAATATAAAATGTAATATAACAATACAAAATTTAATATAAATTAAATGTTTATTTAACTACATAGATTCCAAATCATAATGACTACAAACACAAACAAACCCAAAACAAAGTTAAAACCAAAGGGTGCACACACTTTGCTAAAGGGTGTACAATATTTATTAAATGGTGTATGCCCTTTGTATTTCATAGGTCATATCCCCTTTATCAAAGGGTGTATGCCCTTTACTCCACTTTTTTCAAATTTTTAGCATTTCCTTCAAAATAGCATTTGAAAGGGTGTACACCCTTTGCACTACATAGGGCACACACCCTTTACTCCACATTCTTTAGTTTAGTGTGTTTCCCTCCAAAAGAGCCATGGTTTTAGTCTTGGATTATTTGAAACTAACACTCAGATATATGCTAGATCAGGAAACATGACTTTTGCTACATTTTAAAGTTTTTTCCCACCTCCATGGACATGTTTAAATAAGCAAATTTAATTAATTTAAGAAATATTACTATCTTTTTCATCATTATTATTTTTTTATAAAATTTATATCTCAAAAATATACACATAATTGGTTATGCTTTGAAAAAATGATTTTCATGAAGTTAAACTCAAAAAGTTGTGTTCGTACACCTGTAGTTTCAAATTTTCAACTATCTTGACTTGTAAAATTATTTAAAACACACACACACACACACACACACATAAAGAAAAAAAATTCTCAACAATCTTCAACATTCCTATATCCATATACAAAATTTCTTACAAAAAATCATTTATTTACTCAAACAAAGTGTGTTCGTACACATATAGTCTACTTATGTTTTCACAAAAAGTACCATATCATTGTCAAAAATGCATCAATATCGCATACTTTTCTCATTTGGGTATTCAAATAAATTATATATTTAGAAACCAAATTCAAAATACCACAATTCATATTACAATGTTATTATCAAATTTTTTGTCCAAGTGTCCCTAAAATTCTCTTCAAGTTTAATTATTGTTATTTTCAACCAAAAAAAATGTCACTTTAAGCCCCCCATTATCCTTCATCTACCCTACTACAATATGTTGAACCAATGGAGTATGCAATAATCCCTGTGAGTCAAGTGTCTGGTTTGATTTGGAATCATCTTGTTCCAAACGTAACACCTTAGTTTTCAAGGCTTGAATTTCTTGCATAAGGGATTGTACATCAGAATTAGAATGTGTACTAAACAAATGTGGTATCACCAATGATTAAGTAGGAGTGGTCAAAATGATTTGTTGAAACATTTGGGTTTTCCTCATAGCATATGATGGTATAAAGGATGTATCAAATGAAATAAATAAATGTAAGGAACCCATAGCAGTTGAAGTTTCCTCATATTTTTTTGGGATTTCATCTCTAATAATTTTTATAAACACATCTTGCATATCATTATTTTTGGAAAGAAACCCTTTTAACTGTTGTTTATTTGTGTCATCAAATTAATTATAGGATTCTTCCATTTGGGAATGTTCAACTTGAGGATATCTTGATCTTATCCATTTTTAAAGATAAGTTGAAACATATTTCTAATATTGTTTACAATATGATATTGAAACTTGGAATATTTTTTATAATAAATAATTTATCAAATCTAAAAACTATAATACAATAATTATAAATAAGAAAAATAATGAAAGAAACCTTAGCACCATGAATGGTTAAGGTTTATGATATTCAACAATAGATGAGTACACCAATATGTTTTATCAAATTTTGGAATTAAGAGATTTTTAATCCTAATTATACAAACTACTAAGTAAAATTAAAATGCTAAAGATATGAAATAAATGACACATACTTATTTTGAACTTGATAAATATAGAAATATTCTAAAAGAGGAAAGAACATGGATAGACTATGTTGATTGGATATGAATCATCAATAGGGCTTCACTTGATCTTTGGATGAGGTTTCATTAATAAAAAAAGGCTCATCTTGTGCCATAGTCCATAGGGAGTGTCAACATCCAGTAGGGTTTTTTCCCTCTATGAAAATTTGAGCCTGTGCATTGTCACATGTTGGTCATGTGTATGTGTTATGTGATGCATGCTCTAAATTGGAAGTTAGTGTGTGTCTTCTTCACCAAAACCCTAGATCAATAACATAAGAGGATGAATGCAACCATTGGGTAAAAGTGGGTTAGTGAATAAAGTTGTGCTTGACCTCAACACCACCAGTGTTGAGTGTTGCATACATACCAATACTCTAAATATGAATCAAACTCCATGTAGTTCTTACATGCTATAGTGTTGTATGTGAAAGATCAGTAAAAAATTCTAAATGATGGTGCAATCTGGAATTATTAGATGCTTAAAAAATGACTTGTGATCTTAGAGGTGTATTCAGACTTAGTTCAAGGCTACTAGGCCTATGTGGACCCTGAATTAGGAAAATTAGGTTTTCTCTCTCAATATTTAGTTAAATATTCTTTTGATTTTCAATTATATGAGCCTCTAGTGAATAATGGCTTGAATAATGGATTTATAGTGAGTATTTTATAATTCCTTTGGATGGGGTTTTTGAAACATATGGGATGACCTATTTGGTGAATTTGAATTTGATAAAATAGTCCTTATTTGGTGGGAGGATGCATCTAGTAGAATTGGATAGTACTAGCAAGTGGGATAGTCCAAAAAGAGTGGCTTTATCTAAAGAACAAAGATATGTAAAGTGGAAGTGTGGATCAGTATAAAAGTGAGTTTAAGTTGCTTAGGATGTTGGATAGGGATATTGAGTATCATAATTTTATTAATATGAGGTAAGGGTAATATTTATAACAAGTGAAGGAATGAAGGTCAAGGATTGTGGAATTTGGAATGAGCTAAGTGTGTATAAGGAGTGGTTGCGAGTACATTTTTTTAGCATTAACTATTAATTTATGTGTCTATGCTTAGTTCCTTTAAGTCATATTTATCCAATTAAAATATATTTTTTTAGTTGTATTTGAAGTTGCTCACAAAACTTGTCAATTTTTTTGCCACATATGTAGATCCCATAGAGTCTTGATGTGTGTAGTAGTTTGAAACAAGAAACTCAGAATGACACAATTTATACAAAATAGTCATAATGATTTTTTTCATTAGTCTTGATTTCACCAATATTAATGAGTAGAGGCCTTAAGCACTTGACTTGAGCAATGAGGTCCTTAATGTGAGGATAAATTTCAAGACTAAGAGCAATGATATTATTTTCTAGTTATCATGCCCACATTTTATTGTGTTTTCCAAAAGTTTTATCCAAGGTAGTCCAAACTTTATAAGGTTCCATTACACCCTAAAAATGAAACTTCAATTCAGATAATACTGACTGACCACATATGCCTCTAGCTTCGTCAAAACAATTTTTCATTTTTTTCCTTTTGAAAAGATCAAAAGGTGTGGATTCTTCATCCATTGCAATATGATAGATTCCCTTGCTAAGGATCACATAAGTAATGTATCATTTTTAACTAAAACGGTTATAACTTGAGAGGGTTATTATTTTTTATGGCATTGCTAGCATATAAACTTGATTATAAATAAAAACAGCCCAAAAAAAGTTGTCTGCAAAAAAATTCTAAAAAAATGTTTCAAAAAATTTAGGTTAGAATTATCATATCATCATTATTTTAAAATCAAAATCATATATTCAATCTATGTGCAAAAAAATTAAAAATGTGCTTTGGGAACTTCAAGTGACAATTTTTTATGTAGAAATTTTCTAGTAATTTGAAATAACCATCAAAATGATCTTCTTAATAATAAAATCATAACATGGAAACTACACAAGCATTTCCATTTGACTAAAAAAATATTTTTTTTGTGGGCTATAGGGAAACTACACTGTTGTGATTTTATTATTTTATAATTTATTTTTTGTTGACCGAGGGGTGTCCTCGCATCTATCCCAGTGACTGCATTCCTCCTTGCCTCAGAATTACTTTTTGCTACCACATGGCTTCTGAGCGGCTGCATGGCTCCCAAGAGGATTAGTCTCATCTATCTCGCTTATTCTTCTCCCCAAAACTTGATATCAAAAAGTAAGTCCGAAGCAAGGAGGGATGCAGTCACTAGAATAGACACGGGGACAACTTCCGATAATAATAATAATAATAATAATAATAATAATAATAATAATAATAATAATAATAATAATAATAAAATTTCCCTATGGCCCACAAAAAAATATTTTGTATTCAAATGGAAATGCTTGTCTATTGCCTTACCACAAGGATAAAACAAAATTTAAAAAAAATCATTTCTTCCAAAAAAAAAAAAAAAACCTTTGATTTTCCCTTCCACTACATTTTTTTTGAAAATAAAACCTCAAACAGGGATATTAAAATTGAATCTAGACAAGGAATACTATAGTTGAAGTTGAATAAAGATCATTGCATCACTGCAAATCTACCAAATATAACTAGAGTTGTTTTTGGATATACTAGGATGATGTGTGTTTGATACATAGGATATTTGATATATGAATCCAAAATTTTAAATAGTGAAAATTCCCAAAGGGAATTAGCTATGGGGGTTTCAATTATCACGTATCATCACTATCCTGTCTATGAGGTATGTGGAGTAAATTCTCTACCCTGACCACTTCCTTGTGCACCACAAATTCAAACAATTGAGAGACTTATTATTGGCAAAAATAAAAATCATGGGAAATTCTTACATACATTGAGGTACATGAAAGTTAAGATCTATATATAATGTTGTTTGATAGCTTGAGTATTGGGGTAGTACCCATCACATCAAAAATCAAGTAAAACTAATAAATACTTTGCCCAATATAACAATTCATATGAATTTTAAAATTATTGGCACACAATTTTAACATCGGTGATTTATATTAAATAAAGTTTCTTTAACCCTTAGTACCACATTATATTCACCAATTTCTTATCAACCAAGATCCCATGAGGGAAAGATGAGAACATAATATTAGTTATTTGTAACAAACCACTAAATCTAGGCTTGAAATTTGAATTCCAAAAAAATAGATTGTAGATTAAAAAATTGAAAACAATGTTGAATATTAAAAAAAAATTAAAAAGACGCATATTCAATCTTTAAACCTAAATGTAGAACAAGATTAACCTTTTATGACTATGATACCATATTAAATTATTTGGATAGGTTTACAATTATGTTAGCTACCATAAGATAAACACCCACAATACATACAAATGTATGAAAAAAAAATGTAACACAGATGCATTCAAGTAACATATCTATCTCTTTGATTAAGAACACTGAGCTAATTTTTCTAGTATAACATTTACTCTCATCCAAAATATTCTTCACTCACTAGCCTTTTATGTTCAAATATAGATAAGAGAGGAGGCTATAGTTAGGATAGGGTTTTGGTGAGTAGTTATAAATAGAATAATAAAAACTCATATTAGTAAAATTAAATTAAGTATTTATTTAATTCATAATCTTCTATAATAATAGGTTGTATATGATTATGCACTAATTTGTGTCTACCCATGAATTACCCAAAAAAATACAAATACATTTGAAAATCATAAAATAGTGTATGAGTAATTAAATACTCTAATAATATTTCCCAAGCATACAAAAATCACAAACTTTGTTAGGTTGCTTTATCAAAAACATTGCTTTCATCATATTCTTCTTATACAACAAATTTAAACCAACGAAATTCAAAATTCCAAATCTTAAATGCCACATCCAATACTAATCTTATATGACAATTTTATATGTTATAATTCATTTTGTATCCTTAAAGGAAAATTCCTATTTTTTATCATAATGAATTTCGAAATCAGCTTATAACTCCCATTTCTTTCTATAATTACACATGCTCCATTCTCAAAATAAACTTATATAAACTTTTTATACTAATTGCCCAATGTTAATTCTATTATGCTTTAAACCAAGAACGTAATGCACATTAAGGATATGCTTCTTCTCCCCTTACTTATTCTTAATAGAAATGATCTATTTCCCATAATAAAAAAAATATTATTGTTCCCCAACTTCACTTCAAATTTAATATACTTGTCAATGTTTGAAAACACCTCCTTGTTACCACTCATATGATTACTACAACCACTGTCCAAAAACCAAACTTCCTTTATATTTTCCTCACCTTCATTACAAGTGATAGATAAGGAACCAAAATCTTCATTCTCATATTCATTTTCCTTTGAAAAAATTACACTATACATATTCATATTAATTTTTTTATTTTTACACCCATTTGCATAATGCCCAAATTTATTTTAATAGTGATAGTGAACACTAAACATGAGAATTTTCATATGTTTCACCTCCATCTTCATGATTGTGTATGCTCCCTATACCTCTTCATGTTGTAAATAAATTATAATTTGTTCTTCCTCCTTCGCTCTTGAAAACCCTTTAGCTCTACCTTTGTTGTTTCCTCTTGATGATTCTCCATGATGTTCTGTTCTTTTTATTTAAATAATACTTGTGATTTGATGGTCGAGTGATGTACTAGACTTGTTATCAATACTTTTCTCATGTGTTTATAAAAAACTAACTCATCAGTAGATAACTAATACAAATCCTTTTTATTCTTCAATAACAACTACTATAGAGTCAAATCTTGCAAATAGACTTCTTAAAATCTTCTCCAAAACTCTCTAATATTCTAACTTCTCTCCAATGAGACCTTACTTGATTTACAACACCCATTGCACAAGTGAAAAATACATCTACTAACTCAGAATCCATTATTTGTAAATTCTCAAAGTCTTCTCAAAATTTATAATTTTTCTAGATTAACTTTACCTATACCTTAATATCTAGTCTCCAGGATCTCCCATACTTACTTGGACCTTGTTTTTGTTGCAACTCTTGGAAACATTGGTTCATCCATTCCTTGTTATATAGAGAACATGGATTTTGCATCTTTATTTTTATTTTCCTTAAGAAAATCCTTCTCTACTTGTGTCAAAGCATTATATGTTTTATGTTTAGTTGGTTCAGGGAAATCATTCTCTACTGAACCCTGTACATCTAGTGAACAAAACATAGTCTTCATCTTAATTTTCTAATAATAATAGTTATTTCCATTGAGAAAAAGAACTTGAGGTTGAGTGAGGCTTCTACTCACACCAACCATGGGGAATCAACTAAAATAAATTCATAACATTGCTCAAAAATAAAATTTGGAAAATTAGATGTTGTTCTCTATACTTCTATCTTCTATATTTTTTAATAAAATAATGTTTTATCTTATCACAAAAGAATGCATTGTTTGAAAATAGAGATGCACATACGTAAAACAAATAACTATTATTATTTATATATAAATACACTTAACCATTGCTTACACATACAAAATAAATTAAAACTAGATTGCTTGTTACTGTATACAATGTTTTTATTCTAAATATACAACAGTCTCACCTTCCTTTGTTCCTCTTATATATATTTTTTCCTCTATTTATAGCTACATATTAAAAAAATACGTAAATATAAGTATTCATATCCAATATACTCTAGAATGTTCCATTTTATAATTTTAAATATAAGATTATATAGAATATGTTGTTTCTAGACTAAGCTAATTACAATTTATGGAATTGTAAATTATTAAACTATTTTTATAAGGAGAAGAAGAAGACATTAAATGTCTTGTATGGAGTAAGAATGTTGTTTTTCAATCGGTATTTGGTAAAGGCAAGATTATACTTCTAACAAAATAATGCACAGGTTTCAAATGACTTTAGACCATATCTTATTTCTAGGCATTTTATTGCCATAATGTTTAATTGGGTATGTGGAATCTTTGAATATATGAGTTGCATGATTGACCGAGTTAGACATATTAATTGATTTGATAAGACACAAGAAAAAATCATCAAAATGCCAATCAAAATTGATGTTATAATGTAAAAATCTTCACTTGATACTCCTAAAATCTATATAAATATTGACTTACAAAAATGCACCTATAAAACACATTTTGAAGTTGGACACTAAAATGCTAAAACCTTATGTGATGGTGTTAAACATTTATGTTGAATCTGATAAGTAGTGCAATTAGCAACTACCTAACTATAATATATTGTATAATTATAATAGACCAATGTAAAATTAAAAAATATCAATTGAACATTAAAAATTAGTTGGGACCATACATATAAACTAAATAATAAATAAGTTACACTTAAATGGATACCAAAAAGTCATAAAATATCGATACCAAAAGTCATAAAATAGCTTGATAAGAGTATTGATAGTCAAAAAGTCATAAAATAGCCTGTTTTCAATAGCCACAAACTATGAAGATAAGAGTATTGATAGTCATAAGAAAATACATTGATACAATAACCCAAATAATGAACGCTGGATGCCTTTAAAAAGTACTAAAGCCACAACAGGGCTCTTGTAGGAAGAGGCGAAAGAAAGCATATAGATCACGAAGAATAATTGGGCAAATGCAATTAAGAACTTTGAATCGTACTTTGTCCATGAGGAAGAGCTGTCTCCGTTGATTGCTTTAAAAGCCATGGGAGATGATCAGTGAAAAGCCAGTGGAGATGGTCAGTTTCGCAATGAAGGCAAAATTGTTGAAACAATTGAATGCCTTGCATTGACACATCTTGAATCTTCAGTTCCTCTTCTAATTTGAACCACCTGTTTTGGGATGCACCTTCTTCGTCAATGCTTTCTTTGTGATTGCACAAGCATAAGATTGCTTTCATGGAAGGATCTTGTCCTCTTAATTTCAAAAAACTTTCTTGTTCTTGTATTGTACTACTTCCTTGTGATACCACACTTTGGTCTGAATCTCTCAATTTAGGCACACAATTTTTAACAATTTCACTAAGTGGAGGCCCGCGCCAGCTTCTTTGTTTTCTATTTTTAGCCTGGTCAGGATCACTTTTAACTGTGTATTTCTGCCATTCCTGTGCAAATGAAAAATTTAGTTGTTAAATTTAGCTTTCAAGTATCAATCAATCTAAAAGAGAATTTCCTACTATTATTCTTCTTACCTTGATTACAAGGTTCATCTCGTGTTTCCATTGCCAACAAACAAATATCCAAGCAACCAATTCCGCCTTCCATGTTGGTAAGCTGTATACTTTCCCTCTTCTGGATAGAACATACCATGCAAATTTGTAGTAGCTCAAAAAGCGATTCCACTCTTGGGGAAACTTCTGGCTTCCTGAAGCAAATTTCGTCAACCGATAAATGACGTTGGCTTCTTCTGTGGTAAAGTTTGGCAATAGTAGTTCTCTGATTAACCGTACACCTTCTGAAGATTTCAATGAATGCAGATTTCCGTCATTTGATTGACCCGGTTCACTGGAAATGCTGCAAGCAAGGGCATAAGGACATCCGAGAAGGCAACCAAACCAGTCAACTGCTTTTTTAATTTTCTTTAGCAGATCTTTGGCAGAAAACCCGCGGCAGTAGACGGGGGCCGAATGGCTACGGCTTCACTATTTCACTCAAAAACTTATTACAAACTTAATACAATATCTTTGTTAAATTTCTGATTCACAGGATCCTTCGAAAAGGGCAAGTGAAGAGCATACTCTTTACAAGGCTACTAGATCTTACAAAGAAAATTTTTCAATGCAAAATTGTTCGATACTAATACTAAGGCGGAGAGGCTTATTTATAGCATTTGAGAGGTCCTGCCTGCTCGCTGGCAAGGCGGTGTCTGTCTCATCATGCTTTACAGCGCATGGCTACAGTGAGATGCTATTGGACCCACCACTTGATTGATGAGTTGATGACGGTGATGAAGGGACCATGGGTTGTGGGCCCAACATGTCTTCCGCTTCGTCAAATAGGTCATCTTCGGAAATGGGCTGAAAAAGGCACCTTATCTAAAATGTGCTTTGGAGGTACCAATGTCGGCAACGGCCAGTGTCACATGGCATGTGGCGCGGAGTGCAATGATAGTGGGATTCCCACTCAAGTTGTCGGTGAATAATCGTATGCACTACTGTGTCCTGATCATGATTCTGTTCTTCGTGGATGCGATGTGGACCATATCTTGCAATCCATCGATACAGATGCTCATTGTGGGCTGATCGAATTTGGATTCGCCATGTCCATAGTGGTCTTTTCAATAGATCAGTGAATTGATTAAATAAGTATTCACTGTTTAGCCGTTCTATGCTGATGACGCCTGTATTATTTCTGCGGTTAGCTTGAATTCTCACTGCTGCAGACATTTGCAAATATTGTGCAGCTGCATAAGAAATCCTGGTAAACCGAGGATGCATGCCTTCTCTGAGAATCTGTTCTTGAACCAGGGGATTCAAAGAATCAAATGCCTGGTTAAGTATTCTTGTCAGATTAAAACCTGGTGCAGGCTGGTGCATCAAAGACGCTGGAGGATTCCTACTAAGCCAATTAGCTATTATATTATATTTACCTTCTATATGCTGTACTGAAAAATGAAACTGATTGAAAAAGGCTTGCCACCTGACATACTTTCCTTCGACCATCCTTCCTACCATGATCTTTTTCTCGGAAGGTCAAAAATCGAGTGCAGTCAGTTACAACAGTGAAGTGTGACAGATGCAACAATTTAAGCATAAACTTTTCCAAACATTTCTTGACACTATAGATTTCTTTATCAGAGGAAATCCACTTCAGTACATCTGAACTAAACACACCGCATACATAATCTACATTATTCACAATGCAAACAAGTACTCCTCCCCATGAGAGGTCTGAGGCATCGGTATAGACTTTCATGTCTTGGGACTTTGGGATATGCAGTTCTGGTAGAGCAGCAACTTTAGCTTTAATCTTCTGGACTGCTTCTGTGTGTCTTTTCTCCCAACGAAAAGCATTCTTTTTCTGGAGAAGTTCTTGTAATAAAAACCTGTCTTCACCAGCGTTAGGATAAAAACTGTTTAAATAATTTAATAATCCCAAAAAGAACTGCAACTTAGATTTATCTAGTTGCTCAGGGAAACCGATAACCTTTTCCTTTATATGTCGCTGGGTCTGCAACTTTGAATCTCGGATCACCATGCCGAAGAAATTACATTCAGTTGTACATAACTGAATTTTAGTCTCAGAAAGAACTATTCCTGCATCCGAAGCCATTTTGAAGAAAGTGGAGAGATGAGCAGCATGTTCATCTAAAGAATTGCTGAAAACTAAGATATCATCTATATATACACATAGAAACTGAGAAGTGTCTTCAAATATTTTGTCCATATGCCCCTGGTAATAGGCTGGCGCATTCATCAAGCCGAAAGGCATGACAGTCCACTGGAAGTGGCTGAAAGGGCAACTGAATGTTGTCTTGGCTCTGTCTTCTTCCTTGACTCGTATCTGATAGAAGCCGGATTTGCAGTCGAATTGTGAAAAATATTTACACGCTGCAACTTTCTCTATAAGTAGCTCTTATCAGGGATTGGATATGGAAATGGTTCAGTTATGGCATTTAATGGTCGGTAATTGATGGCCATTCTCTTTTTGCCCCTCTTCTGCTCTAAGTGCTTATTCACCATGAAAGCATAGCAGCAGTATGGAGAGGTAAACTTTTCTATGAAACCATTGGCTTCCAGATCTTTGATCTGTGCCTCCATATCAGTATAGTCCTGTGCTGGAATGAGAATTTTTTTTTCAATTTTCATATGTTTGCCTTCTAGAATTTTTATCTCCATTTCAGGCATTGTTTTGGACCAAAACTGTTGCGAATTGTCCGAACAGATAGAGGACTTGATCCTTTCACCAATTTCTAGGATCTCAGCAGGTACTATATTAGGACTCTGAGTCATAGCACTAGAAAATTGCTCTGTGGCGTAAATGAGCCGGGATATTCTGAGCCTTTCATTTTCTATGGTGAACATTATGCTTTTCGCTGTAGCACCATAGGGTGTATACCTATCTATAAACGATCCTCCTAAAAGGATGTCTATTGGCATCTTCTCTAATGCAAAGAAATCACAATGAAAGATTTTATTTTGTATTCTCAGGGGCTGCTGGTGTTTATATTTATTGCAGGTGAAACTGTTCCCCTGTATATCTATGCTCTTATAAGCAAGTCGCTCATCTAGTGTCTCCCAATCACTGATGAGTTGTGGTTTAGCAAATGACAAAGAAGCACCTGTCTACTTGTGCATCTACATATCTGCCATTAATTTCTAATGTGAAAAATTGAGCAAATCAACCATTAATTAAATGGTTCAGATAGGCAGGTTGTGGTAACTCCAGTGAAAGAATGCTAGTACATACCAGCTTTTGTCCACCTGGGTCTTGTACGATGATTGACGCTGAGTAGACTTCTTCTTCAGGTTCTGGTTCTGCTTCTTCTTCTTGGTTACTGCATTCACCAGGGCGGTAATCTTGGTCGGAGTAAAAAATACTGCCGACTTCATCCTCTTCATCATAGCCATCATCCCATCGAGGGTCTGCTGCTAGTACAGGTTCTTCTGCAGGCATGATTTGTTCCCAGATGGGTTCTCTAATTTCTTTTAGCGGCTCTCTGCTGGTGAATTTGTTCTTGATCCAGGAGTCGCTTGGCTTGAATTGGCTTGGAAAATGCATAGGAGGATGTTGTGGTCTATGCATTGTTGGTGGTTGCCGTGGTTGTGAGGGTTGTCTCCCTCTGGATGATTCTCCTCTGGAAATACCTCTTCCTTGTGGTCGCTCTGGTCTCTCTGGGACTTCATGATGAGCTCTTGACCAGGGTCCATATGCTTCATATGAAGGATTGTAGCCTCCGGACTTGTAAGGCCTTGATCCTCGCTGCATGTTGGTCATTGGTTGTTCTAAATCATCAGCGAGAGATTCTAACTCTGTTGCATCTTCGTCATCAGATGCTTCATCTAGAAGATCTTCGAGAACAGGGTCATAAACATCTTTTTGGAGGTAAAGATCTTCATCTGCATCAATGACATCCCACCACGCTGCTGCGTTAGAGGAGAAAACAGCTTTAACTGCAAGATTTTTACAGGAGCAGTTAGGAGCAATGTGGCCAGGCTTACGGCAAATATAGCAAATGGGCTTATTGAAAGCTGGACGAGGTGAATGTCATTTCTTAAGAAAATGATGAGGAGGTGCGTAGGAGTGTTTCTTAGGGAAAGAGCGACGCTTATATGTGACATGCCGGCGACGCTGCTTCTGTTGACGACGTGGTTGCACATAAGGCCTACAGTCGAAAGGTGCGGTTTCAGGGAATAGTGGAGCAAGAGAGGCTGCTTGGTGCTTGCTAAGCTTCTGGATAGACTTAGTTTCAGAAACTAAAGTCATGATATTCTGCTGCGTGAAATCAATAACATCAGAAAGTGCAAGGTCTTCAATGGCAAGGCCTTTGAGATCAATGTAAGACAAAACACGATCAATGAGATTGTAAGGCATAGCATGCAAGAATTTTAATTTGATTTCAGTCGAACCAGAGCACTGGCTTTCATAAGCAAGCTTTCTAAACTGTTTAGCAAAAGCCTCGAATTGTTTGAGATCACACAATTCCATTTTCATCAACCATTTCTTGGATTCTATCTGTCGGTTCCCGACAGGAGGAGCAAACTCATCAATTAGTAATCTATACAACGCATTTAAAGAATCAGGTTGGTTATGTACACGAGCGTATTGCTGAGCTTCAGGAATACTATCCCACCAATGGTTAGTGATTTCCCATAAGTATTTGACTGCAAAGCAAGTAGTACTAGCTTGATCAAGATGGGCATGGACTGCAAGGACTCGCATGGTGTTACACCAGGTAGCGATTTCATTCATGGGATTAAGCAGGGCATCTATATTTAGGTACCATGGTTGCAGATGGATATGCGTGCGCTGCATGAGGGAATGGCTGGGTGATTTTTTGACAGTTTTGAAAGAAGGGCCAAAAGAGACTGAACAAAGAGGTATCGAAGAGGACTCGGCCTTTTGGTCTTCTTTGGATAGCCAGCTAAGACTATCATCTAAACAATCCAGCTTTGAATCAATGGTATCTATCTTTTTCTGAATGTTAGTAACAGTGTCTTTGATAGACAACACATCTCTACATAAATCATCAAAATTCTCAGAGAAATGAGTATTAAACCTTGAGACATAATTCCTCTGTTTGAACTCATTGGATGGATTATCATAAGCAGCTGAAAAATAGTGCAAAACTCCAGCAGCTTGTCTGTGGACACATTTTGGCGGCGGCCATCTTCTACCTCTGTAGAGAGTGACTGTATCTTCTGTGAAAAATTCAAGACTGTCTTCTCTAGGAAGACTCATTAGTGTATGAGGCAAATCATTGCCAAGATTTATTTCTTCATCCTCTATAAGAATATGACCAGTTTTTATAGATCTACGGGATGAGGACGTAGATGGTCTAGTTGGAGAAAGACGGGAGGAATTCATAGACAAGGATCTAGGTAATATATTCACAGATCTACCATCACTTTGATGTACAGTGGCTTGGCCTTTCATCCTAGGAGAGACATGTTTGAGCCAGTCGAGTTTCCATTCGGATGGAACTTTAACAGTCTCTATGTGTCCCTTTTGTAACTGGACTGTACCACTTAATCTTCGAGCAAAAGGTATATTTTCTAAGATTTTGGGGTGGTTTGAATTGGTCATGCTATACAAAACAGAAATGTTTATAGAAGCATACTGGAACTCACCAAACATATTTAGACCATACAAAGAGGAAAACAAACCCCAACAATCTAAAGATCCATGTTTAACTTCTTTATAGCCTTTGTCGCGGACTGCGACTGAAAGGTTAGGACAAAACTCAAAACAAATTACATCATCATTGAGACGACCAAGGCTTGACAATTGGCAAGAATGTTTAAAGCTTACTTGTCGTCGGTCACACAAAGCTAGATACAATACAGGTTTTATATTAACAGAAATTAAAAGAGTAATATAAACTCTAATCAAGCCAAAGTGAACAAATTTGACTTCCTTATGAGAGCGGATATGTTGAATTTCTTTTTCTGGTAATAAGGGAAGCAAATTGGTCTGATAAGTCTTTTTGGACTGATAAACAAGCGTAAGCTCGATAGACTTAATTTTAGGCTTCACAAAAAAAAGATAAGTAGAATTATATAAAAACTTAGATTTAACTAATTCTGATTGCTTGTATACACTAGAAGCCTTAAGAGCCGGAGGCTTGAACAGACTGATTTTTTTTTCAAGATTTGTTTCGGTGGTTTCAATGTCTGGACAGTCTGATATCTGATCAGGGATAAAAGGAGGTAACTCATACATTCCTTCAAATTTAGATTCATTGACAAGTTCTACGGTAGATGTGGAAGAGATTTTTCCAAATTTCATTGTGGGGAGATTTGGGTTCTGGAATGCGAAAAATTCCTGGTCAGCGAAAAAGGTATGCAGAGATAAAAACGCCCTATGACAATATGGGTGAACGCCCTGTGACTCGATGCAATAACTTCCCAAAAAAATTTACAGAGCAGAGAACTCAAAAGATCTGATCCACGAAATAGGAAAATAATCACAACTTACAGTGAAACTTGAACTGATTCTATTCTTGATCTGTCTTGGCTCTGATACCAATTTTTTTATCACGTCAGTAGACGGTTCCTTTAGCAGATCTTTAGCAAAAAACCCGCGGCAGTAGACGGGGGCCGAATGGCTACGGCTTCATGGCCAAGACAGATCAAAAATAGAATCAGTTCAAGTTTCACTGTAAGTTGTGAGTATTTTCCTATTTCGTGGATCAGATCTTTTGAGTTCTCTGCTCTGTAAATTTCTTTGGGAAGTTATTGCATCGAGTCACAGGCCGTTCACCCATATTGTCATAGGCCGTTTTTATCTCTGCATACTTTTTTCCCTGACCAGAAATTTTTCGCATTTCAGAACCCAAATCTCCCCACAATGAAATTTGGAAAAATCCCTTCCACATCTACCGTAGAACTTGTCAATGAATCTGAACTTGAAGGAATGTCTGAGTTACCTCCTTTTATCCCTTATCAGATATCAGACTGTCCAGACATTGAAACCACCGAAACAGGTCTTGAAAAAGAAACCAGTCTGTTCAAGCCTCCGGCTCTTAAGGCTTCTAGTGTATACAAGCAATTAGAATTAGTTAAATCTAAGTTTTTATATAATTCTACTTATCTTTCTTTTGTGAAGCCTAGAATTAAGTCTGTCGAGCTTACGCTTGTTTATCAGTCTAAAAAGACTTATCAGACCAATTTGCTTCCCTTATTACCAGAAAAAAAAATTCAACATATCCGCTCTCATAAGGAAGTCAAATTTGTTCACTTTAGCTTGATTAGAGTTTATATTACACCTTTAATTCCTGTTAATATAAACCCTATATTGTATCTAGCTTTGTGTGACCGATGACAAGTAAGCTTTAAACATTCTTGCCAATTGTCAAGCCTTGGTCGTCTCAATGATGTAATTTGTTTTGAGTTTTGTCCTAACCTTTCAGTCGCAGTCCGCGACAAAGGCTGTAAAGAAGTTAAACATGGATCTTTAGATTGTTGGGGTTTGTTTTCCTCTTTGTATGGTCTAAATATGTTTGGTGAGTTCCAGTATGCTTCTATAAACATTTCTGTTTTGTATAGCATGACCAATACAAACCACCCCAAAATCTTAAAAAATCTACCTTTTGCTCGAAGATTAAGTGGTACAGTCTAGTTACAAAAGGGACACATAGAGACTGTTGAAGTTCCATCCGAATGGAAACTCGACTGGCTCAAACATGTCTCTCCTAGGATGAAAGGCCAAGCCACTGTACATCAAAGTGATGGTAGATCTGTGAATATATTACCTAGATCCTTCTCTATGAATTCCTCCCGTCTTTCTCCAACTAGACCATCTACGTCCTCATCCCGTAGATCTATAAAAACTAGTCATATTCTTATAGAGGATGAAGAAATAAATCTTGGCAATGATTTGCCTCATACACTAATGAGTTTTCCTAGAGAAGACAGTCTTGAATTTTTCACAGAAGATACAGTCACTCTCTACAGAGGTGGAAGATGGTCGCCGCCAAAAGGTGTCCACAGACAAGCTGCTGGAATTTTGCACTATTTTTCAGCTGCTTATGATAATCCATCCAATGAGTTCAAACAGAGGAATTATGTCTCAAAGTTTAATACTCATTTCTCTGAAAATTTTGATGATTTATGTAGAGATGTGTTGTCTATCAAAGACACTGTTACTAACATTCAGAAAAAGATAGATACTATTGATTCAAAGCTGGATTGTTTAGATGATAGTCTTAGCTGGCTATCAAAAAAAGACCAAAAGGCCGAGTCCTCTTCGAGACCTCTTTGTTCAGTCTCTTTTGGCCCTTCTTTCAAAACTATCAAAAAATCACCCAGCTATTCCCTCATGCAGCGCACGCATATCCATCTGCAACCATGGTACCTAAATATAGATGACCTGCTTAATCCCATGAATGAAATCGCTCCCTGGTGTAACACCATGCGAGTCCTTGCAGTCCAGGCCCATCTTGATCACGCTGGTACTACTTGCTTTGCAGTCAAATACTTATGGAGAATCACTAACCATTGGTGGGATAGTATTCCTGAAGCTCAGCAATACGCCCGTGTACATAACCAACCTGATTCTTTAAATGCTTTGTATAGATTACTAATTGATGAGTTTGCTCCTGTCGGAAACCGACAGATAAAATCCAAGAAATGGTTGATGAAAATGAAATTGTGTGATCTCAAACAATTCGAGGCTTTTGCTAAACAGTTTAAAAAGCTTGCTTATGAAAGCCAGTGCTCTGGTTCGACTGAAGTCAAATTAAAATTCTTGCATGTTATGCCCTACAATCTCATCGATCGTGTTTTGTCTTACATTGATCTCAAAGGCCTTGCCATTGAAGACCTTGCACTTTCTGAGGTTATTGATTTCACGCAGCAGAATATCATGACTTTAGTTTCTGAAACTAAGTCTATGCAGAAGCTTAGCAAGCACCAAGCAGCGTCTCTTGCTCCACTATTCCCTGAAACCACACCTTTCGACTGTAGGCCTTATGTGCAACCACGTCGTCAACAGAAGCACCGTCACCGGCATGTCACATATAAGCGCCGCTCCTTCCCTAAGAAACACTCCTACGCACCTCCTCATCGTTTTCTTAAGAAACGACATTCACCTCGTCCAGCTTCCAATAAGCCCATTTGCTATATTTGTCGTAACCCTGGCCACATTGCTCCTAACTGCTCCTGTAAAAATCCCGCAGTTAAAGCTGTTTTCTCCTCCAACGCAGCAGCGTGGTGGGATGTCATTGATGCAGATGAAGATCTTTACCTCCAAGAAGATGTTTATGAACCTGTTCTTGAAGATCTTCCAGATGAAACATCTGATGACGAAGATGCAGCAGAGTTAGAATCTCTCGCTGATGATTTAAAACAACCAATGACCAACATGCAGCGAGGATCAAGGCCTTACAAGCCCCGAGGCTACAATCCTTCATATGAAGCATATGGACCCTGGTCAAGAGCTCACCATGAAGTCCTAGAGAGACCAGAGCGACCACGAGGAAGAGGTATTTCCAGAAGAGAATCATCCAGAGGGAGACAACGCTCACAACCACGGCAACCACCAACAATGCATAGACCACAACATCCTCCTATGCATTTTCCAAGCCAATTCAAGCCAAGCGACTCCTGGATCAAAAACAAATTCACCAGCAGAGAGCCGCCAAAAGAAATTAGAGAACCCATCTGGGAACAAATCATGCCTGCAGAAGAACCTGTACTAGCAGCAGACCCTCGATGGGATGATGGCTATGATGAAGAGGATGAAGTCGACAGTATTTTCTACTCCGACCAAGATTACTGCCCTGGTGAATGCAGTAACCAAGAAGAAGAAGCAGAACCAGAACTTGAAGAAGAAGTCTACTCAGCGCCAATCATCGTACAAGACCTAAGAAGACAAAAGCTGGTATGTACTAGCATTCCTTCACTAGAGTTACCACAACCTGCCTATCTAAACCATTTAATTAATGGTCGATTTGCTCAATTTTTCACATTAGAAATTAATGGCAGATATGTAGATGCACAAGTAGACACAGGTGCTTCTTTGTCATTTGCTAAACCACAACTCATCAGTGATTGGGAGACACTAAATGAGCGACTTGCTTATAAGAGCATAGATATACAGGGGAACAGTTTCACCTGCAATAAATATAAACACCAGCAGCCCCTGAGAATACAAAATAAAATCTTCCATTGTGATTTGTTTGCATTAGAAAAGATGCCAATAGACATCCTTTTAGGAGGATCGTTTATAGATAGGTATACACCCTATGGTGCTACAGCTAAAAGCATAATGGTCACCATAGAAAATGAAAGGCTCAGAATATCCCGGCTCATTTACGCCACAGAGCAATTTCCTAGTGCTATGACTCAGAGTCCTAATATAGTTCCTGCTGAGATCCTAGAGATTGGTGAAAGGATCAAGTCCTCTATCTGTTCAGACAATCCGCAACAGTTTTAGTCCAAAACAATGCCTGAAATGGAGATAAAAATCCTAGAAAGCAAACATATGAAAATTGGAAAAAAAATTCCCATACCAGCACAGGACTATACTGATATGGAGGCACAGATCAAAGATCTGGAAGCCAATGGTTTCATAGAAAAGTCTACCTCTCCATACTGCTGCTATGCTTTCATGGTGAATAAGCACTCAGAGCAGAAGAGGGGCAAAAAGAGAATGGTCATCAATTACCGACCATTAAATGCCATAATTGAACCATTTTCATATCCAATCCCTGATAAGAGCTACTTATTAGAGAAAGTTGCAGCCTGTAAATATTTTTCACAATTCGACTGCAAATCCGACTTCTATCAGATACGAGTCAAGGAAGAAGACAGAGCCAAGACAACATTCAGTTGCCCTTTTGGCCACTTCCAGTGGACTGTCATGCCTTTCGGCTTGATGAATGCGCCAGCGTATTACCAGGCGCATATGGACAAAATATTTGAAAGCACTTCTCAGTTTCTATGTGTATATATAGATGATATCTTAGTTTTCAGTAATTCTTTAGATGAACATGCTGCTCATCTCTCCACTTTCTTCAAAATAGCTTCGGATGCAGGAATAGTTCTTTCTGAGACTAAAATTCAGTTATGTACAACTGAATGTAATTTCCTCGGCATGGTGATCCGAGATAAAGGAAAAGGTTATCGGTTTCCCTGAGCAACTAGATAAATCTAAGTTGCAGGTTTTTTGAGATTATTAAATTATTTAAACAGTTTTTATCCTAACGCTGGTGAAGACAGATTTTTATTACAAAAACTTCTCCAGAAAAAGAATGTTTTTCGTTGAGAGAAAAGACATACAGAAGCAGTCCAGAAGATTAAAGCTAAAGTTGCTGCTCTACCAGAACTGCATATCTCAAAGTCCCAAGACATGAGAGTCTATACCGATGCCTCAGACCTCTCATGGGGAAGAGTACTTGTTTGCATTGTGAATAATGTAGATTATGTATGTGAGTTTGCTAGCGGTGTGTTTAGTTCAGATGTACTGAAGTGGATTTCCTCTGATAAGGAAATCTAGTGTCAAAAAATGTTTGGAAAAGTTTATGCTTAAATTGTTGCATCTGCCACACTTCACTGTTGTAACTGACTGCACTCGATTTTTGACCTTTCGAGAAAAAGATCATGGCAGGAAGGATGGTCGAGAAAAGTATGTCAGGTGGCAAGCCTTTTTCAATCAGTTTCATTTTTCAGTACAGCATATAGAAGGTAAATATAATATAATCGCTGATTGACTTAATAGGAATCCTCCAGCGTCTTTGATGCACCAGCGTGCACCAGGTTTTAATCTGACAAGAATACTTAACCAGGGATTTGATTCTTTGAATCCCCTGATTCAAGAACAGATTCTCAGAGAAGGCATGCATCCTCGGTTTACCAGGATTTTTTATGCAGCTGCACAAAATTTGCAAATGTTTGCAGCAATGAGAATTCAAGCTAACCGCAGAAATAATACAGGCGTCATCAGCATAGAACGGCTAAACAGTGAATACTTATTTAATCAATTCACTGATCTATTGAAAAGACCACTATGGACATGGCGAATCCAAATCCGATCAGCCCACAATGAGCATCTGTATTGATGGATTGCAAGATATGGTCCACATCGCATCCACGAAGAACAGAATCATGATCAGGACACAGTAGTGCATACGATTATTCGCCGACAACTTGAGTGGGAATCCCACTATCATTGCACTCCGCGCCACATGCCATGTGACACTAGCCGTTGCCGACATTGGTACCTCCAAAGCACATTTCAGATAAGGTGCTTTTTTCAGCGCATTTTCGAAGATGACCTATTTGACGAAGCGGAAGACATGTTGGGCCCACAACCCATGGTCCCTTCATCACCGTCATCGACTCATCAATCAAGTGGTGGGTCCAATAGCATCTCACTGTAGCCATGCGCTGTAAAACATGATGAGACAGACACCGCCTTGCCAGCGAGCAGGCAGGACCTCTCAAATGCTATAAATAAGCCTCTCCGCCTTAGTATTAGTATCGAACAATTTTGCATTGAAAAATTTTCTTTGTAAGATCTAGTAGCCTTGTAAAGAGTATGCTCTTCACTTGCTCTTTTCGAAAGACCCTGTGAATCAGAAATTTAACAAGGATATTGTATTAAGTTTGTAATAAGTTTTTGAGTGAAATAGTGAAGCCGTAGCCATTCGGCCCCCGTCTACTGCCGCGGGTTTTCTGCTAAAAATCTGCTAAAGGAACCGTCTACTGACGCGATAAAAAGATAATACCTGTTCAATACCAATCTACTCATTAATTTACTTCTCAAAATAAATCACCGTGAAAACATCATACTCCCAAATTCCAATGTTGAAGTAAAGGATGTCGTTACCTACCTTTACAACCTGGTTGCAGTTGATGGGAAGATTCTGTATCTAGAACTGCACAGTGGCGCCTTTCAGCATCGTTTTCCTCAAGATCTATATTTTCAGCATCGTTTTCCTCAAGATCTATATTAATTTAACATAAAACAGTTTTGTTAGAATTAATTTATATATCAATATAAAATTTATTCAGGGGATGTTCCCACTATGACCACTATATTTACTACCGATTTGCGTATCTCCATGGTCTGCTAAGTTTCCGTCATTTGATGGACATGGCTGTCCAAGTTCCCTTGGATTGTTGCAAGCGAATTCCCAAAGGCAGCCAAACCAGTCAACTGCCTTTTTAATAATACCTGTTCAGTAGCAATATTAATCGAGGTCAACAGTTGGAAACATCATACTTCAATGTTTAAATAAAAACGATCGTTGCTTACCTTTGCACCTTGGTTGCCGATCATAAGAAGGTTCTTCTCTACCCAGCACATCCTCTTCTTTCTTTAATATATCTGTGAAACGGAGTAAAGGATAACAAATCATATTAGTGTAGCATATATATATATATATATATATATATATATATATATGATAGAATCAACCTATATAATAGTATAAAATGTATTCAGGAGTTTTCCTACTATTACCATAATATGTACTACTGGTATGTATTTCTCCGTGTTCAACTTCAAAAGAAAACTCATCTGGGACTTTATGCCCAATGCGGTATTCCAGAAAGCTGTGTGTTTCTTGCTGTGTAGGATCTGGCAAGCTCAAAGGGATTTGAATTATTTTGCATATGAACTTTTCAGCTAGATCTTTATCATCTGTATCTTGAAAATTTCTTTTAATTGCTCTTTCAATCATTTTTTTATCCGTCCCCAAGATTACGTTGATTTTGCATTCAGCTAAAACCAGATTTATGGCTGATAACACCTGTATCACAAAGAAAAAACTTAGTTTGATTCTTAAAAAAATATATTATGAAAAATAAAACTATTGAATCGGACAATTTTTTCAATTTTATACCTGTAATATGACCTTTTCTTCACACCTGTCTAAGCATCCACAAAGGTTATTATTCGGATTTGATCTGCAGAAGCTGGCATGAATTTAGGAATACTTGTATTTTCAACATTGTCAGTATACAAACCAAACCAATTCCAGCACCATTGACCTAAAATGAAAGAGAAAAACCGATGTGGTTTTTTTCCAAGTTCTTTTTTGAGGAAATTGATGTCAGCAATAACTTCCTCTTGATAACCAAGGTGGCTTGTATGCTCTGGTGAGCTGATATACCCCATCATTTGTGTGCTCACAGGTTTCACCACAGAAATAACTGATCTTAATACAACCCACACAATGGCTATTATAGTAAAAGGTATGGACCCATATTGTAAACCTTTGAATTTTGCTTGCTTTAATAACATCCAGACTATCCAAGCAACCCATCCGGCAAGAAATATGCTAAGGAGACAAGGTAAAAATACTTGTAACCAGATCTTCACACTGTGTTTTCCCCAAGTATATGTCCAGCATGTACTCAGCCATTGAGCTCTGGTCATTGCATTTTCAATTTCTTTTGTAATTGCAACTCCTAGCCCCGCCCAAGCTTCATGTCGGTCACTATAATGCCATGCATTGTATCGAATTGTCAAAATTCGAGGGACTTCTCTTAATGCATGCTCTTGTTTTTGTGATGCCGATTTTGGAGAGTTTGATTGTAACTGGGAAGCATCAAAAAGAACAATGCGAATTAATTCATATCTTATCAAGAACTTATTTGAATTAATTCATACAATATTATTAAGAAATTAATGAATAAATTTTATAAGGTTGAGAAGCCACAATTACCATCTGGTTATTATTCATGCAGGCCAGTGACTTATAAACAGCATGATATTGAGGTTGATACTTGTCGAGAATATTGACAAGCGGGTTCTGTTCCAAATAATGTAATTATTGTTTATAAGAAAATGCAAATAGGAAAAGTATGAACTATTAAATACGTTGCAAATAGAAAAAGTATGTACCTCTTTTTCGGATTTATCTTTTGATCGGGCTAATAATTTGTCCACCCCTCTTTTGATTTGTTGATATATTTTCTTACCTCGTGCGCTAAGAATTATCTTTTTAGCTCAACCAAAATCTTCAAAAGGAAGCAGATTTGGAAATGCTAACTGAGCTGCTGTAATGAGTAGTATTTTTTCTGTCTATATAAACGCATTTGTTGGATTTGTAAGATGTTAGCATTTTCCCTATTAACATGAGTTATATAAAATTTAATTTCTAAAATTTATAAAAATTGGTATTGAAATAAAAAATTATAAAAATACTTATCACATTAAATCAAAATAGAAATATAATATTCACCTGAATCATGAGACTAGATTTTCCCGTGCCCCATTCTCCAGAAATACCTACTGTAATTGGAGATTCAATAAATCTATTTAAAAATAGAGCAGCTAGACCTTCTGCAAAAACATGCCTTCCTGCACCAACTCCTCCATACCACCTTGTTACATTACTGTTATATAATTAAAGCTATAAATGTAGGTATACACAATTTATTATTCACAAAACAAGTCTTACCAAGTTTGTCCTCCATACTTGGTTGATCTCGTCCTTGCTCTTTCATTCTATCCATCCGATTTATCACTGCCACCAAACCTTCTATTATGAATTGCAAAAAAAACATAAAGATAACATTAAATAAAAACACGTCCGCCCTTGACCATACGTACCATTATCTACAGACGCTTCTTCTGATGAGCGCAATCTCTTCCTCCATTTGTCATCAAGAAGGTCTGCCATGTCAGCGCCTCTATTGAGAAGCTCCCACGCCATTTCAACATTGTTATTAATTGCTGCTGCTCTTAGCAAGTCATCTTTAAATGCTTCCTTTTGGCTTTTAAGATACCTTTTAACAGAAGGATGGGCGTCTTCCATCTCATCTGCAGTGCCAATTCCAGCTGCAGAGGCCCACAACAAAAGTGACTGCTTAGAAGAACTTCCGCATTCCTGCAACAGTACTTTGCACGTGGCTAGTGCTGCCTTTGGATTCTTCGCTTGAGCGGCATGGTGCAATGCCGTTTTTCTTTGGACATCGCGTTCCTTTAGTGGGTCGGACCCTTTATCTATAAGCATTCGGACTGTATCTTCACGGCCTTCACCTGCTGCCAGTTGTAGTGCCGTTCGACCGGAGGAAGCAGCTACTTGAATGTAGTTTTTACCTTGGGAGATGTCATGTCCAAGCAAAGACAGTATTTTTTCAATCATTTGAATGTCACCTTTAGATGCAGCTGTGTGCAATGGTGTCCGTCCTTGGTCATCCCTTGAATGTATTAGCTCCCCAGAAGATGACACTATTAAACGATCCACAATTTCTGTGTTATAATTTCCTTTTGCTTTTGCCGCCCAATGAAGAATGTTTCTTCCAAATTTATCCTGTTTTCTCATGATATTGTCATTGTTATATGTTTTTTCAAGTAACTGAAACACATCTGCATGAATTAAGGCATAATAGAAGAGCGTCTTTCCTTCTTCGTCCACTTCAACTGGGAGATTAACTTCATCCCTTCTGCTTAACAAATCTAAAAAGCTTTGCACCAAATTCAGGTATCCTGTACGAACTGCCTCTCTTAATGCCTTGACACAGTTATCTGTGGTGATTTGGGCGATATCATCTTGTAACTCCAACAGCTTTTCCACAAGCGGACGGTACCCTCTTTTAATTGCCTCAATCAAAACCTCTGTAAAGAGAGGTTTAATGTTGGGAATCTGATCTTGTAGGTGATGTAGAGATACAGATAAGAGCTTTGTGAATCTGGGAATGTTTTTCACGTTTCTGAATGTGACTGCAGTCGAAATGCTTTCCTCCACGTTTCTGAATGTGACTGCAGTCGAAATGCTTTCCTCCACGTTTCTGAATGTGATTGCAGTCGCCGCATCCACAAAAGACGCCCCGTATATTTCTATAAATAATTCAATTCTAGCTATCTTCTCGGTTTCTGGGTCTTTTTCGTAGCGCCTAAAATCCAATAAGTTAAAATAGATTAAAAAAATAAAAATAGAGTTAAAATAGTTTTAAAATATATTTAGAGTATGGTTTAGAATATATATTTAAAAAAATATTTTAAAATAAAAATTTTAGCATGAAATTTAAAAAAAAAATTGTAAAAAGTAATTATTTTGTAATACAGAATTTTATAATTTTATTTTCAGTTTATATTTAAAAGTGATATATGAAACAACAATTTATTGTGATAGGTTAAGATTTAATTTTAAAAGTAAATTTTTATTACATATTATTTAATTTTTATACACATAATTTTCAAATTGATATCAAAACAAATTAGATTGAATTTGTGGTATTTTATACATTTTAATTGTTTGTTTTTAAAGCAAGTTTTAATGGTAAATGTGAACAACTTCACATCTTCAATATTTCAATTTAATAAGAAAAGTTGTGAATATTAAAATAAAAACATTCTTCAACTCCTAAGATTTGTCAAATCTTGTGAAAAATGAATATAAGGATACATTAAAATAAAATAAAAAGAATAACACAAATACTTTGTTCTTCATTCAACAAGCAATTGAGGAATCCATCTTTTTTAGGGAAGCAACAACAACTAACCTTAAAAATGCTTGGGAAAGATTATAAAATTCTCAACAAGGAACAAATAAATTAAATATTATGAGATTGTAGATGCTTAGAAGCAAATTTGGTAAACTTCATATGAAAGAATCAAACAATGTGAATGTTTTTTCACATATGCAATGGGTATAGTGTACCAAAAAGAATCTCACGGAGAGAACATGGTGGAATAAAGAATTTCTGAAAAGATATTGAGAAGTTTACTCACAATATTTGATCCCATAATTATATTTATTGTGGATTTTAAATATTTATGAACATTGACCATTGAAGAATTTATAAGTTCTTTAGAAACACATGAGCAAACTCTAAATAAAGCAACTAGTCCTTATCCCAAGCATAAATTTAAATAACATATATTGCATTAAAAAAAAATGGAAAATGATATATTATAATCATGGATATTGATCAAAAGGGAGCAACAAAGATAGAAAGATGTTTTTCAAGAGGTAGAAGATCAAGCAATTTTTCTGTAAGAGGAAGAATCATTTGTAACTTCCATAAAGCACGTAGAAAAGTTAAGGGAAACAACCACAATCATACATATGGAGTTCAAATATATGTAAATCTCATCTCCAATTTTATTATTTTAATAAATAAGATAATTATGCCAATGACCACATAGAAAGGAACAATTTGATATAATCAAGAACAATTCAAATTTTTATTATGAAAATGAAGTTGAAAATAAAAATAGTGGATCTATGTTTATCATATGTAATGTTACTGAAGAAAGTACTGAATAATTTTGGTATTTGGATAATGGGTGTAATAATCACATGAGTAGAAACAAGGATATATTTTAAAAAAAATGATGAATCAATTTAATTATATGTAAAGCATGGGAACAACAACATAGTGGAGATGATGGGAACAGATAACATTTAAATTTGAACCAAATAAAGTGAGCAAAAATTATCCCAAATATTTATTATATTCTTAGCCTAAAGTATAATTTAATTAGCATTGGACAACTTGTAGAAAGGATATAAAATTAATTTTAAAAAATGTGCATCTATAATTTATTATAAGAATGAAAGCAATAAGTTGGTTGTAAGAGTGCATATGACAAAAAAGAATGTATGTTTTTTAAATTTTTTAAAAATGAGTTGATGATTTCATTTAAAGTTATTACTAAAAATCAATCATGGTTTTGGCATTTTAGATTTGGTCATTTAAGTTTTAGTAAACTAATTTTTTTCATATAGGAAGCTCATGTTGAAAGGATTGCCCATGATATAGTACCCCAATAAAGTTTTTGAAGATTGTATTAAAAGTAAAAATATATGGAAGCATTCATTGTTGGTAAATCATGGAGAGTAAGAGATCATATTTAAGTTGTGCATTTAGATTTGCGTACCCAATGTAGATGCCATACATTATAAATATATGATATTTAATTACTTTCATTGATGATTATAGCAAGAATACTTTGGTTTATTTCTTGAAGAAAAATCAAAATATTTTGACATTTTTTAGAACTTCAAAGCATTGGCGGAGAAACAATGTGGACATTTTGTGAAAGTCATGAGAATGGATAGAGGAGATGAGTATGTTTGCAATAATTTTTTAATTTTTTTCAAGATAAATGAAATTAATAAATAATTTATTATTAAATATACACCACATGAAAATGGTGTTACTGAAAAAAAGAATAGAATACTCATGAAAATGGATAGAAACATGTTGAAAGAAATGAATTACCATATGAGCTTCAGGTTGAGGTAGTAACATGCTTTATGTTTCTATTGAACTAGTGTCCTAATGAAAGTGTAAAAGATAAGATTTAACAAGAAGCATAGAGTAAGAATATAAATAGTGTTGCATTTGAGAGTGTATGTGTGCATTTCATATGCACATGTTGAAATAAAAAAATGAAAGAAATGGATGAAAAAAGAGAAAAGTGTATTTTTGAGGGTTGCAGTGAGAAATTTAAAGCATATAAGTTTTATAATCCACTCACAAAGAGAACTATAATCAATAGAGATATAGTGTTTGATGAGGAAGATGAATAAAATTGGAATGAGAAATTAGAACAACAATGTTCTTTGTATATTCATATGAAAAATTCAAATAAAAATAGTCCAAATCAACCTTCAATTATGAGTAATAGATCTAACAATGCAAACAATAATATTCTATCTTCGTCTATATTTCCAAATGCAAGAATACATGTCATTTCAATCCCTGAGAAGATGAGAATCATATAGAATATTTATGAGGCAACAAAAAATGAGAAAAATGTTATTGTTTCGATTTTTGATTTATTTACAGATGCTAATCCAAATTTTTAAGAAGATGCAATTCGAAATAAAAATTAGGTGAAATAAATAGATGTTGAAATATTGCAATTGAAAAATAATAGACTTGGTATTCAATAAATCTTCAAGTAAGAAAGGATGTAATTGGTGTTAAATGGGGTTATAAAACCAAATACTTTGAGAAACATAAGGCAGTAGTTATTGTTATAGGGTATTTGAAAAAAATTATAATAGACTATAATGAGACTTTTGTTCGAATATTAAAATTGGATATATTGAGAGTTTTGTTTTGCACTAACAACACAAAACAATTGGAAAATATATTAGATAAATGTAAAATTGATATTTTTGAATGGATTATTAGAAGAAGAGGGGTATGTGAAACAACCATTTGCTAATATAATTTTTTGTCATGGAAATAAAGTTTATACATTGAAGAAGGCATTATATGGGCTCAATAAAATGTCTAGGGCTTTGTATAATCGCATTGATTTGTATTTTTTAGGTAATGGCTTCACTAAGAACAACAACAACCCAACTCTATATATCAAAGAAAAAATGCAATGTCAGATTTTAATAGTTTCATTGTATATAGATAACTTAATTTTAATTGGAAATAAAAAATTATCAACTAAAAAAATCATATTAACAATTAAAAATGAGTTTTAGATGATAGATTTAAGTTTAATGAAATATTTGTATTTAGTATTGAGGCAAATCAAATAAATTATAGAATATTTATATATTAAACCAAATATACAATTGATGTCTTAAAGAGATTTAGAATATTGAATAGTAAACCAAATACAACACTAATTGTAATAGGTCAAACACTGAACAAAACTACAACAATGATGTAAATCCAAATTTATATAAAAGATTGGTTGCAAGTTTGATGCATTTAATAGCTATACAAAGTGTATTATCATGTATGTAATGAATTTAATATTTAGATGCATAGAAACTCTAAATGACACTCACGTAAAAAGTAGGAAGATAGTTTTTAAATATTTGAAATGAACTAAGAAGCATAGTATTTTATATGCATTAGTAGATGATTTTAATTTCATTGGCTACACAGAGAGTGATTTGGCAAGAAACATTGATGATTAAAAAAACACTTATAGTTATAGTTAGGTTTTTCACTTTGACTTAAAGACAGTTTCATGAGTTTTTAAGAAAAACAATTTATTATCACTTTTCCTATAGCTAAAGTTGAGTATGTGGGTATAACTTTAATAGCTTGTTAGGGTAGGTGAGAAAGATTTCATTATATTTAAATTGTACTAAAATCTAGTAATCATGGAAGGAGCAAGCATATTAACATATAATAATGTTGTATAAGGGAACTTGGCATAAATAAAGAGATATATTTTGAAGATATCTTTATAAAAATCTTAGTGAAAGATGAATTTGAAAAATTTTCGAAAAAATTAGGTGTAACAATTCTAAAAGAGTCAAGTTTGAACGAGGGTATTAGAAATTAAAACTTTCTTGTCTCTCTTAATTTATTAGATAAAATAAAATTAAAATAGATTAAAAATACTAAATAAAGTTAAAATAGATTTAAAATTTATTTATTTAAAAAAATTATAATAAATTTTAAAATATATTTAAATTAATATTTTTATCTTAATTTTTTTTCCCAAATATTTGGAAAAGTAATGATAAATGAATATATATAAAATAGAAATAAATTTTAAAAAATAACTATAAATAAATATATATAGATTTTTCTGATAAGTTTTTGAAGTGAAGAATTATGAAAAGTTTACAGCATCAATTGTTTATTAAGGAAAATGAATAAATAATTAATTTTTTTGGGGTGTATTTAAAATGATTTATGAACAACTACTTTCACATACCTCACGATCCGATCTACATAATCCAGAATTGTTTGGGCTTCTTGCATAGCATTTTCCAGTTGCAGGGGACATCTGGGCCCACGAGACCTCAACCTTCTCACCATCTCGTTCAAAGGACGATAAGAGATATTTGACTTGATTGACTCGATTGACTCGATTGGAGGTGTTGTAGTTTCCCACAACCAATACATCAACTCCACATCACCATAGAAGCAAACCTGCAGCCATGCAGCTGCGATCCCTTGTGGGGAGAGAGTAATTCCATGATAGAGTTGTTTTCTCAAAGAAATGCCATCAAATGAATAGAGCGCTGTAATATCACATTGCATGAGATGAGATTGACGAAATGATATAAATGGAAACTCACTGTGATGAATAAAATAACAAATAAAACATTGAAACAGAAAGAGATTAAGATTATTAAGATCCCTCTGTTTACCTGAGGCCTTGTTCCGCCATTTGCCATCAACCCACTCTTTCTCTTTAACCACCGCATTCCATTCACATTGTTCACTGGGGGCTTCGTGTAGTTGAAAGTTAGCAACATTAAAATGAGGATTCATCCACCCGTCCAAAAGACCTATCTTTCGATCATGCAAATCTCCATAAGAATCTCTAATCGTTTTGATGGGCAGTCCCCATTTCCGAAAGGTGGGTAAATTGTTTCTGATTTCTTCAACGGTTGCCAAACGGTACCCGTTGGGCATTAATCCTCCTTCAAAGATAGATATCTTCTTGAATTTGAGCCTCACTTCAGGCTCCTCTTCCATACCTTTCAATTAATCGTTTGAAAGCCAAACACACTAAGGCTTTTACCCTAATATTAATATTTCAATTCGAATCTCAAACTGAAAAACACAAAACACAATGAAATAAGAGAATAGAAGGACAATAATGTCTCCACCATTGATTCATATCTTCACATGAAAACCACATATTTATCAGCTTGATAAAGAGAGTTTATTTTCAAAATATATAAAATTAAGATTTAAAAATATTACATTTTATTTTCACTGATGAGAACGCTTAACAAAATTTGAAATGACATAAAGCATGACATTATTCACACAATTCATAGTTTCCTCACTCATTTAAAAAAAGCATTTTATTTCTAAATCAACTTTAATTTCTGTGCCTTTTAATTATTCCAATTCCTTACACACTTCTGAATGAAAGTTAAAAGAATAAAGATTTTTTTTTTTCTAAAATATAAATAATATGTATCAGTTTTATTTTATTACAATTCACTCTTTCCTCCATGAAAAGAAAATGAGCTTCCCTATTATTCTCTGCCGCTTTCAAAAAATGTAGTAAAAGAATAAAGTTATATATATATTTTTTGAGTATTAAAATTTTGTATCAAACTTTAATTTATATTATATAATATATATATTTTTTCAAAAATTGTTCCGGTCATGCTTTTCATATTCTTAACAAAGCAGCCAAAATAAAGAGTTTTTATGAAAGCGCGTGGGGGCCGAGCATCATTTACTTTGTTATATCCAACCGACACACTCCACTATAAATCCGTTATAAAAGGATACATTTGTGTACACACAAAAATAGTTGTAACTTATTTATTAGTTGTTAATTATTATGATTGTAGGTTGTTTTATTTATTTATTTTATTATTGATTCTAATTTTAATTTATTAATTTGTTTGTTAAATTTTAGTGGGATTATTTCTCTTTTTCAATTCTATTTTTTTTTTTTTTAAATTCTTTTCTATATATTAAATTTGATAGTCAACTTTTTCTGTTATAATTTTTATTAATATTTATTTAATTAACATTTAAATGTTTATGTGTATGTATACACATAAAATTTTAATTTATATTTAGTATGGTTTTTAAAAAAAATGATTAAATTTTATAATTTAAAAATATAAATACAATCATATAATCGTTGAATTTAATTTCAATCATTAAAATTTTATTATTTTAATATAATAATTAATAAAATTTCTTATATAAAAATGTAATCATATACATGATTTTCTGATATAAAGTATGAATTGTATATTTCAATTTATTGTCTTTTTGTTTTAACTATAGTTATATATTATTATTTAATTGATAAAATTTATATTAATATTTTTCAAAAATAAAATACACTAGTAAATATGAAGACACAATACATTATTTTCTTTCGCATATATCTTTTTTTCTAAATTAGATTTTGTACATGCAAAGCTATAAAGCAAGACATATAAACAACGAATTATGACAAAACAAAGCATGCACATTGTAAAGTAAGGCACACAGGCACAACCAACTGACCCCAAAACAACTTTTTTTTTAGTACTATAATAACTAGCAGTTGCCCTCAAGGTGTAAGTTACACCAAAAGGAATGTAAGTTTCTATTTTGGTAGAGAGATGTTTTGTAAAATAAAATCATGTAAATTGAGAGTCATACCTCACTTAAAACTCACGACTACTAACATTGTCTCACTTTTCGTACACAAATATTAAGTAACAATAATTTAATATTTTTGGTAGAGGTGATGCTGGAAAATGGGGTTATGTGTTCTTTAATACGACAACAAACTGTACATCATAAAAAACATGAAAACGATGAAACTTTTCAAAGTAAACTAAAAAGTAATAGTGAAGGGAAATGATGATACGACCTAAACAACTCTTCATATCTATAACAAAAACAATAAATATATACCAAAAAAAAATTAAACAAGGAAAAAATTATTCCAAATAAACAAAAAATTCATAAATAATAATATCTATTAATAATAATATTATTATTATATTATATTTATAATAATATACTAATATGTAATAATGTGTATATAAATATTATATATATTACTATTAAAATATAATATATAACTATGATATTAATATATAATATGATAATATAATAGTATTTTATTAGTATTATATAATTATATACTACTAATTATATATATTATTATTATTATATCATATAATATATTATATTTTAAAAAAATAATAATTATAATATATTAAACAATGTAATATATTATAATATCATTTAATATAATCTAATATAATAATATATTTATATAAATATATTATAATAAAGGGCAACGGAAGACGGTCAAAACTGGGATGAAGTTTGTGGGGGCGAAAAAAAATCAATCATTTGATACTCTGATCATTTTGTTTTTTCTTATATATATTTAAGTGATCATACAAGTATTCAAAAAAGGGGATAGAAATGTTTCATTTGGACGGGGAAGGTTGAAGTCATTTTTACACTTGCAATCAAATAATCTTAACTTTGTTTTAAAATACACTTTAACAACCCACTCCCAACACCTCCACCTAAAAAGGATTGAAAAAATAAAATAAAATAAGTAATGAAACGACATAAAGCTTCTTCACTCATTTAAATGGTACTATAGAGAAATGTGCACCATCGAATGCCTTTGGCATTTTATTTCTTTGTCGACATTAGTTTGTCTTTAATTATTTTAATTCCTTGCACATTTTTAAATAAAAATTAAAAGAATAAAGAAAAAATATCATTGTAGAGTGTTAAGATTTTGTTTCAACTTTAGTTTATTTCCATTCAAATGTTGGAATAATGCATATTTAAGCTTACCTAGGGTTAATAGGGTAAGTTATTTATTACCGAGGGTAAAATTTATTTACCTCAGTTAATTTATTTTATTGTTGAGAATTTCTCAACAATATATTTGTTCATAGTATGAGAAAAAAATTTATTTATTCTCTGGAAATATTTGCAGGGTATTTGTTGTGAGTTCTTTCTCCTGGATTGATCATGTGGATCCTGTGTATCTCCTGCTCATTCTTTCATAAAACACCAAAGTTCAAGTATAGATGTTGGTAAAGTCACAATAACATAATAACAACAAAATTAAAAGAAGCATATAAAAGACTAAGCACTGGGTGCTGCACCAGAAAAAAGAGGTGAAGGATCATCCTTTGGTAGTATAATGTTCCAAGATGAAAGCTATATTGAGGGAAGATCCAAATCTACCTAACCATCTACGAGGTCTGGAGGAGCCACTAAAAAATTAATGTCCAACCTAGCAAAAACAGTAGTGTCCAACCCAATAAGACACTACACCACAATATCAAAAGGGCCATGCCTAGATGGTGAACCTCACCAAGAAGGACCAACAGATTTCTCACACGGTGATAATAGACTCCATCCCCTTTGTTGAGGGGTGTGTGGAGAACCAACGGTGGTTACAATACCAAATTAACAAAAATTCTGACAGAAATGGAGTATAAATTCTGACAGAAATACCAAATTAACAAAAATTGAGTATAAATTCTGATAACTTTGACCAAATAGATGCCCTCAATACCTTAAACACTCCATTCCAAGTAAAAGTATGGAAGAGTCAATGCATATAGGTTGAACTGGTGATAAAGATAGGGATGAATGCAACAGGTTGCAAGGCAAAACCTATTAATCGTGTGAGGAGTTATGCCAGCTAAAAACAAACTGCTTAAATACAATAAATCCCTAACTTAAATCCTGTTCAGTAAATCTTGAGCAGTTAACTGTTACTGACATGGGTTACAGTGTGGACGTACTTCATACAAATACCAAAAAGTTAAAACAGAGAAATTTAGCAAAGATGTTATAATTATGTTGCCGAAGATGATGGCGTGTCATAATTGTTAAGCCAATTCAGAACCACAATTATCTTAATTGCTTATTAATTTAAAAATAAATGAAGTCCGAGAGAAATTTCAGAAATCAGGCCATGAAAGTTTAAGCTAAAACATTGCACACAATTCTTTCATCTGTATCAATTGCAGCAACAGATCAAGAAAGCCCAACAGAGAGCATCAATGAAGAACTTTTAAAGAAGTGGGTGGTAAGGATTTACCTTAGTTCTTGTGAACTCGGCAGTGATGCTTGTTCCCACAGCAAGTACACCGAAAATCCCTATGAATTGGCAAGCCCGTCTCCTGGACTTCTTTATTAGCGCTAGCACAGATTTATTGAATGGGCAATGTATCCCATTCCCATTGTATACGCAGAGGCAATTGCCGTGGAAGAACAACTAATTTCATGCCTTGAAATTCGGATCAACCATTGCTATCTGTGTTGAATAAGAATGAGATCTGAAAAAGGTTGAACTTTCTGATGTTGGTTGTTTCTGAAATAGGCCCATTCCAATAGTATTATTCCAATAGGCTACCTATAATTTTGGAGGCCATAAATGAATTTTATGAGAAACAGACTCATTGCCATGTGAACCCACCTAAATGTCAGATTTTCCATCACTCCTTTCCTATCATTATCCTTTGTCTAATGTGACATTGATTGTGTTTATATTATATTAATTATACTATTAATTATATTATATTTAAAAATAATAATAATTATAATATTATTCAATGTAATATATTATAATATTATTTAATATAATATTATAATATATTTATATAAATATATTATAATAAAGGGCAACGGAAGACGGTCAAAATCGGGATGAAATTTGTGGGGGTGAAAAAAAATCAATCGTTTGATACTCTGATCATTTTGTTTTCTCTTATATATATTTAAGTGATCATACAAGTATTAAAAATGTTTCGTTTGGACGGGGAAGGTTAAAGTCATTTTTACACTTGCAATCAAATTATATATATATATATAATGAAATTATTTATGAATGATGAGCAGTTTTTTTTTTTTTTTTTTTTTTTCTGTTTTTGCAACCAAATTGTTCCCCCTTAAATCACCCTACCAAAAATAATACTTAATAATTTGATTTAATGTTTGATGGTTTGTGAAAATTTATTTGTTAAAATTCCCACCTTTCTTATTTAATTGTACACCGTAAAAAAAAATTCTTTACTACGACGGATTTATCAATAATAACTGTCTAAAAACTATATTACCTTAGTCCAAAACAAATACTTAATCTAAAGACTGAACAATTAAATATTCTGTAAAAGCTTAAATAACTAGGAAAAAAACAACTTAAATCTCGATAATAACAAGACAATCTTGATGGCCTATGATATTGATGGACGTTTTAATAATGATCTTGATGGGCCACAGACGCCAACCAATCTTCTGATTTAAACATTAATTGATATATATATATATATATATATATATGTATATATGTATGTGTATATATATGTATGTGTATATATATGTATATATGTATATATACACATACATATATACACATATATATACACATATATATATACATATATATACATATATATATATATATATATATATATATATATATATATATATATATGAAATAAATGACATAAATCTTCTTGACTCATTTAAATGGTACTATAGGGAAATGTGCACCATCGAATGCTTTGGCATTTTATTTCTTTATCAACATTAGTTTGTCTTTAATTATTTTAATTCCTTGCACATTTTTAAATAAAAATTAAAAGAATAAAGAAAAAATATCATTGTAGTGTGTTAAGATTTTGTATCAACTTTAGTTTATTTTCATTCATGTTTTCTTTTTACGTGAAGAGTATATATATATATATATATATATATATATATATAAAATTAATAATTATATTTTTGTCATTTTATTATGGAATGTTTTAGTAAGATTATTATCAATGAAATAATAATTCACAAACGGTTACATAATAAAGTAATCAGTTGATATTCATAGGTCAAATTCTTTATTAAAGGTAAATATAGGCTTAAAACACCAAATTTTAAGTATAGATGTTGGTAAAGTTATGACAACATAATAACACAAAAATTAAAAGAAGCACATAAAAGACTAAGCACTGGGTGCCGCACTAGAAGAAGAAGGTGAACAATCATCCTTTGGTGGTAGAATGTTCTAAGATGAAAGCTATGTAGAGGGAGGATCCAAATCTACCCAACCATCTCTGAGGTTTGGAGGAGCCACTAAAAAATTAATGTCCAACCTAGCAAAAACAATTGTGTCCAACCCAACAAGACACTACACCACAATATCGAAAGGGCCATGCCTAGATGGTGAACCCCACCAAGGACCAATAGATTTCTCACATAGTGATAATAGACTCCATCTCCTTCATTGAGGGGTGTGTGGAGAACCAACTGTGGTTACAATATCAACTTCCTTGATGTTTGGACGTTGTAGGTGGTAGGCCCTATGGTGGACAATCTAGGGGAATGTGGCTCATAGTGCAAGGAACACTCCCCTAATGTTTGAGTAGATCCTGAAAATATATTACCTCCATGGCCACCATCTCTTCTTGGACTTGAATCTACATGTAGGTTGAAGATAATATAAAAACCTTGTCATTAATAGAAAAATGACAAGATGATTCCTTATTATTAAATATAACATACTTTCTAGTTTTTCATAATCGAAACATAATAACAAAGTTATGAATAAATTCCATATAAAAGCTATAGAAGCCAACCAATTAGCAGAATCCCCAAGGAGGGATAGGTGCCATGAGAAAGGTTCAAGATGGTAGAGTTGAAAAAGACTATGTAGCCACTACCAAACATATTGATCTTTGGGATAAGTCTAAAATTATGCTTGAGAGTTTCATGTATGTGGTAGGTCGAACACTTGGATTGAGCAATTCTAAGGTGAGAAAGATGCTCCCCAAGTGAAAGGCCTTGATATACTAGACACTAAAGGAAATGATTCAGTTTGGGTTCAAGCTTGACCTTCCAAATTCAATTGAATTGGGCAAGCCACGTCTTGGGTAAGGAATTAAGGTTCCAACACCTATTGATCTTGTTAAGGGCTGGTGAAAAGGGGCTCATCACTTGATACATGAGGTCTAGAGAATAATTTTTGAAATGAGTGGCACAGTTACACCTCTAATCTTTTCACCATGATCCTGGAGGTTGCAGACCCAACTTATGGAACATGATATTTGGTATTAACTCTTGAATGTAGAGAATAACCAATAAGTAATAACTACTTAAATTGAATTTCACTTTTAGCATGGGCCAAAAAGTCTAATTGTGAGATGAAACTAATTTTTCAATTATTTAAATTCCCCTTTTAAAGACTTTTAAGGATTTTATACCAGACATTTCAGCCAACAAGAGACTATAATTGGTCATGATAGGAGACCACCATAGATTGTGGTCATTGAAAGAGAGACCACTATAAAAACCATCACCCACCCATTTTAAATGAGGCTTAATTACCACATAAGCTTTCTAAATGATTTTCATAACAAAAGAGGCTTTAATTTTGATAGGTGTTGAAGTGATCAATAGAATGTAAAATCCATTATTTTTCCAATTGGATTTACCATAAGGAAAACCAGATAGAAAACAATAGTGTAGGAGAATTTTCTAGGACTCATTACCTTCAATGGATCTGACCACCCATTTAGCATATAAAATAATGCTCGGTATGTAGATGTATATAATTGTCATACCTCCTTTATCATGAGGAAGACAACAAATATCCCAGGTAACCCTATGGAACTCCCACATTTTCTTGGCATTATACCAAAGAAAGTTTCCAAGAATCTTAGCTAGCTTGTTGTAGGAGGATTTAGAGGGGTCCCAACATGAGGGATGATAAAGATGAGTAGTGCTAGAAGATTAATGCACTCCTGGAAATTCCATGCCAAAGAGAGGGATTTGGTGACTCAATATTCCACCTTTTTCTTTTTTTATTTATGACATTTATAACAAATCCACTAGAGAACAATCAAAGGTAAAGGGAATGCCAATAAACTTGAATTATTTCCCTCTACAAATCCTTTTCCATTTGAAATGGTGTAAACAATCCGGCATGGGCATCATAATCTATTTGAAACTTTGGGTTTTACTCCATTACAAGTTGGAGCCATAAGCTAGGCAAAATATGTTGAGACACTATATAGCCTCTTTGAGATATATTTATTACTCTTCAAGAGTGAGGAAAGTATCATCTAAAAAGTGGTCATTGATGATTTGAGAGGATCAGTCAAGAAGAACGATACCCAAATAAAACCCTGCTTAGCTCTATGATCCAACAAATATCCAAGAGCTTTAGTAGATAAAAATTATAATGTTGGAGGAAGGGGGAAACCTTGATGTATGGAATAAAAGAGGCCAATACAACCAGATTTTAGGCCATTTATAGTGAGATATACTAAGGCATACGAAAATAGGGTTTGGACAACCAAAATTAAAAAACTAGCCAAAGCCAAGAACCTGGAGCATGGCCAAATGAAGGACCATTCAATCCTATCATAAGATTTCTCAAAATTCAACTTAAGAAAGATGGTTTTTTTACTAGAGCTCTCACCCATTCCATACCTTCCCAAATAATAATAAGGTTTTTAATAATATACCTACTTTTAGTAAATCCCATTTTCTCAAGTCTAATAATTACATGAAGAATGAGTCAGAGGTAGTTAGCAAGAGATTTAGTGAGGATCTTGTTAGACATATTTAGTAGGGTGATTTGGTTCCATCTAGTGACAAATTATGGGTCTCCATCTTTGGTAATGAATTTTATGTTAGTTTGATTAATAAAATAACCCAAAGCTTATTTATAGACTTGGAGTAAATCAAGCCTAAAAACTCCTAGGTGGATTTATAAAGTTCATGAAAGAATACATCAATGCCTGCATATTTATCATTTCTCATGTAGTGTAGGGCCTGAGAGAGCTCATGAAGAGATAAATGTGCATCACATAACTTTTGGTCGACAAGCTTGAGATTTTTAGGAAACCACATCGAGGTATTCTTGCACAGCTTGAGCTTGCTCAACTATTTCCTCTTGAGATTGAAACACTAATTTATAGTGGTCTTGAAAAGTAGAGGAGATGTCAGGTAGAGAAGTGAGTCTTAGTCAGGTTGACTTGATGGCCTTGATATGGTCTTGAGATTATTTGGATCTAAGAGACTTGAAAAATAATATAGAAGACTTATTGCTAATTTTGAGTCAATGGAGGTGAGCATGGCATTGTGAAACTTTTGCTACATCATTATATAACTCTTTGAGTTGGTTTTTCAGAGAGGTGGCATAGGTTTTCAAATGCAATTCAAAAAGATTGCATTCAAAGAGAGATGAGATCCTATGGTATTCTCTGATCATAGCCTCCATACCCTAATTTCAAACATGAGCTATATGTTTTCCATATTGGCAGAGAAAGATGGTGGTGCAAAAGATGGCTTCATTCTACTAGTCTATCTAGTTGGTAGAAAAAAGCAAATGAGATACAAGATTCTAAACTTGGGTGATGAGACAGATGATGCTGTCATGGTTGTTTAACACTTTTTGGGAAAAGAGTTAAATAAGAATAATGTAATAGAATTATGTTCAAAGTTATTTTATAAGCAGGACAATTAAATAATTTAATTTCATAATATATTTTAATACAGTGTTGAATTATGTAAATTTTCTAAATATAAAAAGTATAATGTCAAACATTAATTTACATGTTTAATCATGAAGAAGCAATAATACTTATTTTTTTTACTTATGCACAAACATAATTGAGAAGTATAGTTCCAAAAATAGTTATAATGATGCTCAATTGTGATTCTTCAGATTCTAAAAATTAGCCCTTTATTATCTTGTATACTATTATCAAAATAGGGACACTAACATCAACACTTATATAATGAAACCAATGCCTCTATCTTAAACAAAATACAATTAATTTTATATAAATTATAATTTCACCTGTTAGGGTTTGGTGTTTCCTTACAGATTGTCAACTTAGATCACACATACATGTTTTTGATATTAGTGTTTTTGTCAAAACCCTAGGTCCTCCAAGTAAAATCATGTCACCTTACAAAACAAGGGTTAGTGGGATCAAATGAAGTAGAGTTGACCTCAAAGACCTGGCTATCAATGAGTGGTGCCTACATATCCATATACTTTGAAGAGGGCCTTATATTGATGTAGTTTTCTCCCTTATGTGGGCTTGTCTGTAGAAAATTGTGTAATATGATATATATATATATATATATATATATATATATATATATATATATATATATATATATATAAGTGTATGTAGTGATCTAGCTTGTAACTTGACAAATACCACTCATGGGCTACTCTTTGAATTATTGAGACCTGTAGGAAGAGTACCCCTATGACTAATTTGGAAATAAGGAAGAATAGGGAAATATCATAAGCTTGAGTGATGATTTTGCCTGGTATATGTTAGATGTGTGATTGATAATGTTTTATTCTAATGAATGGCCTTAAACTTGTACTTATAACATACCTTGTGAATTAAATCTCATGGAAGGATTAAAGAAGACAAATAGGCTGACCCATACAAGTTGAAAGATTTATAAATTTGATCACTTGTAAGATATGGACACTAGCATTAGATTATGGACACTGGTGTTGATGTTAGTGTTCTGATTTTAATGGTAATGTTTGAAAGGATAGAAAGTTGCTTGAGATCTGTAACTAATAGAGTAAGATATAAATCATGTTTTAAGCATACTGTAGACTACAAATGATCCAGGTAATCGAAATATTAGGGTCAAACTACAAGATGAGAATTTAGGCACATTGAAATGGTGAATGTGAGCCTTTCAACAACGATGAAAGTTCTAAACTGAAGGGTTGAGTCATGCTCGATATTTTTCAAGTGTAAAATATTATTTTAATACATAAGTCTATATTTATCATATACATTCCCCCTCCCCCTTAATATAGTAATACATAAGGATGAAATTACTAGGTTAAAGGGAAAAAAATGTGTACCGTGGTGTGTACAACACACCTTGTCTTTTCTTGAGCCCTATTTGAATTTGCTTTTTTTGCATTATGTACATCCAAAAACATGTTGTAGGTGTAATTAGTGCATATAATTTTAATATTAATAATTTAAATGTTTAAAAGAAAAGATATCAAGGAAGGAATACACCTATGTCGATGTAAGTGTTGGGATTGTGGAGCTAAAAGCTTCACTGATGCAAATAGGAGAGGAGGTTGCTGAAGGTTGCTGAGTTGCAGAGAAGTTGGGGTCGGTCTGATCAGCCGACGTCGGCAGGATAGCATTGAGAAGCAACCGACGTCGATCATATATCGGCCGACGTCGGTCACCTCCAGGCAGACAGGGACCGACGTCGGTCGCCTGTGTGGTTCGACTGTGAGCTATTTACGGGCAGTTAGCTAACGAACCAAGTGTTTGCATGAAGAGATCTATTTTTAGACTGAGAGCTGCGGATCTAATTATTGTAATTAGATGTCTAATTATTGTTTGGATGAGATCTATATAATAGACTCATGGTTGTATTGGAAAAGTGTGCTAGGGAGTAAGAGAGCATAATTATAAGCTCCTTCTGTGTGTGAGGTAGAGCAATGGTGCGTTCCTCCTAGTGCCTCAGTACCAGGTGTGTTGGTGCTGGATTGGAGAGCCAGCTGGGTTCTTCAAGAGTGTAGGATCTTCGTCACAGTTGCATGGCCTATATAGGAGATCTACATGGTAAGTAAGATCGTTGATCTGCAGGTGTATGTGTGTGCAAGGTCGAGGTTCACAGGTGAGCAGAACCGTTGTTTGATTTGCAGGTGTGCAAGATCATATAGACAGCAACACAACAGGGAGCAGTATTAGGCAGGATCTACTTGGAGTACAGGTGTGTACTCGGATAGAGCAGAGAGGAAGGCAAGGGAGTTCCTTCCATAAGTATGGTCTGTTGAAGTGCAGGTTATTGCAGGTTCATGGGAGATCTACTTGAAGCACCTTGAGTACTTGTGGAGCACGTGGAGTGCTTGTGGAGTGCGTGGAGCACTTGTGTTGTGCGTGGAGCACGGGAGGTGAACACCAACTCTGTATTTGAGTTGGGTGTTGGGACCTATGAGAGGGAGAGCTTTGGGGAGAAGAAGTACTGTTCACTTGAGGTGTGGGAAACCTCTGTAAGGTGGTGGAGAAGAAGTGGCATCTTCTTTATTGTATTCTTTTCTGTATAAAGTGTTAATACAAGTTGTGTATTGTCTCTCATATGCTGTGTTATTCTGAATTCTAGTTACTTGGTGAATCTGGTTATTTTCCGCATATTATAGTTGTCTGAAGTTTGGTAATCAATTGTATGTTTCCGGTTTCGCATCCTGACAAGTGGGATCAGAGCATATTTGTTGTTCTAGATTCCTGACAGTAAGCATGTTGCCTAGGTTGGTACTTTGCCTGTATGTTGATGCTTCTTGACTAAAGCATTGGAGATAGAGTTTCAAAATAAAACCTTGGATACATGAAGATGGAATTAGAGGGTGATTGATGTAGGGGCATCTTAAAAATGCCTTCATTATGAGTTTTTATAGTGAATAGGAGTCATATAAGAGGTATTTATACTAATTAAGAGTCTTAGAAGTCTTCAAATTTTGAATTATTGATCAAAAGCCATTTTCCCACCATTTTGAAAATTTGAATTTTAAGACTCTTTTGTCAAAGTTTTGGTCATGTTGAAGGAACCACAATGTTGTAGTTATTTATGTGGGTTCTCAAAAGTAATTAAGGTGGTCATTACATACATGGATGACTCATTAACTCATTTTGTTAATCATGTTAGAATTTGGGTTAGTTAGCATCCTCAACATACATGAGGAAGTTAGGAAAGTAGTTAGGATAGTTGTATGGCAATAAAAGAGTTTTTAGGTGTCTTTTATAAGTAATCAAATTGGGGTTAGATTTAAAATGTATTAAATAATAAAACCCCAAAGATTGAGAAGTTTTTTATTTTGGATAACTAATCCAATGTAGACCCTATTTTTCTATATGTAAGCAATGAAGGGTGACTGCATGTAGATGATCAATGAAGGAAGATTCAATGAAAACATGTTTTATCACTTTAATTTGTTTTGGTAAGCTTGATATGATTTTATGAAGGTTATAAAGTTGTTACAAAATGAATTTCAATGTCCTTTGGTGTAAATACAATACTAAAAACTTGTATTTCTTGTATTCCTACATTCTTTGATTTAGAGAAAACTATTGTGTGTGCTTCCACTATAAGAAATATTGAATAGAAAGAACTTTGGAAGTGTGTGTGTGATTACTAAATGACTGTATTTTGATTACTAAAATGCAAGAAGATTCAAAGGGTGGTATTACTGATGCCTGACAAGGTGTTGGTCAGTCTTGTTGTAATCATTTAATGTGTTGTGTACTTTAATTATTTGTTTCCATTCCATTTTACAAACTAGATTGTGTACCCCTGTTGAAATTAAGTATGCACCGATAGTGAGTAAAACGAAACTGTGATAAAGAGTATAACAAAGGCATGATATTAAGTGGTTATTGATTCCAAGATGATATTGAAGTTGTTATAAACCTTAATCAATCTTATTAAAAATTTAGAATCTAATATTTAAGGTCAAAACCTAAAGACCTTACTCCCTGAAACCTACAAACTAAGACTGTATACTCTGAGGAACCAAGAATGTGAGTAAAATCTTTAACAGAGGAATGATGGTAGAGTTTTAATGATTGGGATAGGTGATTATAGGTTCCATAGATCTATAAAAATCTTAATAGTGATTTCAAACCCCCTTGAGAATTCAAAATTCCAAATTTAATGCTCTTGGGCACTTACAATAGCCCTCAAACTTGAACTAGGGTTTTAGAACAAAAATGCATGAATAAAGTGATTACATTGGTGGATTTTTCTCAAATTTGGTCATTAGACAGGTTTTCATTTGGGTAAAGTGTTTTTTAAGGTTATATATTGATGTCATATGGTCACGTACTATTTTGGATAACTGTGTGCATAAGAAAGTGATAGTGACCTAATAGGCCTAATCAGTGAACAATAAGGGCTTAGTAAAGAGGTTAAGTAATGATTTTGTGCCAAGAAACTTTATGCATAGATAGAAGAGGATAGAGGGTAGTTGTAATGGTGGTTAGTTTCATCAAACCCCATTACACTTGACTATACAAAGCAAAAAACCCTTAAAAAGGCTACAAAGGAGCTTGTTATACAAAGAGAACAAGTAGAGTAGGTTGAGATGCTTTGTGAAAGTAAGTGTGAGTATGGGATAAAGGTATAAAATTAGACTAGATAGAGTAGGAACATGATGTTGAGAGTGTTAACAGAGACAAAGAGGTTTGAAATATGCAAGGAACTAGTGGCTAAGGCACTTTCATCAAGGAATGAGTAAGTTGAAAGGAGACCATTTGGAGGATTGCCTAGAGAGTGACAATTGTGAATGATTTCGAAGAAATAATTGAAAGGTATGAATCTATGTGATATGTTTGAAGAGAATAAGGTAGAGAAAAAGTAAAAGGACTCAAGGAAACCTAAACGAAATCCTTTAAAGAGAATGACATAAAACCAAGGAGAGAGAATTATCAAAGAAGGAATTCCTGGGGACGTTTGATACTTTAAATGGATCTTTTACAGGGGTCAAAGATATAGAAGGAGAAGAGATATAGGTAATATCTGTATCATTTGGTATCAGCGCTTGTTTCATTTTGGAAGGAAGTATGTTTGTATTTTTAAAATTCTAGTTACTCGTACATAAAGTTTATATTAAGTACATATTAAAACTTTTTGGGATATTGTTAGAAAGATTGCTTGAAAGTTTGCATTGAGATTGTTTTGAGAATGCTGATGAGGTTGTAGGTACATGAGAGAGAGGTAAAAAAGTGACATGTTTGTGGCAATTCCCTTAAGCTAAGAAGGCTTAGAGAAGGAAGAGAGCTATTGAGAGCTCCAAGAAGAGGAAAAATCTCAAGAGGAGAGCCTTAAGGTAGAAGAGAGGGACTAAGTGAAGGTCAAGAGAACAAGTAGCTAGGTTTGTTAAGAGGAAGAAATAGGTAAATAAAGACCTAAGGAGATAAGGTAAAGAGTGATAGAAAAATATGAAGGGCTTGAGATAAGAAGATTGCCACAAGGAAGTGAGGAAAGAGGAAGTAGATAAAAAAGAGATTACTAAGTTGATGACAGTCTTAACAAAGTTAGAGAAATATTTGGAGGAGCGTATACCCAAATTTTTAATTAGGATTAGAATAAGAGTGAGATGGCCTCTCAAGGGAATGTTGATGAAGAAGAAAAGACAAAGAAAAGTGTGCAATTTTAAGAGACAGTTGAAGGTGTTGAGAAAGTAGCCTAAAAAGACAAGAAAGGGGGAAATCAAACCTCACGGATTTCAAACTAATGATGTTTTGACATGTGTGTATGCAGGTTTGAGAATTAAAGAAAGAAATGCGATAGTTGGGCCAATGCATGGGCTGAAGAATAAAAAAGAAGAAGCACATGATCAAATGGTGTTCAAGAAGCATCAAGAGGAATAAGAGGCTCAAGAAATATTCATGATGAAGGAGGAAGAATAAGTAGGTCAACCATCTAAGAACCAAGTTGACATGAAGCATCAAGTAGATGAAAATGAAGACAAAGTAGCATTTGGACAATAACATAAGGAAATGTATGAGGATTATTATAGTTTGTATGAATACTTGAAGAGAGATTATGACTTTAATCCTCATCAAATGTACAAAGAGATGGTAAAGGAGGTTACAAAGGAAAACATAGACCTATGACATGGAGTAGTGGTGTCTAAGATAAGAGCAATTAAGGGTGACTATATGTAGATGTTCAATGAAGGAAAGATTCATTTAAAACATGATTCAACACTTCCATTTGTTGTGGTAAGATTGATATGATTTTATGAAGGTTATAAGGTTGTTTCATAGTGAATTTAAATGTATTTTGGTGTAAATACATTACTACAGACCTGTATTTCTTATATTCCTACATTTTGTGATTTAGAGACAACTATTATGTGTGCTTCCACCATAAAAAAGATTGAATAGAAAGAAATTTGGAAGTGTGTGTGTGTGTGTGATTATTAAATGAGATATGATAGGTTTTGAAGGATTATTAAAAATGGACCATTATTATTTGATAAATATTTGTTGAGAAGATTGTATGCAAACTCTGTTTTGCTTATATGAGGTGATAGAAAGATTGTATTTTGATAGCTAAAATGCAAGAAGGTTCAAAGGGTGGCATTAATAATGCCTAACCAGGTGTTGGTGAGTCTTTTTATGATCATTTAATGTTTTGTGTACTTCAAGTGTTTGTTTCAATTCCATTTTACAAACTAGATTGCATACTCCTATTGAAACTAAGCATGCATAAATAATGAGCAAAGAAAGTGTGATAAAGAGTATAAAAAAGGCATGATATTAAGTGGTTCTTGATTCCAAGAGGTGAGTGAACTTGTTATAGACCTTACTAAATCCTATGAAAAGTTTGGAATCAAATATTAAAGGTTAAAACCTAAAAAACTTACTCCCTAAAACCTATAGACTAAGATTGTATACTTAGAGAAACCAAGAATGTGAGTAGAATGTTGAACAAAGGAATGATGGCAGAGTTTTAAGGATTGTGCTAGGTGATTATAGGTGCCAAAAACATATATAAATAGTTAAAACTATTTTAAACCCCCTTGAGAATTCACAACTCCAAATTCAATGCTCTCAGGTGCCTACAATAGCCCTCAAACCTGAACTAGGGTTTTAGAAGGAAAATGCATGAATAAATTGATTCCACTAGTGGAATTTTCTCAAATTTGGTCATTTGATATGTTTTCATTTGGGGAAAGTGTTTTTTAAGGTTATAAATTATTTTAGCATGGTCACATACTATTTTGGATGACTATGTGCATAAAAAAGTGATAGGGACCTAATAGGCCTAATCAGTGAGCAATAAGGGCTTAGTAAAGAGGTCAAGTAGTGATTTTATGCCAAGAAAATTTGTGAATATATAGAAGAGGATAGAGGATAGTTGGAATTGTGGTTAGTTTCATCAAACCCCATTGTACTTGACCATACAAATGAGAGGATCCTCCTACAATAATTAATAAAAAACACATGAAATAATAGGACATGGTGGTTAGTATATATAATTAGCAAAACACTTGAAAATATTATATTGATTGTAGGCCACTTAAAAGGGGAAATTTATTTTGAGAAAGCAATACAATAAATTCATTGGATGCCTTCATTGGCCTCAACACTTATATACTAAGTCTAATCTAAACAACTATTACTTCCCATGAATGTGGGATAAAACATAATACTCACGAGACAACTTAAAAAGCATATGTGTTCATAGAAATTAATATATTAAAAAATTAAATATAAAAGGTCACACAAGTTCCTAACATCCCCCCCTCTTTGAAAAAGCTTTTCCATAAGCGAGCAATACCCTCTTTCAACTGCCTCAATCAGAAACCTTTGTAAAAAAGTTTAATATAGGGAATTTGATCTTCTAGGGATAAAGATAAGAGCTTTTTGAATATGAATATGGGATGCTTTCCATATTTTTGAATGTGATTGCAGCTGCCACATCCACAAAATATGGCCTGTATATTTCTATAAATAATTAAATCATAGCTATATGTCCACTATTTTGGCTTTCATAAGTCACAAATGTGTCAAAACTAAAATCTAATAAAGTTAAAAATGATTAAAAAAAAAAATTGAAAATAGTTTTAAAATATATTCATTTATAAAAGAACATTTATAGTAAGGTTTCCAATATATTTATTACAAAAATATCTTCAAATGAGATTTCTAGCATGAAATTTTGAGAATATTTTGTAATTTTTTAAAATTTTGTATGATAATATTTTATTCAATAAAATTTTATTTTTGGTTTATATTTAAAATTAATTTTTGAACAACAATTCATTTGTGATAGTTTAAGGTTTCATTTCAAAAGCAAATTTTTATTACATATTGTTTAATTTTTATACATATAGCTTTTAAATTGATATAATTAATTTATGGTATTTTATAAATTTTGAATATTTGTTTTTGAAGAAATTTTTCATGGTAAATGTGAACAACAATGTTTCACATTCTCAAATATTTCAATTTAAATGGAATATCAAAATGAAAACACTCTTCAACTCTTGAGATTTTTCAGATCTTGTGAAGAATCGATATATAGAACCAATTAACCAACCATTGAATTTTATGAATTGGGCACATAATGATACATTAAAATAAAATAAAAAGAATGATTCAAATGCCTTGTTATTAATTCAACAAGTAATTGAGGAATCCATCTTTATGAGAGAAACAACGACGACTATATCTAAAAATGCTTAGGGAAGATCACAAAATTCTTACCAAGGAACAAATAAATTGAATAGTATGAGACTGTAGATGCTTAAAAGGAAAGTTGGTAACTTTCAAATGAAAGAATCAAAGAATATGAATGTTTTTTCACATATGTAATGGGTGTAGTGTACTAAAAAAGTTCTCATGTAGAGAACATGGTAGAACAAAGAATTATTGAGAAGATATTGAGAAGTTTACCAACAATATTTGATCCCATATTTATAGCTATTTAGGAGTCTAAATATTTATGAACTTTGATCGTTGAAGAATTTATAGATTCTTTAGAAACTCATGAGCAAAGTCTGAATAGAACAAGTAGGCCTTATCTTGAGAATAAATTAAATAACATATATGCCCTTAAAAAAATGAAAAATAATATAATATAATCACAAATATTGATCAAGAGGGAGCAACAAAGATAGATAAAGATGTTTTTCAAGAGGTAGAAGGTCGAGAAATTTTCATGTAAGAGGAAGAACCATTTATAACTTCCATAAATTAGGTGGAAGAGTCAAGGAAAACAACCATAATCATGCGCATAGAGTTTAAATGTATGTAAATATCATATATAATTCTATTATTTTAATAAATATGCTAGTTATGTCATTGAGCACATAGAAAGGAAAAAATTGATATAAACAAGAAAAATTCAAATTTCTATTATGAAAATGAAGTTAAAGATAAATAGTAGATCTATGTTTATCATATGAAATGTTGTTGAAGAAATTACTAATTAGTTTTGGTTTTTGGATAATGGGCGTAAAAATCACATGAGTGAAAACAAGGACATATTTTCAAAAAATTGATGAATCAATTTAATTAGATGTAAAATGTGAGAACAACAACATAGTGGAGGTGATGGGAAAAGACAATATTTAAATCTAAACTAATAAGATGAGAAAAATATATCCCAAATGTTTATTATATTCTTGGCATAAAGCATAATTTAATTAGCATTGGACAATTTGTAGAAAAAAGATATAAAATTAATTTTGAAAAATATTCATCTATAATATGTTATAAGAATGAAACCAATAAGTTGGTTGTAAGAATGTAGGTGACAAAAAAACATATATTTTTTGTAAAATTTTAAAATGAGTTGATGCTTTCATTTAAAGCTATTACTAAAAATCAATCATGGTTTTGACATCTTAGATTTGGTCATTTAAATTTTAGTGTACTATTTTTTCATATAAAAATCTTAGGCTTAAAGGATTACTTATGATATAGTACGTCAATAAAATTTGTAGAAATTGTATTAAAAATGAAAAAAATATAGAGAAGCATTAATTGTTGATAAATCATAAAGAATAACGGATCATGTTTAATTTTGTATTTAGACTTGCGTGACCCATAAGTTAGAAATAAATGATATTTAATTACTTTCATTGATGATTATAACAAGAAAACTTTGGTTTGTTTCTTGGAGAAAAAATCAAAATATTTTTACATTTTCTAATAGTTCAAAACATTGGTGGGGAAAAAAAGTGGACATTTTGTGAAAGTCTTGAGAATGGATAGAGGAGGTGAGTATGTTTATAATAAATTTTTAATTTTTTACAAGGTAAATAAAATTAAGAATTAATTTATTACTAGATATACATCACATCAAAATGGTGTTGCTAAAAAAAATAAATAATAACCACAAAAATGATTAGAAATATGTTGAAAATAAAAAATTTATCATATGAATTTTAGGTTGATGTAGTAACATGCTCTATGTATCTATTGAACTAGTATCCTATTAAAAGTGTAAAAGATAAGATTCAACAAGAATTATAGAGTAAGAATATAAATAGTGTCACATTTGAGAGTGTTTGTGTGCTTTACATATGCACATGTGCTGGAATAAAAAATGAAAGAAATGGATGAAAAAAGGGGAAAGTGTATTTTTGTGGCTTGTGGTGATAAATTTGAAGCATATAAGTTTTATAATCTACTTACAAAGAAAACTATAATCAATATATCTATAGAGATATATTTTTTGATGAGGAAGATGAATAAAATTAGAATGGGAAATTAGATCAATAATATTCTTTGTGTATTTGCATATAAAATTCAAATAAAAATAGTCCAAGTCAACTTTCAATTTTGTGAGTAACAGCTCCAACAATGAAAAAAATGATATCTATCTTTGTCTGTATTTCAAAATGTAAGTTTACATGTCATTTTAATGCCAAGAAGATGATAATCCTATAGAATATTTATGTGGTACAAAAAATTAGAAAAAATATTACTTTTTCTATTTTCATTTATGGAAATGATATAGAGAGTTGGTTTGTAATAAAAAAGATAAAGTTATATTTAAATAGTTTCATTGTATGTAAAAAACTTAATTTTTTTTGCAACTAAAAATTTATCAACTAAAAAGTTCATATCAACAATTAAAAAGGGGCTTGAGATGATAGATTTAAGTTTAATGAAATATTTTAACTTGGTATTGCGGCAAATCAAACAAATTATGGAATATTTATATGTTAAACTAAATATGCAAATGATGTCTTAGAGAGATTTAGAATGTTGAATAGTAAACCAACTCCAACACCAATTGTAATAGGTCAAAAATTGAACAAAGGTGATTGCAACAATGATGTAATTCCAAATTTATATAAAAAAATTGGTTGGAAGTTTGATGCATCTAATAACTACAGGCGTGTTATTATGTATGCAATGAGTTTAATATCCAAATTCATAGATATTCTAAATGACACCTACCTAAAAACTAGGAAAATAGTTTTTAACTATTTAAAATGAACTAAGAAGTATGGTGTTTTATATGCACTAGTAGATAATTTTAATTTAATTGGCTACACCGATAGTGTTTTGGCAAGGAACATTGATAATAAAAAAAGCATTTATAGTTATGTTTTTTTACTTTGGCTCAAAAATAGTTTCATGAGGTTTTTAAAAATAACCTATTATTACTCTTCCTGAGAATGTGGCTAGAACTTTAACAATGTGTTAAGGTAGATGAGAAATATTTTATCATATCTATTTTTTTTTAAAGTAATTTATTTGTCCTAAATTTGTACTAAAATCTAGTATTTATAGAAGGAGCAAGCATATTAACATATGGCACTATTGTGTAAAGGAATTGGTTAGAAATAGAGAGATAAATCTAGATTTTATAAATGACAGTAGTTTGAAGATATCTATAAAAAATTTAGTGAAATATGAGTGAAAATTTTCAGAGAAATTTAATTGTAATAACTATGAGAGAGTCAAGTTTGAGAGAGGGTATTGGAAATTCAAGATTTCTTCTCTCCTAATTTGTTAAATAAAACAAAACCTAAATAAAGTCAAATAAAATTAAAATCTAAACAAAATTAAAATTAATTAAAAATAAATAAATAAAGTTAAAATAGATTTAAAATTTATTAATTTAAAAAATTTATAAGAAATTTTAAAATATCTTTAATTAACATTTTTATTTTAAAAATAATTTTTTTCCAAAATCTAAAAAAAAAAAAATTGAATAAATATATATGTATATAACATAAAAATAGATCTGAAAAGGTAACAATAAATGAATATATATACATATGATATATAGTTTTTTCTGATGAGTTTTTGAAGTGAAGAATCATGAAAAGTTTGCAGCATCAATTTAGTAAGGAAAAATAATAATTAATTAAAAAAATATTTTTTTACATGCATTTGAAAATGATTTATGAACGACTACTTTCACATACCTTATTTGACTACTATTTATTTACTTACACAAATGTTTTATCTCATCATAAGAAAATATAATCATTTTGATGGGCAGTCCACATTTCTGAAAGGTGGCTAAATTGTCTGATTTCTTCAATGCTTGCCAAATGGTACTCGCTGGGCATTAATTTTCCTTCATACATAAATTTCTTCTTGAACTTGAATGTCATTTAGGCTCCTCTTCCGTACCTTTCAATTAATCATTTGAAATCCAAATACACACACATACATATAGACACACATATATACTTATACACGTACACATATATACATATCTATGGTCTACATAAAATTTTACCTTGCACTTAGTATGGTATTTAAAAAAAATTGATTGTATTTTATAGTTTAAAAATATAAATATGGTTATATGATCCTCAAATTTAACCCCAACCATTGATAATTTATTATTTTAGTATAATAATTAAGAAAAATCCTTATATAAAGTTACACTCATATACAGGGTCTTCCGATGTAAAGTATGCGTTGTACATCCCAACTGACTGCCTTTTTGTTGTAACCATCCCTATATATTATTATTATTTAATTAATATAAGTTATACTGATGTGTGCTAGTATTAAAATACACTCGTAAAGATGAAGACACAATATATTTTTTCTTTGGCATATATCTCTTTTTCTAAATCAAATTTTGTGTGCAAGTTATAAAACAAGTCACATGTGTAACCAACTATGACAAAATAAAGCATACAATCTATAAAGTATGACACATGGGCATGACCAATTGAACTAAAACCAACTTTTCTTTTTTGACTACTATAATAACTAGCAGTTGCCTCAAAGGTGACAGTTACACCAAAATGGATGTAAGTTTCTATTTTGGTAGAGTGATGTTTTATAAAATAAAAGCATGTAAATCGAGAATCATAACTCACTTGAAACTCATGAATCTTGGCATTGTCTCAATTTTTTTTATGAAGCATTAAAAAATAATAATCTAATATTTTTAATGGAGGTTAAGTGCACAAAGTTGGGAGATAATTCTTTGGACATTTTCCTTAATATAATCATGTTATTTAAATTATGCCTTGATAATTATCAAGTCATAACATGATCACGTTAATGTATAGCGTGATCATGTTATTGTAAAAATAATAATGTGAGCACATTACAATTATTTTACATATTAAAGTGGTGAACATTTAGATGGAGCTAATCTTGGTTAATAGATAACGTGATCATCTTATTATAAAAGTAATAATGCAATTTTGATCCTTTTACTTTTCACATAAAAACATGTGGACATGCACATGAAGCCAACTTTAGCCAAAAGCTTATATTTACTACTCTAAATGTAAAGTATAAGGAAATATTATTTCCTTATACTTTAAATTTATTTTAGTAAATATAATAAATTAGGGTCGCTCTGCATCTGATAGAGTTAGTCTCATAGTTACATGCCTTACGATGCGAAAAATAATTTTTCAAAATCCAATCTGGTCGGTACTTAGACTTTTTAGGGTCTAAGTATTAAACATAGGAATTTTAGGACATAACGTTTACAATTGATGTCTATTTTGATAAACATATAGTCATTTTTTAGGTTTTCATACTTTTTGAATTGATTCCTAGCATTTATAGGAGTCATAGGTTTATTAAAATTAAAGTTTATAAGTCACTCATTTTCAAATTGATGCAAAGTGGTGTGATTGGGGTAGTATAGGTCACATTAATGACATGTACACATCAAATGACCACTTTAAGTTAATTTCACTTATTCATCATCCCTCCCTCATCCCTGATCACTTCCTACTCATGTCTCATCACCCCTAAACATTATCTCATTATTCCTCATTATCCTTAATCATTCCTTCATTGTCCCTCATTGTCCCTAGTCATCTATTATCACTCCCTTAACATCCCTCAACATCCCTGATTACTCCCTCATTGACCCTCACTATCCTTCATCATCCCCCATCACTTACTCCTTGTCCCACATCATTCCCTCATTGAACCTCACCATCCTTCATAATCTTTAATCACTCTCTCATCATCCCTAATCAATCTATCATTAGCTCTCACCATCCTTCATCATCCCTAATCACTCTCTCATCATCCCTAATCACCACTTCATCATCCCTAATCACACCCTTCTAGTCCCTCATCATCCCTAATCACTTCCTTATTGACCCTCACCATTCCTCATCATTTATAATCACTCTCACATCATCCCTAATCACTCCATGATTGACCCTCACCAGCCATCACCATCTCTAATCATTACTTCATCATACCTCATCATCTATAATCACTCAATCCTCATCCCTCATCACCCCTAATCATTCCCCCATTAACACTCACCATCCTTCATCCTCCCTAATCACTCCCTCATCTTCCTTAATCATTATGTCATTGATCCTCAACATCCCCCATCATCCCTATTGACTCCCTCATCATATCTACTCAATTCCTCCTCATCCCTCTGTATCCTTAATCACTCCATCTGATACCTTGATGGTGGTATTTTGTTGGGGTTTAACAATGCTAGGAGCTATAAGTGGAGAGTTGAGTACTATCATAAAATATAATAAATAGTGATCAAAATGATGTGGAGGCAAATTTGAAATATAAATATTTAACACCTATGAAAAAATATGGGCCTATTAGAAATGATGTAATTCATAATTGAAAACTTGCCAAAAAAGGGAAGCAAGTAAAACCATTATAGCACTAAAAATGGGTAGTAAATGCATGAGGATCACCAAGCTATGTGATTTCCTGAAACCAATCAATTGTTTTCCATATGAGGATATTTTTCGATCTGAAGAATTACATTAAAATTCTTATATTTGTATGTATATTGATTGAGTCATCATACCAGAGAGTGGAAAATAATTTTCAAATGATTAGAACAAGTAATCCAAGATTGAAAAGTGGTGCTTAATTCATAACTTTAATATTCATTAGAATGAAGAGTGTCACACTATGATCTCTCTACTTGCACATCTCAAGAAGTGGGTACAAGTTATCTAGCACTATAAAAAGGTAAGTATATAATAGATTATGAAAATAATGATATGGTCGGTACTAAAAATATCTCTACATCAACCAGTAATAAATTATATGAATTAAAAATATTATTTCATTAACAAATGTAGATTAATGGTGGGCCAAAACACTTCATCATTTCCAATGAAAGTCTGAAGAATTTAATTTCTCCTAAAGCATATTTCCAAAAATTGAATTTAAAATTTATATATCATCCATAATCATATGCTAGTGTATGGTCTAGTGTAGGCCTTGAGAAATAGATCACCTAGTAGTGCCACTTGATGTAAAAAATCAAAATTTTTAAAGATGCAATCCCTTGTGACATCTCACCATTAGAGGTGTGTGATGTTTTACATTTGGTCAACCATATATTTACCATTGACATGATAGATTGTGTGATGAATTGTCTATGAATTAAATCCTTGAAATTTTTTGATAGATTATCATGATCTAAAATACCATATATCGCAGTTAGTTTATAAGCTTTCAGTCATCAGTGCCACAAAGTGAAATAATCTTGTTAGTTCTAGTAATAAGTATACTCTTGATGGTAAAAATTAAATGTAATAAAATCCTTATGTGACCATATCATAGTGTGGTTTATCCAAAAATAACAAAGATAAAATAATTGAACCATAAATTAAATGAATACAAGGATATCTTTTAGTTGGCTAAATGAGTTCTTAAATACTATACACTAAACAATACTATTGATTTTATCCCTTAACTACCTCTACCTCAAACCTATTTATACAACATATCATTTCTAGATAATTAATAGATCAAGTGGTAGATCCATTAAATCATGGACACTGGACACATCATGCCCAAATCATTGCATTGTAAAAGCCCAATTGTGTTTGTGCCAAAGTTGTGAATCAATTAAAAAAATATTAACAAGATTAAAGTGAAGAAATATTATCCTTATCTAAATATTAAGGCATTTTTATGCCATATCCATGGTGTATAAGTATTTTCCAAAATTGATCTTAAGTGTTGCTATCATCATATTCATGTTGAACCTCTAGACATTTGGAATATAGTATTAAAAACAAAGGAAGGATTTATTGATTAGTTAGTTATGCCTTTTAGGTTAACTCATGTAATGAATTCATTCATTGAGATGTTGAATGACATCCTTAGGCCCTTTAATTATGTCATTTTAAAAAACTACCTTGATGATATCTTAATCTTTAGAAAACATGGGATGAACATCAACACCATGTGGAAGTAGTGTTTCAAATTTTGTAGAAACATTTTTTAATGATAACATGAATAAATGTTAATTTTCTATGCAAGAGATAAAATATTTGGGATACATTACACACACAAGGAGTGCATGTGTGAACTTGACCAATATTCAAGTCATACAGGAATGGGAAACACCAAATAACTTTGCATCTGATTCAAATCTTCTCAAAATTAGAAAATTATATAAGAGATTTGTGTTTAGTTTTTATATTTTGAACCAAGGTAACAAAGGTGGAACCAAATAAAGTTTAATCTAGTCATTTTCACAATAAATTTAATTCGATAAACTAAAATTTAGACTCTATTTTGTGTTAATACTTATGTTACTTGACTATAAATTTGGTAGATCATCCAATTCGTTCAGTAATAAAATTAACTATAATAAATGGGTATTGACAAAATAACAAGTCCTAGAAAATAGTTAATTTCTATTATAATGGATTAAATAACATATTATCAAAATCAAAGATATCTTTAGAGTATATAAAGTTATGTTAGATGATGAGGGAGTGATTAGGGATGATAAGGGTGAATGATGGAGTGTTGAGGGATGGTGATGGTCAATGAGGGAGTGATTAGTGATGATGAGGGATGAGGAAAGATTGATTAGGTATTATGAGGGGTAAGGAAGGAGTGATTAGGGAAGATGATTGATGGTGATAGTTAATGAAGGAATGATTAGGGATGATAATCTTGAGTGATTAGAGATGATGAAAGATAATGAAGGTCAATGAGGGAGTGATTAGGGATGAGGAGGGAATGAATAGGGATGAGGAAATGATTAGGGATGATGAGGGATGAGGAAATAATGATTAGGGATGATTAAGGATAGGGAAGGAGTGATTAGGGATGATGAGGGATAGTGAGGGTAAATGGAGGAGTGATTATGGATGATAAGGGAGTGATTAGATATGACTAGGGATAGTGATCATCAATAAATGATTGATTATTGACAATGAGGAATGATGAGAGAGTGATTAGGGGTAATGAGGGATGAGTATAAAGTGGTCAAGGATGAGGGAATGATGATGAACAAGTGAAATTAATATAAAGTGGTCATTTGATGTGTGCAGGTCATCAATATGACCTACATTACCCCAATCACACCACTTTGGATCAAGTTAAAAGTGAGTAGGTTTCAAATTTCAATCTTGACAAACCTAGGACTCCTATAAATACCAAGAATAAATTTGGAAGGCATAAAAACCTAAAAAATGACTATATGTTTACCAAAAATGGTTATCAATTGCAAAAGTTATGTATTGAAAACCCTATGTTTAATACTTAGACTCTGAAAATGCCTAAGTACTGACCAAATTAGATTTTGAAAAACCATTTTACACATCATAAGGCATGCAACTATGAGATCAAGTCTATTAGATGCAGAGTGGCCCTAATTAACATTTATAGTAGTAAAATATAAGTTTATGGCCAAAGTTGGATTCATGTGTATGTCCACATGCTTTTATGTGAAAAATAACAAGAACACAATTGCGTTATTACTTTTATAATAATGCGATGATGTTATCAATTAACCAAGATTAACTCTACCTACATGCTTACTAATTTAATGTGTAAAACAACAATAATGTGATAATTTTATTTCTTTTATAATAATGTGATATCATTATTTATTAATGAGATTACATTATACATTAAAATGATCACGCTATTTGAATTTAAATTTGAATCCTACACTTTTTGTATAAAAAATGGTTTGGATTTCTGAGCTAAAGGCTTGGACCTATCAATCTACAACTGAGTTTGAGAGTTATGATAAAAAATAACAAAATTCAACTTCAATCACCAAATACACCACAAATTTTAATGCTAAAAGTCAAAAACTTAATAGCATCACAACGAGCATGCTCTCCCTTTTCTAAAAATATGATTTTAATAATATTTGGAATAATTTAAGGTTTCAAACTATGTTAATTTTTAACTATACCTTTTTTAGGCCACTACATGCCACAAGCATACATGCCTATACATGTTCATGTAATTTTTCTTTCATTCATCCAAGTGAAAAACAATTTATATACCTCACAAACTAGGCCTAATTCTATACACATTAAAAAAAATCAATTTTTTGGAGGTAGTTAGATGCACCACACATATGACTATCTATTTTTTTGTCTATTTTCATGATCTATTTATTTGCAAAATTCATAAAAAAAAGTATTCATTTAAAAAATATAAAAAAATATATATCACAAACTAGAAGATCTTATCTAAATTTTCACCGAAATGTTTTAAAAATATTAAACCCAACTAAAAAAATGTGTGTTGCATGGCTGTCTATCTACTTTATTTTATTAAAAAACTAGAAGTTCCTCTTCAAATTTTAGATGTTTAACCTAGTTATACTTAACCATTTGAAAAAAATAGTGTTTTGGAAACTAGACTCGAAATGCTACATTTCATGTTCTTACACCATCTTCAAATTTAGAGTGTAGATATCTCAAATTATCTACAAAAGTTCAAATTTCTGAAATTCCAAGAAAATCATGTCTAGTAGGCTACATTTTATCCCTCAAATTTGTGCACTTACCATAGAGATGATGATAGAAAATGAGATTGTGTTATTTAATATGGAAATGAGTTATGCATCATAGAGAACATGAAAGTGACGAATTTTTTTAAGGTGATATGAGCATCATTTACTTTCTTTTATGATAATGGATGAATCAAATTTAACCTTTACATTGTACATGACACCAATAGAGTAAATCCTATATCACTACGATGTGGTTCACTTATATCTAGAGTTATATCCATTATAATGGATGGATATCTATGCATTAAAATGGTTATAAGGTATTTAATAGTTGTTAATTGGTATGATTCTAAGTTATTTTGTATTTTTGTTGATTATTCATTTCAATGGGGAATTATTGGCTTGTTTTCTAATTTTTAGTGGGGTTTCTTCTCCTTCTCAACTCTCTTTTCTTCTTGGACTTCCTTCCCTTTCTCTCATATATGGCCTAAATTTGATGGTCAACCCTCTCTATCATGAATTTTTAAAATGATGATTATCTATTCAATATTACCTTTCAAATATTAATACAATTCATAATAGAAGACATATTTATATGTGTACACACACACACACACACACACACACACACACACACACACACACACACACACATGGTATGCTTAAAATTTTACCTTACATCTAGTAGAATCTCCTAATAAATGTGATTGTATTTTATATCTTAAAATCATAAATACAGTCAGATGAATATCAGATTAAATCCCAACCATTGAAAATTGATTATTTTTGTATAATAATTAAGAAAATTCCTTACATAAAAATGCAGTCATATATAAGATCCTTTGGCATAAAATATGAGTTATACATTCCAATTGGCCATCTTATTCTTGTAATTGGCACTATATATTATTATTTATTAATTAATAATAGTTATATACTCTATGAGATCCTTCATTGTCTTGAAAATACTAATAATATCATTTAGACATCCCTATTTCATCCCTATTTAGCTTGTAAACTCTTGTCAACCAAGTTACAAAATTATTTATCCTTTTAGGACATGACTGCACTATTGAGACCATGTCCCTTGTGCTCTAATGGTCACTTTTTAAATTCAAAACATTTCATAACAACTCTCTCACACTTGTTAAAAACATATGAAGGCATTTACTTGAAACAACCTAACAATCTAATTTCAAATTATTGCACATTGAGCAAAAATAACATTGTTCATTCTAATTTAAGTTATGATGCACTTTAATAGTCATAGGCCAAGTCTACAACTATTTTATTGTAGTTCAAGGGAATCCATTATCAAGTATTTCAATTAATCTTCTTGATGCATTCATACAATTGTACAATCACATATCACACACTCACCCTAGGAGGGAGAACTACATCGGCCTTAGGCCTTTTTGGGCTATCTAGGCATCCCTAAGATTATGCAAGATTTTTTGAGGATGGTTTGATTATTACCTCAACCCTATTCTTCCCTTTTAAATTTGATTTCTATCTTATTTTTTTACAGGACTAGGGTTTTACAATTGTAGGACTTCCATGTGGAAAATCAGGCATGTAGGTAGTCAACAAACCTTCACAGATAGGTATAGGTGCCCAAATCATAAAATTAGTTACACAGTCAACCAGGACACAATTATGGTCAACGAGCAAGGCTACATTATTATCCTATCTTCCTAGTGCAATTTTGTCCCTATGTATTTTCAAGTTTTTTTCGGATGTGACACATTTTACAAGTCTTTCTAATTAGTTTTAGATCAAAAAACAATCAACATATAGTTAGTGTGAGCTAAATATGTTTATTACTTGTAAATTTACTATTTTTAACTCATTTCAATCTCTATAAGTTTCAATATTTTACATTTATATTATGTACATTAAACTATTAGTCATGTTAGGAAGAATCTTCTTATTAGGATCTTCTCCATCACCTCCACCGCTTGTTGTTGGGCTAGCCCAAGGTATCTATAAATAGACTTTTGCACTAGATGTCCAAGTTTTAGATGATGATGATGTCTGTTGTTGACACTTAGAAGTTCCAATGCTATCTGCAGTTCCTGAAGTATTATACTCAGCTAACTTCTTATCAAATGAAATTTCCAATTGGTTTTTACTAGGCATCTACAAAAAATACTAGTTTTTCCTATAAAAGCATATTAGTTAATAAGTTCCTTGTGTAGGTAAGACTCCACAAAATAAAAAATGACTTCAATTTCATTTAACTCTCAACCAATGATCAATTAAAAAACTCTTAATTATTGGAGACTCGTTTATATCGACCAAGGACAATTCAAGATTTTAAACAATAAACACTAAAAAAAACTAAGGAGAGAAATTCTAGTAGTGAATACTTATACTTTAGGGAATTCACATTTTAAAATTTAATATTATTTTAATTTATAATTTTTTTTTGACATGTTGAAATGGAAATAAAATATTTAATTTTAATTAATATAAAATCAAAAAATTGAAATACATTTTAAAATAAATTATATATTCAAAACCTATTTCAACTACTAAAGATTTCGTATTGAAGACAATTTGGATTCATAAACAAAGCTCTAATTCAAAATATCATTTAAAGCTTTGAGAATGGTTTAAAAAAGTCATTACTTATCAATATCTATATCTGTCCATGTAGAGTTTTGTAAAAAGGTTTAAAAACTTATCAAATGTTGTGAGTTAAAATGCAACAATTTTGAAATGTTAGGGCGAACAACTAAACTAATAGAGGCTAAAAAATCAATGAGAGGTTCATGTTAAAACTAAGAAGAATGAGTCCCAAGTGATTTAAAAAAAAAAACTTCAAGTTGAAATATTTTAAGTTTGAGCAGTGGCCTCAAGAATAGCTACCAACTTAAAGGGAGTGAAACTCTCAGTGTCAAAAAAGAAAGAAGTTTTGGGGGTCAATTAATTAACCCTTGCATTGAATATTATGATTGTGTTGTATATATTTTTCTGGTTAACTAAAGGGAATTGAGGCCATCCAACTTGATACCTAAAATTGACTGCTCTAACATAGAACAAATCCCTCTATAAACTTCTCGATGGTTTATAAGTATAAAATAATATTTTCTACCACAATATTAATATTTTGTATTCAAATCTCAAACCAAAAAAACATGATAAAATAAAAGATTAAGACAATAATATCTCCACCTCCACAAGTAATTCTCCTACAAGTCACATATAAAAAAAAAACTTATCTTACAAACAAATATATAAAATTAAGATAAAATAAAATAAAAAAATTACACTTAATTTTCATTAATGAGAACATTTTGTTATAAAAATATTAATCTAAATTAGATACTCTAACAAAGTTTGAAATGACATAAAACATGGCATCATTCGTACAATTCATAATTTCTTCACTTATTTAAAGGAATGCATTTTGTCTCCCAATCAACTTTAGTTTCTTTGTCTTTAATTATTCTCTCTTTGCACACTTCCAAATGAAAGTTGAAAGAATAAAGAAAAAATTCTTCACTTATTTAAAGGAATGCATTTTGTCTCCCAATCAACTTTAGTTTTTTTGTCTTTAATTATTCTTTCTTTGCACACTTCCAAATGAAAGTTGAAAGAATAAAGAAAAAAATTCTTCACTTATTTAAAGGAATGCATTTTGTCTCCCAATCAACTTTAGTTTCTTTGTCTTTAATTATTCTCTCTTTGCACACTTCCAAATGAAAGTTGAAAGAATAAAGAAAAATTTTGTCTCGATAATATAAATAATTTCTATCAGCTTTATTTTATTCTCAGTTCACGCTTTTCTCTTTCATGAAGAGAAAATCAATAAAGAGCTTCCCTATCAATAATTATTATTCTCTGCCAATCTAAAAGATGTCGTGAAAGAATGAAGTAAAAAAAAATAAAAAATCTTAAGTATTAAGATTTTGGATCAAACTTTATATATATATATATACATATATACATATATATATATATATATATATATACATATATATATATATACATATATACATATATACATATATACATATATATACATATATATATATACATATATATACATACATATATATATACATATATACATATATATATATACATATATATACATATACACATATACATATATACATATACACATGTACATATATACATACACACACACACACACACATATATATATATACACACACACACACACATATATATATATATATACATATATATATATATATATATATATATATATATATATATATACACATATATATACATACATATATATATATATATATATATATATATATATATATATATATATATATATATACATATACATATACATATACATATACATATACATACATACATACATACATACATACATATATATATATATATATATATATTCCAAAAATTGTTCCAGTCATACTTTTCTTGTCATAAACATTCTTAACAAAGAAAGAAATAATAAAGAGTTATTTTTATTTTTAAAGCACGTGGAAGCCGATTTCCTTTATTTTAGGGTAATGGATTAACCATGGAAAAAAACATTTCAAATAAATAATTTTTTAATAGAAATAATAATATATATTAATAACAATATTATTATAATATTACATTATATTTATAATAATATACAAATTTCATCATGGTTTTGATTTTCATCCATTGCTTTTATTATAATATTATAAATTTATTTATATATTAATATATTATATTGAATAATAAATTATTATTATAAAATATGTTATAATAATAATAATATATATAATTAATAGTATATAATTATATAATACTAATAAAATATTATTATATCATAATATTATATATTAATATCATAGTTATACAATCACTTAGTACTAAGAAAAGGGATAGAAATGTTTCGTTTAGACGGGGGAAGGTGGAAGTCACTTTCACACTTGCCATCAAATAATCTTTAACTTTATTTTAAATTAATAAATTTGAAAAAATAAAATAAAAAATGAAGTGACACAAAGCTTCTTGACTCATTTAAAAGGTACTATCCGATTGTGTGCCCCATAAATTTAAAAGATGCCTCAAATACCACTTTTGTGTGATTACAACACACTAATATAGATTACCTCTTAGCATGAAACATAGAAAGATTATATATGTTCTCTAGGATCACCCTTCCCTTTATATTTATCAAATTTAAGTACCTCAAAATGAGGTGGGAAGGGTACTTTAAGGATGCTCATGTCAAATGGATATGGGCATATCTCATCAAAATTATACTTCTTTATTCGGTTACCTATTTGAATCCTTGAGACTACCTCTTTCATAGTCTTCCAGTCTTGGATATTTGAAACAGTTTTTGGTAGGAGATAGTTCTATAGAATGTTCATAGACTAATAGGTTTAGTCAGGGTTAGCAAGGGTAGGAATATATCCCTCCTACACGGTCCTATTAGGAATTTGTATTTCATGTCCTAAGTTTTAAGCTTTATTAAGTGTTTATTATTAGTTTTAATATGCATAGGAATATGTATGACATTGTTGGTTCAAAAGGATTTTATTGGTGATCACTAGGTATCTAATGTTGATTCTTCAGAATCTATTATTGTGAGCTATAGGGAATTTATTGGTTTTAGGGAACCTAGTTTTGATTTATAAGAAGACATTATTATTTCTAATTTTCAAGTGAAACTTGTTATCATGAATTAGAAGAAGTTGGTCTTGTGTTCTGTGAACTATCCACCACTTGTCAGGGTGGTGTATTATTAATGGATTGTTATTGAGAGTGATTTGGCACTTTCTAAGAAGTATTGGGTACACATACATTGGAAATGGTTTCCTGATTATTGAATAACATGTGTAACTCAGAGCATAAGCTAACGCAAGAAAACCTAAGGTCAAAAAATGAGAAGCATAATGACACACAATAGAGAAGAAAGTTGAATGTATGGGAGCTTAGGGCATAGTTTGATGTAAGAAAACCTAAATTTTAAATAAAACATAAAATGGATAGTGTAATGGTAGCAAGTGAGATAAATACTATTGTTTCAAATTATAGACATAATGTTGTGAGAAATGGGTAAGTGTCAATTGGTAATGTGAACAATGTAACATCTCAATGTGTAAATAGATGAAAATGTGTAAATTATAGGAACAAGACTTGCACTTAGGTAAGGATCCAAAATCAAATCAAAATCCAATCTAAGTGATGCAACCCAAACAAAAAGAGTAAACCACTCAATCCTAAGTGATAGGCAAGACTCAAGCGCAAACTAGTTTTCCTTAGATTGAATACTTGAAAAGGAACTTTGATTTTGGTTTGAGAAGATTTAGGACCTATTTTTTATGCAACATCTTTTTTTAAACTCAAAAAATCACATGCACCTATCTTAACGACTGACATAAGATTTACATAGTATCTACTAAACTACTATTGATATATTACTTCTTGAGAGAAATTAGTTTGTTTAAATAAAGAGTGAATTAAGGTAGAGTGATTACCCACCCCCTATGTATCTCAAGAACTTGTATGTGGCATGGAACTTATAACATAAAGACAACTCAACATTGGCAGGATAATCTATAGTAAGTGGGGTCAATTAATCTAAAAAAATTGAGTTGGATTTCTAGATGGTCCACAAGTGCCTAAGAACACTTGGGCATAATAATATATCCATCAATTGGATTCAACCCATCTATCTTTCTATGAAAGTGTATTATCCATTTCAAAACCAATTCAACCATGAACTACTTAGTGAAGTGTGATGTCTCGACTATTACATGATTCAATAATCCTTTTGACTTGTCAAGCTAACCGCTCAACCACAATCTAATAAAAAGGCATGCCTAATTTATATACCCCACCAGATAAGTGGCGTTAGTATAATGGTGGGAGATGAAACTTTAGATCAATACACCCCTCAATAAATTTTGAGGAGGTGATGAACTCCTTCTTGATAAGACAAATAAAAATAAAGGAAGAAATGGGTCATTTTTTAGTCATACAAGTCCCTAAGAACAAGGAGAGAGCATACACGATGTTTCTTTGAGTCTTGAATCATAAGCAAACAAGTAAAAATGAGTCACCCTATGAAAGGGGAGAGCATACACATAATTTGACCCAAACAAAAACTATCTAAGGAAGAAGCACCAAATTTGCATAAACAAAAAGAATGTAGAAATGAACAAGTTTTTTTTAAGCACCAATCTCAAACTGTAAGAAAGTTTAAAACACCAAATTTAAAATGTGGGTGATTTTTAAAACACTAAATTAAATGTCATGGAGTGCTTTTGGGATACAATATGGTTTATCTTAGCTTGAGAAAACTTACAACTTGTTAAAAGTTTGATTTGGCCAAAAAAGTAAAGGCAACCTACAATTTCAGGTCAAAAATTATGGCAATCATGCTCTCTAGAATGATTTCAAAGTTACATAGTCAAGTGTAAACTAAAAAATTGTAGGTAAATGAAAAATACATAGAAGCAAAAACACAAAAAAATTACAGTGATGATTTCATAGTTCTAAATCAATTTTACGAATCTATTCTATAATTTATCAACTCGATTATATAATTTTGTAACTTAATTTTATGTTTTCATAACTATGTTTTTCGTAACTCCATTCTATGATTTCACAACTTGGGTCTACAATTTTGCAACTAAGGTCTATGATTTTGCAACTCAGGTTTATGATTTCGTAAAAGTAAATTTATGCTTTAAAAACATATAAATAGAGAACAATTTTGTAAATACAAGATAATTTCAAAATCCGGTGTCACTATTTCATAATTATCTCATCCAATTTTGTTATTCTTACATTTTTGAAGTTATATAAGATGATTTCACAATTTTGGCCAGGGACAGGAGGAATACCTGATTAAAATATATTTAATGTTCAACATATATTATCATGTACATTATGTAATCTTTAAAAGGAAGCTTACAGGAGTTAGAAGTTGGTTACAATACCAACAAACAGGTTCAAGTGGTTACAATACCAACAAACAGGTAAAACAACTTGAACACTAACAAAACTAAATAAATTATAAACAAACACCTTTGGATAAATAATCCAACATAATTTATTCCAGGTCATTTTAATGGTAGTCGGCTTCAGTCCTATCATTCCATGTAATATTTCAAATAAATTCCAATAAGGCATGTCCCACTAAATTAGTTTTTGCTTTTTTTTTGTTCTCCAATAAAGTGTCGCATTGTTTGTGTGCCTTTTATCTAGGTTTATTTTGGCACATGGTTCTCTTTTGTTCTTTTTTGGTCATGCCCATGGAAAACCGTGAAAATATTTTACTATGGGATAAGTTTCAAGATGAATAAGGTAAAACTAAATCACATAAAGTAAAATTTGGAAGGAATCACAAAAATAAGAGCCGTGCAGGTGAAAAATAACATGCATGATGGGCGTGCATGTAAAATATCAAGGAAAACATGGATAGACAAAGCATGCAAGTGAAAACACAGGGTAAATAAGGTGCATGAGAGGAGTCACATGACTTGAAGTGTTGAAAAATAGAGGTAAGGGAAAATCCATTATGATTGGTCTAAGAGGGAAAAAGTAGTTCCCTACTTTGAGAATGAAAATTCAAATATTTTATAGTTAGCATGCACTATGATAAAATCATGATGAGGGATAGGTGTATTAAACTGATAAAGTGTTAAGTATAATGGCAAGCATGTCAAACAAACATCATGGAAATGGTGACTCAAGTAAGAACATGCCACAAGGGTAAGACTTGAATAGGAATTATAAGAGCTCAAGTACTAATAGGAAATGACAATAACGACTTTAGTGAAGACTCTAAAACTCTACAAGTCAATTTTGTAATAAGAGATGATACTTGTTGATGGAGTCTCCCTCATAGGAGAAGTTGTTGATAAAATAGAAACCCTAGTGAATATTTTATTACAAAAATTAAAATATCAAGTGAATCCCCAAAATGAGAAAACATGGTATACATATTAGTTTGCAAAATCTATATAAGTATGTAAGAGCTTTTTGGCCTGAATAGGTGCAACAGTTCCCATAGATGATGGGGTTTTTATCAAGTTGGTGTGACTATCCCAAGTTCTAGAAGCTAAGCTTTAGTTGGATTAGCTTCAGTGATAACAACTAGCTGAGAATTCACTCACAATAAAGGGTAGAGCATAGTGTGCCAAAACATTCTAAGATGTGGAGGAACTTGAAAATAAGATTAGCACTCATCACCAAGAGCTTAATAGTAGTTTTGTGTCACTCTGAGAATACGTTTTGACAGAGGTCGAAATTCTTGAGGACATCCATAAGGATGTTATTGCATTACTTGATTTTTTACAACTCAAGCAAATTATTTTATAGAACAAATTGATAAAGGGTGAAGTTAAAGAAATTACCTCCAAGATATAGACTGCTTTAAACCATTGGTAGGAGGTCGAGCACCAGGTTTAGCAGATGAGACCTAAATTTTTGGTTGATGAGGGACCTGAGGATGGTGTATAGTCTAGGACTAACTATTGACTTAGTGTAGGTTATTTTTTACCCTAAATTTTATATCAATTTATTCTAACTACTTTTTGAAGACATAAGTGCAGAAGGAGGCCTAATCATAGGAGAGACATGATGCAAAATACCATGGTGTGTAATAATAAAGTCACAAGGAACAAGGACATAAAAAACATAGAGGAATTGAGGATGCAAGACTTAGACAATAGTGAGTGACTTGGACAAGGGCGTAAAAGGCAGAGACAATTATGGAATAATTCACATGACCATCAAAGGAGAATAGTCAAGCATGAATCTAGCACCACTCCATGAGGAGATAGGAGCATGATAACGAATGTCCAACATAGATCAGGTATATAGGGGGAATTAAGCCCATTTTAATAGGAATTTATTGTAATAACTTCCATGACTCATTATTTTTAATGGCCGTTATCAAGTCATCACTTGCATATTAATGTTGTAACTAAATGATCAGGGTAAAACCATGTATAAATGCCCCAAGCTTACTTAGATATGAGGTTGGGTGATGAATGATTGATACTTGTAATCTTGAACTTATTATATTTTAACATATTTATGGTTACCATTGAATGAATTAAATGGAATACTTGTTTTGTTGAATTACCTTTGTAAAACTTGTTATAGAATCAATGATACTACTATCTTTACTTGATTTACACCTATCATTTTCTTATGAATAACCTAAGTATAGAATGATAAAGATTAGATTTATTATGATGTTTTTGGTTAGAACTAAGTTCATATTTATACACCCTAGTATATAAATCTTGACATGCACACCATTGCATGATAAAATCAATGGGAACTAATCTTAAGTCATGCACTTCAAGTGAGCACACGACACCCTTTCTCATTTGATATGCTAGTGTGCTAGCTTGTTTTGTTTCTTATTCTATTTAGGCACACAACTATGATAAGTCAAGTTAAAATAAATAAGAATACCCCTAAAAATTCCAACTGCCATATGCAAGAGGCAAAAAAATCTTAGTTTATCATGAAAGAAAGAAAGCATGTAGAAAGATGCATAGAGGAAATGAAACTAGTCTACATCAACCATATGTATCAATTTTATTTTTAGCAAATAGAATTTTAGTGTGACACAATGTAATGTATGAGTGATTAATAAAACATTTTTATGATATTTAGCTTGACATGGTAGAAAATTTATGGATAAATACAATCTATTGAAATTGTCATGGAGAATGAAGAGATACCTCCAATTTAACAAGGTTTTTGGGTAATAAGGGAAGCCCAACATTGAAAAACCATGTGAAATTATGTCTTGTATCACACTTAAGTAATTTATGAAAATTTATGTGTATTTAAAATTAAAAATATGTTATCTACTTGACAGGACATATGTAAATAATTGAGCTAGTAACATAAGCAAGATATTTTCAAGGCCTTGATTTTGAATTTTTGAAAATAGAAGAAATGGGATGGTTTTGAACAATACACAACAAGGTGATAAAGCATATTAATGTAAGGAATAAATCAAGCAATATGCCTCCAATGTATGTTTAAATATTTATAACATTGTAACACAAATGACTGATATAAATAAGAATGTGGATGCTCCTCAATGGGAAAGAGGCTATGTGTGCTCATGTAAAAGTAGAAAAATGTGAGCATTATAGGTATGCAATAGTGATCAAGTGGATTGATTAATTGAAGGAAATATAATATATTTGTTTTTAATTTTATCAAATTTGTTAAAAATGCAAGAGGTAAAATAATCAAAGTGAAAATATAGCTAATGGCTAGAATTTTAATAATTTCTTTTGTGTATGCTTGAATTGTGTTATGTTGGTATGAATTGGTAGACTTTGGACTAGTTAATTGCATCATTGATTTATAATTTTATAATTTAATAAAATTAGGAATTTGAAGGAAACAAGAATGTAGAATATTTAATTTCTTATTTATTACTTGCACTTGTGATAGTTGATTCATTATGCACATATGTTTCACTATGCTCAATTTATGACTTTTATATCTTAGGAATCTATACTTTTATAGGCAACTTATTAGGAATTAAATTTTTTACCTGAGAAACTTCTTATGTTAATGTGATTTAATTGTTTATATTTTTAGAATGATCAATGGTATGTTTAGTTTGATGTTGGTTATTAATAAAATCAATTGAAACCATTGAATTTTGTATAAGATATTTTTGAGAAATGTGGTGTTTGACATTTAGAGATTTAGGAGACAAAGATGAATATTTTTTTAACTTATTATTAAGTTTTAAAAATGATATAATTTGTTTTTTTACAATTTCATTTATATCATCAAAATGTCTGTTAATGCCATTAGGTGTAAAATGGTTGGCCCTTAACTTTTTCCAATCGATGAGGAGGATGAAAATAATTAGGAAGTAATTTGATTAACTTTTTATTTTATCCAATAATGTATTCAAAATATCATGTGGGCGATCTTTGGGAGCAAATTTTAGAGGTTTTCATTTCTTTGATGTTAATGAATGATTATGATTAGTATGATTGGGAACAAATTATGTTCCTTTATGTAAGACTTTGACATTGTCAAAATTATATTGAACTTTAGGCATGAGATGATTAACAATAGTGTATGCCTTTTTTTTAGGGAGTTTTTATTGTATGAATTTTTAGAAGAATTTTTATAATTTATTGTTTGTAATTAATTAGGAATATGTGTATCAACATTATTTGACTGGAATCGATATGTGAATATTGTTTATGTAATTCAATGTCCCCATTCATATTATTTGATACTTGGATGAGACCTGATTCTTATTATAATGTTAAGGCCTCATAACAAGGAGCTATAATGATTCACAAGTATAATATAATAACTTCTCTTTTAATGGATAAATTTTACCTCTATCAAAAATATATTATACTTCCAAATCATATGGTTGGTAAGTTAATTGATGCATAAAGTTTTAATGCATAAGATATAATTTCAAACTTGTTCAAATTTGCCCTTGGTGAAAAGAAGACAAATTTTACATGTGATTATAGGACCCTTATTTTAAATATATTGTATTAAAAATGCTTCTTATAGTTATAGATAGGTAGTTAAAGATTTTCTATAAAAGTAATGAAACTAAACAAGTGCACATCCCATTAGACTCCTAGGAAATAATTACAATAACATTCAACTACCATTATAACTATTCATAGTTTCTCTAAATGTTATAAGATGAAAATAATGGTTCCAACTTGCTTAAAATGTGTAAAATGTTGGTATTTGAAAATTATGGGGTAAGGGCGCATACAAAATGTTACACATAATAATATTACCATGGACTACATTAGAGTCAACCCTAGTGTGATATACTTTATTTTTTCAGATAATTTATGAAATTTATCTTAAAATGAACCTAAAACATGAATTAAGGATACTAATTCTTGAGAAGGCATGCTAAGGTTCTTAAAAGGTTCATTTATTGGTTGAATTATATTTTTAATCTTAGCCATTGGTACACTATTATGAATAGGAGAATAAAGCCTAGGAATAAATTCTTCTTTGAGAATGGTACGATTAGGAGAGATACTAGTATTTGCTATATCATTAATTTGTAAAGGCATATTACATTCTAATTAAATAGAAGAATAACACTATAACCACTAGAATCAACATGTCTACACATTTTATCTTTTAGAGGGAAATTAGAAACAACATCATGATATGAAATAAAATTATCAATAATCAAATTATCATTTGATTTATCATGCAACATAATATCAACATGGGAGGATGGTGAATAAGATATTATACTATGGTTATTAGAAACATTATCCTCATCACTATACTCATAATAATCATCATCATTTTAGTCCTCATCATAATCACTATAGCTTTCATATTCAATGTCAACATTTGAAATAGTAACATGTTGTCATTTTTACAAGAAGAAAGGAAATAAATGTTTTATTTGTGATTATAGTATGTGATTTTGAAGGGGAAGAGAGATTAATTTTATTCTCCTTAGGTGATGACATATGACATGTAGGCTCAATATCTATTAAATAGAAATAAATAAGGGATGACCTCATTATTAATAGGTCTCTCTTACACCTCAATGAAAGGAGGTATACGATTTTTCTCATGAATAACAACATTCTTATTTATACTTGTCGTATGTGAATTCATATTATAAGTGTGAATGCAATGCAATGAAGTATCAAAATGGATAGAAAGGGTAGGTGTGAATTTTTAAGATTCCTTGTCTTTGGGAGTAGTTGGAAATATAAGATATAATAATATTCCTCTTTAGGGTGTTATTTATGTTCTAATATAGAATTTAAGGAAGAAGGCAAAGAAAAATATTGGGTGGAATCTAAATTATCATCTCTAGTTGACACTAAAGAGTAATAGAAAGATGATTCCAAAGGGGAATCTAGATGATAATCTAAAGAGGAATCTAGAGGTATATCCAAATATGAATCTATAGGTGTGATCAAGAAGGAATTTAGAGGTAAATCCAAAGAGGAATCTAGAGTTGTGATCAAGGATGAATCTAAAGGTAAATATAAAGAGGAATCTATAGGAGAATATAGAGAGGAATCTAAAGGACAAAGAGGAATTTAGAGGTGAATTAAAAGAGGAATTTAGAGGTGAATTTGATTTAATGAACACTTATTCCCAAAAGTCAACATAGTCAAATCATACATTCATTACAACATACTAAAAATCATAATCATCATTAAGATCATCTTCCATAAGGTTTTGTTTTTGATGATTTGTCCATTCATCATGATAAGTAAAAGGCATAGTATGAGCAGGAAATAATTTGTTTAAAGGGTGTACATCATTAGCATGTTGATTTTGACTATCCATGAAATATATAATAAAAATACATGTAAAAACTAATTTATTTTTAGCTAACAGTAATATGACATGTATAAATGAGTTAATGAATATGAATACAATGCAAGGAAAATCAAGGTATAATGGGTGATATAAGAAAGGGTTTTGAATGATTGTGTCAACTCTCAAATATTCTTTATTGTTCATTAATTATTTTCAGCACAACATTTTAAAAAACTAACTATAGAGGAAAAACCATGAATGTATCCCACTGACCTTGTCTCCAAGGGTATGATGAGATTAACTTCACTCGAAGATACACTCCTCTTAGATGCACCACAAATCAAATGACTAAAAGAGGCTTACAATGGCATAAATAAGGGACCCTAAGTGTTTCCAATATACCATGAGGTACGTGGAAACTAAAATTCATATCTAGTGATATACAACAACTATGATTATTGGGGTAAACCCTTCACACCATAATGTTTGTAAAAATCTCACACCACAATGTTTTTAAAATAGATTACCACGTAGCTCATAATGATATTCACTAAGTAATTTTAAAATTGCTAGAACATGGTTTCCAAAACCAAGTGAAAACAAATAGAAAAATAAAATTTAAATAATTTTGTGTATAGATATCAAAAAATTTAAAATTGAGATCTAAATAAATAGCTTCAATGTCATATGTTATCCAAGGTGACAATATAATTTATTCAATGTCAAATTAAATTCAAGGTTGAAGAAGATTGAATCATTGCATGTTGTATTTATATCAAAGGTTGAAGGCTATTTTATTTCAATTTAAGGAGTTTATATAAATTTGAATGAAATACTGAGACACAAATCAAGTAAATATCAAGCAATGTTATAAAATAGTAGGTTCACCAAAATGTTTAATCTATTTTGATTTGTATGAATAAAATTAATAGATATAAATTATTGAAATTGATATGCATAAAATATAAAGATTTAAAATTAAAATACAAAATTTTACATAACTTAAAATGCGGTAAAAATAGTAAATTGGTCAATATATATGAAAACTTCCCTCTAATTGATTTTACACTAATTACATAGGTTGATTGTAGGTGGAAAAATGATAAGAAGGATTTATGAATTACATTGCACCTGAATTCAAAATTTTATAATTTATCAGGACAAGGGCTGATTATGAAGATAGGGCCACACCACGACCTTATGTTTTGACAACGGTAGTGTCCAGGTTGACTACACAGATGGTTTTTAGATCTAGGTGTGTGTGGTTATCTAAGAGGGTCTGTTGATAATCTATGAATGCTAAATTGATGCATGGAAGACCTATAAAACCAAAATTCTAGCTCTTTCATAATAAATCAAATAAAAAAAATCCAAAAGCATTGAATTGGGTTAGAGCTATCCTCAAAAAATCATGTTTAATCTGAATGTTTCCTACATATCCCAAATGGGACTTGAGTTTATGTACTTCTCCCTCCTAGAGTGAGTGTGATATGTGATTATGCAATTTTATGAGTGAAGCTAAAATATTGATTGAATTTATTGACAATGGATGGCCCTGACTTGTAATAAATAGAATTCAAACTTGGCCTATGACAATTAGAATGCAATAAAATTGAAATTAGAAGAGATAGTGCTCTTTTACTCAATGTGTAGTACTTTTTTTAAGGCTATTTAGGTGGTGTATTGAGTAACTTTGATATACTTATATAGTGGAAAATTTATAATATTTCCATTAACAAACTTTGTTAAAATCATGGGAGGGCCAACATAGAGTGTTTAAAATTCAAAAAGAGTTTGTTGGATCACTTTAGATAAGGGTGCACTAGAGGACAAGCTAACATGTAATATTGTCCAGCTACTATAATATTGTCTTAGAAGGACAAAAACTATTGAAATTTCTTAAAATAAATTATAAACAAAATAGGGATGTTCAAATTATGTTTTAATTAATTTCAAGATAATGAATAGAGTAATTAAGCCTCTTATAAATATTGTACATTAACAAAATGGTGAATAGGCCAAATGAGGGAAAGATGTCAAAATTAAACATTGTCAAGCACTTAATATTTAAATCTATGTCTAAAACACTAAATTATGTTTCCCATGGAACCAAATTATTGATTAGTTAATTGTGGAACTCAATTGTGGCATATCATAAACCAAATAACATTAGGTTATCGTAATTAGATTTAGGGGGCTTGACATTCCATAATTGCATCCCCTATGCAACTAATCAATTGATTCATTGAATGGGGCACCCAATTAGGGCATATCAAGTCCCAAATCACATTATGTTATTCCATTCTAGAATAGGGGGATTGATATGTCCTAATTGTATTCCTTATGCGACCACTTAAGTGAATGTTTTATATGAGGTACATAATTAAGGTATATTGATCCCTAAATCACATTAATAGTTTTTTAAATTAGATTTAAGGTGTTTTATATTATTTAATTGTATCCCTCATATAACCATTCAAGTGTTTAGTTGTATGGGGAACTAAATTAGGTAATACCAAGTCCCAAATCACATTATGTTACTAAAATTGAGTTTGGGGAGCTAGATATTCCCTAATTACATTCTTCACTCAGCCAATTGAGTGATTGGTTTTACAGAGCACGCAATTATGTCATATCAATTTGAAAATAACATTAGGTTCTTGCAAATAATATTATGGGGCTTGATATGTCCTAAATGTGTTCCCCTTGAAACCTTCGAGTGATTGGTTGTATGAGGCACTCAATTAGAGAATATCAAGCCCCAAATCACATTAGGTTATCTCAATAAAACTTAGGGGGATTTTTATTCCCTAATTACATTCCCCATACAACCAATCAAATGATTGGTTATATGGGGCACTCAATTAGGGCATATTGAGTTTCAAATTGTATTAGGTTGTCATAATCAAGTTTAGGGGGCTTGATATACCATAATCACATCCCCCATGCAACCAATTGAAGGATTGGTTGAATGGGTCACTCAATTATGGAAAATAAAGTCCAAAATCACATTAAATTATCATAATTATGTTTAGGGGGCAATAATCCTTAATTAAGTCCCCATGAAAACAAGTGCTTGATTGGTTAAATGTGTAACTCAATTAGGGATTTTTGAGTCCTGAATCACAATAGTTTATCATAATCATGTTAGGTTAAATATAGAAATAAATTCATTTTTAGGGACAACCCAATGTTAACCCCTAAAGATAAACATAAATTCACAATTAAAATCAACACAAAGTCTTAAATTAATTCACCTGAATATCAACTTTTAAAAACCTCAAGATTGCCTTTAAATACATCCTAATGTCACCCCTTAATACATGTAAATATCATATATAAAGACATCATATTTTCACTTGTAAGTCTACCTAAAGTCACACATATAGTCACTCTAACATTTCTTGATAAAAGCTTGTGTTCTAAAGACACCCTAACATCACCCTCTAGATAAGCCTCCCTAATACAACGTTAAATTTGACTTAAGGGTTATAATTTTGACATATAAAATCCTAAGTGACTTTAAGGTCACTTAAAGATGACTTTACAGGGCATCTTTAAATGATATAAATGATTTAGTGTCTATGTGAATCCATGTGTCAATAATCTCTCAATTCTCTATCTCTAAGAGATGCAAGATTTTTAAAATTTATTTTTAGCACACCTAGAATTCGTACAAGTGTATGAAATCAATTTAGAAGGGCCAAAATCTTACAAAATGACCATTGGTTTGTCCAAAACAAATGCCAAGTATAAAAGTTGTACACCCAGAGAACCTTGTGTTCAATACTGAAATATTATAAATGACTAAGTATTGACCCAAGTTTAAAAAGACAAAAGTGACCATAATTTATTATATTAAATAATAAAATTAATATAATTATATAAAAATATAAGAATATAAAATTTAATATAAATTAAATGTAAACTTATACTTTTTGAAATGAGATATAAATAGCATGCACCCTTTATACTCATAAGGCATGTGCCCTCTACACTCATAAGGTGCACATCCTTTATATTCATAAGGTGTGCACCCTTTGCATTAAATATAGTGCACACCCTTTATACTACATATGGGTAACACCCTTCACACTTTATAAGGCACACACCCTTTGTAAATGACATGTGCCCTTTGTGAAGGGTGTGTGCTCTTTGTCTTGCCTATTTTTAAATATTGTTCATTTCCCTTCAAAATAGAATTTAAAAAGGGTGTTCCCTTTGTAGTACATAAGGTGCACACTTTTTATGCTTGAAAATTCAAACCAATTGAAATTTAATCTCGGAGAGCATATTTCAAAAGCTATACACTTTTTAAAAGGGTGATCATCCTTTTTAAGTTGTGAATGACTTTTTCAAAAGTGGTATCTTTTTTATCCCCCAACATCTTGCATCCACCTCAAAGGCTTCATGAATTTAATATCTGAGAAAGGATGATTTTATATTTTCAGTATTCATACTTTTTTAATTACTTAAAAAATGATAAAACATAATTTACAATGTTAGATCATAAGTAGGTTGACTAGAATATATATGATCATATAGTAATAAAAATTGTAACATTCAATTTTTTTTGGAATAATAAACATTGTAACATTCAATTTTTAATGGAATAAATTTTACATGCTAACTTGGTATTCTTATAATGTTTATAGGCATTTAAATTGCAAGAAATAACATTATTTTTTATTACCCAATATAAAGATCAATATAACTTGATATCTTGATTTATGTTTTATGACTTTAGTTTACTATGTTTAATCTTATTTATCAAAAAGGGAATTTATATATATATATATATATATATATATATATATATAAATTATTTATCAAAAAGAGAATTTAAAAAAAAATTATAAAAAAATTGAAATCAAATTTTAAGGTTTAAAAAAAATTCATTATTTATAAGCAAAAACTTAGCTTCCAGCAATAATCAATCACAATTTATTTAATAAATGGTGGATGAAAAATGTGGAACGTGTTGAAGGGCATGTTTTAGTCATTGAGTGCATCTTTACATTTTTAACTAAAAACACTACAAACTAAAATGTAGGTAGAACATATCCCTCCTAATACTTGAAAAAATACCCATTTAAAATATATCATATGATAGATAACAAATGAATATGTCATAAAATGACTCCAATTTTTTTTAAAAAACATAATGTCTCAATCCACGTAAAACATACATACACACACACACACACACACACACACACACACACACACACACACACACACACACACACACACACACACACACACACACACACACACACACACACAACAATACTAAATATTAAATATATATACATCATATCACATATTAAATTAATATAATTTGATCAACTCCAACATGAAGGTAGACTTTTTTCCATCTATATAGATCTCAACGAGGCCATAAACATGCTAGAAGAAGATGAACCACCTTTTTTCACAACAAAATGAATAATGCAGCCCATTTAGAACCAAATATCCATATTTTTTATCATCTATTCTCAAATGTAAGTAGCCAAAAAGTTCAAAAGCAAAAGAATAGCTAAATAAAGGAAAAATTACCAAACTTTGACTTCTACGACTCAAGATATTTTAGCCTCTCCATTTAGCAATAAAAAAAACTCACAAATAAAATTTTTGCTTCAGTGTGGAAAAAATATCCTATATTTTCTCAATATTATCATCTCTGGAATCCTTCACAAGGCAACCTACAATACAAAATGCACATAAAACAATGACAATAAATGTGACATTCAAAAAATTTACTGGATTTAAATCCAAACAACAAGGTTTTAGCACCATATTAATGGATTCAACATTATCAAAGAATTAATACATAGCAGATCAAATAAATCTATGAACACAACCATTGAATTTATAAATATGCATTCAAAACATTGTCTAAAAATAAATTCCTCCACAACAGGTTTGCCCCTACTAAACAACGTATTTCTCCTACATTTGACTACAAACCCCCTTTTTTTAGGTATGAAATGGAATTAATATTATTAAAGTATGGCAATTGAAGCTTGCTTGTCCTCAAAACTTTCAACATTAAATGTATGTCGATTCATGGTATAACCTCAATGCAATCACTTTCATAAAGAAAATAAAATAGAAAAGGGAATGGTCATTGATAACATGAATAGATAAAATTTATTATATTTTCATTATAAATAAAAAAATAACGATTAAAAAAAGTATTCGTTGATCATGCACCATGTTCAAAAGTGACAGGTAATTGGATCTAAAAATGTAGAGTACTATTATACCCAAGTGAAAAAGAGAAAAAAGAAGAGTCATCAATATAATATTGCAACATATAAACAAAGGGAATTAAAAAAAGTATTCATTGATCATGCACCATGTTCAAAAGTGATAGGTAATTGGATCTAAAAATGTAGAGTACTATTATACCCAAGTGAAAAAGAGAAAAAATAAGAGTCATCAATATAATATTGCAACATATAAACAAAGGGAATATAAATGAGAAGATAATATTACACATCAAACCCTTGGAGAACTAATCAAAGCTATAAATTAAAAACTATAAATCTTTATTTATAAAGAAACTATAAAATTAAATCCAAATCTACTTAATTTAAAAAGGATGAACTATTAAAGTACTAAGATACAGAGGGAGAAACACCAGATAATAAGTAAAGTTTTACTAAAAAATTGTATAAAATTTTAAGGAGAGTATTGTTTAAAGAAAGAACCACTTCCACAAACCAGTAAACTAGAACTAACAACTTTCTAAAATTATAAAATTATGAATAGTGGAAGAAACACCTCATAACCATGGTATGGTGCTAATACAAAAGAACACATATAGAGCCACATCACAATTATAATTATAATGCAAAACAATAAAAACCCTCTAAATGGGATCTTTCAACACACTTAACACTTTAGAAACAAACCAAAACTAATTTCCACCAATACAAGAAGTCAAATTCCCACCCTATGCTTACAAAATTGGCATATAAGTGTACCTAAAAGATAATATCCACTACCTTAACTCCACTCCCTTAGACATTAACCTCCATGTAGCCTCACTCATGCAAGATAAAACTTCCATGTAGCCTCACTCATGCAAGATAAAACTTAAAGGACTGGGTTTTAGGTCCCTAACTGAGAGCACTTCTTTTCTTCTTCAAATGACCTATTTTTTAGTCTTATTCTCTTCTAAAATATTGTTTAACATACAACAAAGATAAAGATAAGGAATGAAAATAAACTTGAGTTTATATTCCATTTTAAATAAATTTAAATGAATGCCATAAATTTAACTGAAAATAATTTTTATAATTATAAAGAGAGGAACTTTTTATCTTTTAAGTAACTAGAAATTTTATAAGGGTTATGCAATGTAAACACCAATAAAGTAAGAGAAATGAATACCATTTAAATGAAAAGGATTTATAATAGGGAACATATTTATTGCTCTTTTTTTTTGTGATGTGGATGTATGCTCTATCTTGCATTCTTTCATATCGATCAAAATAGAAAGGAAGTGAAATATGAAAGTCTTGTAAGGATCACACTCTTGACATTGTAATGAAATTTATGCATTGAAGTTCAATAGTACAAATATCAATTGTTTCCTTTTGAAATGTTAGTCTCTATGATTTATATATAGTAAAATTCCAAGCCATTTTAGATAGAATATGTTTAATATTATCTCAAATTATAGGAGGAATTAACACATATTGAAGATTATTTGCATCCCATAATGGGATTCTATAATTTTTCATATGTATAGCCATAATCATTAAAAATTTAGGTGTTTTGGTGCCATTTATATAAACTATACCATGATTTTTTATAAGAATACAATTGACCAAGCCAGACTCGACCCACAAATTGGTTGTGAGCATAAATTTTGTGTCTTTTTTATAGAATACTTTTGGTCTCTAATTAGTCATCATCAGGATCTCAAAAGTTCCTTTCTCTGATAGGATCTGCATTTCTCCATGTAATCGACATGTTTAATGATTTCAACATTTCTTTGTTATATTTTGAAACCAAATTATTTGTTGCATATAAATGAGTTGATACATAAAATAATTTTTTTAAGAAGACAAGTGGCTATCTATTTGAAATATTAATAATTTATAGTCTTCAATTTTTTGTTCAATATTTCATATATTCAATGGCAGATTTCATACAGTTATTTGGCCTAGTTCAAAACCTTTTTGATGTAAAATTATGTGAAGTTTAAAAGGTTCACTAAAATCTGAAACCATATGATGTTACAATATATATTATTTATCATGCAAAGGATAAAGTTTTTTAAAATCACTAATGATAATAATAGATCTTGCACCAAATGATTCATTTCTATTACAAAAAAAATTGTATATAAATGTAAGCCATCAAAAATGGAAACATGATGGCACATATCTATGATTAAAAGTGAGTGGATATGACATATCTCTAATATTTGTAGAAAAGACTTTATTTCAACATCTCTTTTGATAAAAGATTAAATAAAAAATTAAATTAAAGTTGTGTCCATCATGTCAATATCAATACTCATCATGTTACTATCAATGCTTTAAAACCAAACACTGCAAACAAAAAAAATATATCTATAAAAAAAAAATATTAAAAGAAAAGTAATTTTTTAATATAATTTAAAAAAAAATTAAATTATAACTTAAAAAATATTTTTTCCTTATATGAGATTGACAAATATTTAAAAGATATACAAATATTTAAATAAATATGATACCTTAAGGGAAAAATGCAATATTTATAATAAAATTTTGGTTTCAATTTTTTTTTAAAGAAAGGAGCAAAATGATAATTTTTCCTTAATGATATTCAACATTCAAAAATTAAACAATATTCAACAAAAATAAGAAATTTATGGAAGACAACATTTGAAAAAATAATTGTTTAAATAGAATTAAGAAACCCTATTTTTTACGTGAAAAAAATAAATATCAAGTTAACAATAACTAAACAAATGATATAACTAAAAAAATTATCATTTGAGCTAAAGTATATTTACTTCAATACATAACTATCATGGTGCATATTACATTAAATATGTACACTCTATGATGTTGTATTTTATATTTTCAAATATTAAAAACCATACATTAAAATTATATTATAGACATTCCAAAAAATTGTAATCAATATCTTTTTTTATTTAATAATTTTTTCTTTCTTTGATCTCAAAATTTTACTTGCACAATCAAGATAATATTTTGTTTCTTTAAGGTTTGGAGTTGTGATATCTATTTTTCCTAATTTATATTCAGGTTCATATTTTTTATTATAATGGACACTATCATAGATAATGTTGAAGCATCTAGACATAGGCCCAATACTATAAAATTTGGATAATTAAATAGCACTTGCTTTTGAAAACTTTAGGTAAAATTTCAACATTGTTTTTATCTCTAATGATGGACATATAGGTAGTCTACAATGCAAAAATGTTTATAAAAATTTGTGACCCGTTGAATTTTATTCTCACAAAATTTGGTGTTCTTAATGTTATCTCATCTATAAATTTAATGTATGTTGCATGTGTTTTCATGTTTTTTTTTTTTTTTTAAATATTTGACAAGGAACAACAAATATGTAAATAACAAGTATAATAAATTTACGTTATTGTTAACTAGTTCTTAAATAACACTATATTAGATTTAAAATAAATTGTTTGTTTATTAAAATTTCATAATTTAAGCTATGGTAAATAAATCAAGAAAAATATGTTCAATAAATTTTATTTTAAATAGATTTATTTTTTATATATAATGTAGACACTAAAATTTAATCACTAAGTGCTTGGTAATATTTAATTTGACATATTTATCTTACTTGAACTATTCATCATTCTATTAACTGGAAATCTCTATAAAAATCTTCACTAATCTACTTATTTCCTTGAAAAATAATGGAAACATCATTCAAACATCTCTATTTTGCTTATCAAATCTACTAAAGAAATTTAAATAGTCCGACAAGATTGCACTAGGTGAATAAGACAACAGGCTGACCTTGCCCACTAATGTGCCCTTATCCAAAATGCTCTAATGATCACTTTTTAAATTTTAAATGATCTATTTTGTCATTCTATATTTGTAGCAAAGTTGGTTAACAAGAAATATTCTAAATTGGCCAATATATATACCATCAAATTCACTCAATACACCACTTAAAGGACCTTAAAAATAACACTAGACATTGAGCAAAAGAACACTATTTATTCTAAATCCAATTATGAATCATTCGAATAGTCATAGGATAAGTCTAGATAATATTTATTGTATGTCAAGGGCACTCATTGTAAAATATTCAAAGTAATCTATCTAGTTTCATTCATATAACAAGATCAAAATTCACACACTCATTCTAGGAGAGAGAACTGCATCATCCTGAGTCCCTTAAGGTTATGCAGGCATCACTCAGATTACGCAAGGTTTTCCAAAGATATCTTGGCTATTCCCCCAACCTTATTCCCCTTTTCGCATTTTACTTATATTTTGATTAATGTGTAAGAGCAAAAAAAAAATATTTTACAGGTCTTCCACGCATCAAATCAACACCTATAGATTATCAACAAACCCTCTCAGATAACCACATACACCTAGATTAGAAAATTAATTTTGTAATCAACCCAAATAGTACCATGGTCAAAGAATAAGGCCATGGTATATCCTTATCCTCCTAGTGTTCCTTTTTCCTAGTACATTATAAAATTCTAAACTTAGGTGTGATGTGATTCATAGATCATTCTTATCATTTCCTATTAGTGGTCACATTGTATAGTCAACATAAATCAAATCCAATCTAGTTGCATATCTTTGGTCAATTTACTATTGTTAGCTCATTCTAAATTCTGTAATTTTTTTATTTTTTATTTAGATATGTATATTTATGTAGATATAAATTAGTTTTTAGTAGTTTATTTGTTATTAGCATTTTATAGTAAAATCAAAAAGAACACATAACAACTATTCAAGTTAATTAACAAAACAACTATTTAATAAAATATCATGTTTACATTTTAATGGGTTGTATATATTTTTAATAACTTTTACCACCTAATAGATAAACAAAATGTATTGACTTTGACATCATAAGTTAATTATAATTTAAAAATTATAACTCAACATTGTCATTTAAATAAAATAATCATTCGTTATTATAAAAAAATAACATAATAATTAGTTTCAAAAAGGTTTTATTTTTATATTTGATAAGTATTCAATTCAATTGATGAAATAACTAATTAATATAACATTACATTGAAATTTCAATGGGTTTTGAAAATAACATTGCATAGTATCACTTTCTTTTTATCATGGCTACCTAAAGGCTATGCATTACATGCCTAAAAAATTATCAAATTTTAAAGAACTAGAAACATAAGCTAAGAAAATATTTAAAAGGTTAAAAAGTACTTATGAATGTATAAAATATATAGAGCATTAAAAAAACAAGATAAGATAGATTATTGGTATTGATGAGAACATTTTGAATTTTATATTTAAATTTTGAAATTTAAAGTCTTACCAAAAATTGGTTGATTGGTGTTTAATATTTATTCATATCTATCAGGAATATATTACATGTAAGGTGCTTCACTTTTTAATTAATTAATAAAATTATTCAAATTAATTGATGAAAACTATCTAATATAATATTAGATTCAAACTTCAAAGGGTTACATAGCTATGCAAAAAGTTTAATTGATATAAGAAATATAAAAATTAATATAATGTTCTTTTAAAACTTGATCAATTTCACACATTCAAATAATCAGATATAAATGTTTTTGACATCAACATAGTTAACAATTTAATTTTACTTTTAAAAACTTTGTTTCAGCACATTCTACCACTCAACTTGGGATGTATTAGTGGGGTTATACCTTGGAAATAATTCCATGAACACACACTGATTATTAGCTTCAATAAAGGCACATGTGCCTAGATTCTAAGTTGAAAAAATGCTATTTATTTAAATATTTTGGAAATTAAAATAAAACCCTCATTAGATAAAAGACTACATAAAACTAGAGGATAAATATAGTAATAATTAAGCATATTGATTTTACATCTACTATAACTAGAAAGTATTTTAAAAATAGTAAAAAATTATGAGAAATAATACTTATCTTAAAAATTAATTGAGACCAATGTTCTGACACCTACAAACAAGAGTTTTGATTGGCTTAATTGTCTGGAACCAGATACAGGTGTCAAACATGGCCCTAATAATAGCACAGTCCCATTTTCCAATAACATGGTTTGATATAGTACAAATGAAGTGCACTATAGTCCCATTTAGAGTCTTCAAAAAAGATTTATGGGCTCTATAGATTAGGTCCTTTTTCAGTTATGGGATGAATTTCAAATTTGTGCAATCAATACTCTTTCTTTATATCTCTATTTTCCTCCAAAAACCCTAGGTTTTTATGCTTGTAAGGGTTTGAATGAATACCATGAGAAAAAAGGGGTTAGTGGGTATAATGTGTTGGATGTGTGATCCACACCCTTATTTTGGTATATTACCTACATATTGATACCCTAAGGAGGGATCAAACTTGATGTAGTTATCTTGCCTATGTGATATGTGTGAATGTCTGTGAATGCTAGAATGCCTGAGTGTGAATGCATGAAAAGATGCATTGGAGGCCACTTGAGATATAGATACCCAATACCTACAATAGGGAAGGATTATTAAATGTATAGGATGAATCAATACAATATTAATAGAATTGGGAACTTTCCCTCAAAATGAATTGGTACTTTTGTGTAGTTCTCTGTGATAATGTCCACTTAGAGTGTAAGAGTGTGAAAGTAGTGTTTATATAGTGTTCTAATAAAAATGACATGGGATGGTAACTTAAGAATAGGTTTAGGCTGACCCTAATCCTCTTATAGAGATTCAAAATCAATTTTTAGAGGGTGAAGGGATCTAAATCACTAAGGGATTATGTCATTATGGGTCTTATGTGGTGTTCTATAGGCCTAAGTGCTATTTGTGACTTGCATGTGACTAAAAATGGATCAAAACGGCTCCTAAGATGGGTTAAGTGTTATACTAAGGGTAAAGTGACCTAAAGTTGGCATACAAGTCATAAATGGTTAATTTTAATGACTACATTTATCTACTCCTTTATTCTATAAATGTAGTAAAGTGAAATGACTAAGATAAAGGAAAGATAAAATATACTTGGACTTATCTATGAGGCAAAGCCCATGAATGTGGACCTAGTTTTATGAATAGTTCTCCATTACATTATTTGAAAATGAAAAATGTATGACATATTCCCCACTTAAGGGATATCAAAATCAAAGAAAAAACTCAATAAAGAGATATGGGATAGAGGAAAGGAATGAATACACCTCACTAGGTATGTGAACCAATGTAAAAACCTTGGTGAAATATAATGTGTGCATGTAGATGGTAAATAAATAGTGAATATCTTGGACTAAGTTGATGGATTTTGCAATCCTCATGTGTGGGTGGCTTAAGAACTCAATTTGGCATTAACTTTATCATTGTCCACTTTAATTTGATGGATCATAATCTATGAATAAATTGGATTGGACTGATGACTTATCCAACCTTCTTATATATGTGGCTTAATAAATCAAGTAGGTCATGACTCCATCATTGCCTACCCATATGTAGTATATTAATCTGGAATTGAAATTGTGTGATGTCATGAAACTATATAAGATGGTTTTGGGCCACTCAAAAAATCTAAAATGTAAAATGTCTCTGGGCCACTCAGGAATGCCAACCACTATAGATGGAATGAGGCATCAATTATTATAATCCTTGTGTAAAATTAGTACAAATGTTGTCTAAAGTATACAACATTGAGAATGACATAGATTTTTCATTCCATCTAAGAGAATTCATGTAAAATTGATCATATGAAAACAATGTGCCATGCACATGCCCCTAATTATGATATCTATGCATATGGATTATGGACTAAGTTATAGTAACCTATCTATGCATATCTAAAACTAAAATTGGAATGATCATGTCTCACATAATGCCCCTAATCTAATCAAACCTATGCAATTCTGTGTAAAAACTAAATATATATTGAGCATATCTAATAATCTATGATTGACACTATGTAAAATCTAAACTATACCTTTTTTACCTTTCTAAAAATTTCATATTTTTATATTTTTTAGGCTAATGAAAAATAGTGTAGTAGGTGGACTATAATGCACTACACTCCTAGCAGTGTACTGTGTTATTTTCCAAAAGTGTCATTTTTGAGAAAAATAGAGATTGATCTATGTATGACTATATTTCAATATATTTTCTTGATTCTAAGCTATTTAGTTTTGTAATCTATGTCTACAAGTTGAAAAATGTGTTTTGAGTGCTCACTAAGATGGCCTGATCTCTATGAGAAAACCCCTGTGAATGGCCCCTCTTTTGAGGGGAGTTGTTGAACCTCTGCAATATCTTTCCTCAAAATAAAAATTATGTATCATGTGTGTTAGACTAAAAATATATGATGTTTGCATGATAAACCAATATAATGTGTATACATGACATCAGAATGTAGAAGATATTGATCATAAGTTGGCATTGTACTATGTATGTGAGCTCTACCATTTGCAAGGTTGTCAAGATAGATATAATAATGTAACCATGTATATGAACATCAAATATAAATATAATCTAATTAAATTACTTAGGGGGATGGGGCATGATGTTAGTCAAGGCACCCAAGAGGGAAATGGATATGCATTAGGTCCCTCATGGAATTCCAAACTAGATGTGAAAGCAACAAAAAAGAGATAAGTTTCATGACCATGATGCATACATGAAATCATACATAGAAATACATGAGGCACACAAAGTAGGCCAAGGAGCCAAAATACAAGGGATATGTACACATGTCACTAAATCTAAGAAAATAAACACATACAAGGACATGCTCAAATTTATGCATACATAAATGAGCACACAAGTTTGGCTTAGAGGCATATGAAAGGACATGTTCAAATTTCCACATACACAATCATGAAGTATACAAAACGACATAGTCACATGTCCAAATCATAAAAGTAATGAAAGTGTAATGGCATATTCAAATTCCCTTGAGTAGATGTAGAATCAAAGAGACATAATCAAATTTAGACTAGTAAAATATAGAAATGAAAGTATGCATAATCATGTTGTACAAATTTGTATAAGAGAAAAGATGTATATAAGTTAAGTCTATATTAGTATTAATTGATAGAAAATTAGTGTTGTATAGGATGATCAATATCAAGATATAATTAATGTTAAATCATAATTTGTGTATGATGTCCCCAATGGGATAATATATCAAGTTGAATCAGTGTGTATGTGTATGTGCTCTTGATGGGCAGATAGTTGAATATCTAGATATATGTAGAGGACCAGAGTCTTGTATTAATATAAAAACACTCAAAGGGAACAAGTGAAAAATGTATGTATGATAAAACTAACTACATTAACATAGATAGAATATGTAGCACCTAGTAAATATAAAGAATGTAAACATGGAAATGCATACAATCTAAAATTTATATGTTCTGAGCAATATTTGAATGCTTTTTTTATTTGAACATATTATTATTTTTTTGTATTTTTCAAACATATAAGATATGTACAAGCAATATGAAAGAGAGACTATGTACAAGTAATAATGGATTGAAAATGAAACTATGTACAAGGAGAGTGTTAATTATAATAATCTATGTATTGGTAAGGAATAGTGACAGAAAGCCAACATACCATTGATGGGATGCCTCTGTGTAACATTTGTGGCATCTTCACTCTCACAATGGTCTGTACCATAATAATATATGTTTTCCCAATCATCTTCTTCATTTTGATTAGCAATTCCTAGATTATTGATTGGGATCTTGCCATTTGAAACTATAACCACTATAGGTATAGATTAATTTTGTAGATCTTGTTGGGAAGAAACTATATCTTCTATAGAATTTATAATAATTTCACTCCCATGTAAAAAATAAATGCAACCTTTTATTTTGTCAAGTGTTACTCTGATTTTTTTTAACCATGAACTTCCAAAGATAACATTGTAAGCACTTGAATTTATAATAACATGAAAAGTGAGAGAACATTGTTTTGAGGCATATGGAAATTTTAATTGAAGTGACCCAAAGAATGAGATAGAATCATGAGTTATATCTAGATGTGTAGAGTCCTTTCTAAAAGATCCAATAAATGATAGTGAAAAAAATTTAATTGGTTGATACTCCATAATCTTAACATTTGTTCATTGCTTGTCATATATATAAGTTGTGATAGTGAAAGTATTCTGATATGAGGGAGTAATGAAACCAAAATAACTAAAGACCACTTAAAATTACAAATAGGCCAAATTTTTGAAAAATAATTTGTATTGAATAACTTGATCATAATTACAAACCCAAACCATGCTTAAAAATCCTCCACTCATCAGTTCGAGTTTACATGCAAATTTTTTTAAAAAAATCCTATTTTTAGAAAAAATAAAATCTAGAAAAAAAACTTCCATTTTTGGTAACTTTTTAATCAAAGCATGCACAGCCCCTTTTTTTTTTTGAAATATCCTAAATACTAAAATTAGCCCATGGGATGAAATTCAACTGAAGTTGACTTTCATATCTAAAAATATATAATTTCTAAAAATAGAAAATTCCCAAAAAAAGCTTTAAAAGATAATTTTGGACCCTCAAATGATCACATTTGGCCTCCAAAAAATATCAAAATAAAATCTAAGTGGATAGAGTTTCTTAGCACAAAATCAAACTTTTCAATACGATCGTTTTGGCATGTGAAAGAGATTAAACGGAGTTACGGGTCAAAATTTATGGCCTCGAGAAGGTCAACCTATTTTCTCTACATTAGGGAGGGATCATAGTTTCCCCCTTTACATTAAGTTTTTAAGATGTATCTTTTTTAATCTATTTATTTCTTTGAATACTTTGTTTTAAGAAACCCTCTTTTGATAATGGTTATTTACTTAGCCTGATTCTGAATTTATAATTTAAGTTCTTTCTCTTTTTGTAACATTACCTTTGCATATGGTTCTTTTGCCTTGATAAACTATATCTATGAATGATTTTCCTTAGTATGTTTCATAAATCCCAAACCTTGTTGGCCAACATTATCAATTAATAGAATAGTATTAGTGATGCCTTGAACATGCTTTCCCAACCCTTAACCTTGATAATCAAACTATTGAAGATATTTTTGGCCAAACCCATATTTATTTAAAAGTTGAGCCTCATTTTAGAGAGGTATATTTTCATCTTTTACTTACTTTACCTATGCTTTTTATACTTTTTATCATTCTGATTTGGCCTTTAGTAATCACTGTTGCATTGTTTCTGAAGTTGAACCTTTTTGAATTTATACATGTGCCATTGTATGTTGTTTGGATGATGTGTCACTTTATTATTCATACCTTTCAATCACATGTTGTATATTCCTTTTCAATGCTAAACATGAATCAACATGGTGCCCATGCATTGTATGTTATGCATAATAATATCTGGATCTCCTCATTGAATGTAAAGGAGGTAGGTTGATCAACTTAGCTTTAATAATTTCCCTTAAAATATCACTTGAACTTCTATTTGATCTTTGAGTACTTTTTGAATCATCATTTATAGATGCACTTTGTTGTGATTTATTATTTTGATAAATAATATTGCTTACCATAAATTGACTAGATGAAGATGCATATACATGATTGACACTAGTCTACCCTGGATGCTTTTGTCTTGTAATCTAATTTTCTAATACTATAATATTTTCATATAATAGCTAACTCTAATTTTAAAATTCAAAAATTAACTTGATCATATTGATAATTTGATCCCTTAGAGTCTCACAAGTGTAAACCTTATTTGCTATTGATTAAACATGTAATAACATACTTTGAATAGGGGATGTGGGAAGGGAAGGTTTTGAATAAGGAATAGGCTTAATATATGCATTAGGAATAGTAGTATAAGATGCCTCACCTTTTGGAAGAGTGATAACATGGACCTGGTTAGAGGGAAAGTATATATCACCCTCTTGGAAGAGAAGAGAAGGAGAATCTTTCCTATCCATGAAATATTAAAATGAAACTTGAAAAATGGTTGTTAGGGTAGAACATATCAAATATAAAAGCCCTAACACAACCACTAAATAAAGGAAAGAGAGGATAAAAACCCTAATAGCATCTAGGGCTATGGCTTTTACACTATTCTAAGTTGGTTTCACCAAATGATTTAAATATTTTGGGAATTAATGTAAAACCCTAAGTAGATAAAATACTTTTAAAATTAGGGATAAATATAGAAATAATTAAGCATACTAATTTTATAACTATTGTAGCTATAAAGTATTCTAAAAATAGTAAAAAAAATATGAGAAATAATACTTAGCTTGAAAAGCAATTTAGATGGATGTTCTAACACATGTAAACTAAAGGTTTGATTGGGTTGATTGTCGAGAACAAGATGTGGGCGTCAGAAACAACTAAAAAAATCCTTAAAAAATAGTGCAATCCCCTTTACCAATAGTGTGGTGTACTATATGCCAAGGTTAGTTCATTCTAGTCCCACTTAGATTATTCACAAATGATTTCTAAGCTTTGTATATCATGTCCTTTTCCAACTATGGTCTGAATTTCAAGTCTTTACAATCAATATCTTTTCTTGTATCTCTATTTTACTCTAAAAACCCTAGGTTTTCATGCTTATAAGGGTTTGAATGAATACCATGATAAAATGGGTTATTGGATATGATGTGCTGGAAGTGTGATCCACACCCATGTGTGGGCATGCTGCCTACATACCAATACTCCAATGAGGGATCAAACTTGATGTAGTTTTCTAGTTTACGTGATATGTGTGAATTTTTATAAATACTAGAATACATTAGTGTGAATGCATGAGAGGATGCTTTGGAGGCCACATGAGATCTAGATACCTAATCTAGGGATAAATTATTGAACTTATGGGTTGAATCAATATAATATTAGAATAATTAAGAGATTTCCCTCAATATGAAGTGGTAATTTTGTGTGTTTCTCTACGATAATGTCCATTTAGAGTGTAAGAGTGTGAAATTAGTGTTTATATAATGTTATAATAAAAATGACTTGGGAGGGTGACTTAAGAATAGGTCTAGGTTGACCCTAATCCTCTTAGGGAAATGCAATATTAATTTTTGTAGGGTGCAAAGACCTAAATCATTAAGGGATTACACCATTATGGGTCTCATGTGGTGTTATGTAGGCCTAGGTGCTATTTGTGATTGACATGTGACTAAAAGTGGATAAAAAGGGCCCCTAAGATGGGTCAGTGCTATACTAAGGGTAAAGTTACCTCAAGTGGACATCCAAGGCATAAATGGTTAATTTTAATGACTAAAACAACCATGTATTTCTTAGGGTTGATCATGCTTGGAGTTTTAATAACTGAAAAAAATGAAAATTTTAATCTCTACCTCTAAAGTCTTTACTTATTCATTGTAATAAAAATCATTATGATATACATGGATAACCTATTTTAAAATAAAAATTTCTGATGTTTGAATTGAAGTGTGTGTGTGTGTGTGTGTGTGTGTGTGTGTGTGTGTGTGTGTGTGTGTGTGTGTGTGTGTGTGTGTGTGTGTGTGTGTGTGTGTGTGTGTGTGTGTGTGTGTGTGTGTGTGTGTGTGTGTTTGTACACAAATATTTCACTATTTAGTTTTAAAAACAAATTCATAATTAACTCACATATTTGTATCATAAAAAAATAGAACACAACAACCATGGACCAAAGCATAAATCACACAATCCTAAATACATGCACATTTATGTGTAGTTAAATCTACACACTATAACATTTTCCCCACCAAATGCATTTCAATCAACATTAATCTCCTTTAAAAAAAATAATAATAAACAAAGAAAAAAAATTCCTTTCAAGTTTACATTTCAAGATAAAAGGTAAATATTCATAGCTTTGACTAAAAAAAGGAATCATGGAAAACAAATCAACCAACTAACAACGTTTATTTTATTCGACACAAGAAAATTTAATCTCCTCGATTAAATTGTAATTTTTATTTTTAGGTAAATATAATTAAAGAAACTAAATAAAAAAACAAACTCATTAAAAACTAAACCAATGATTTTGATTCAAAATAGATAGAAAAAAAATGGGGATGAAAAAATGCTTGCTACATTAAATTTACTCTCATAGATTTTTTAAAAAGTTGGTTTTATTGTGCACACACTAGTGTAGGATGTTAGTCTATGTATCTAAATCAACATTAAAATTATTCCTAGAAATCAATATTTATAGCTTCAACTAAAGAAAAAATAAAACATGGAAAATAAAGCAACCAAATGCACAACAAATTGTAATGATATTTATTTATAATAATATAATAAACACTCACATATAATACACTTCAAGAGGGAACCTACACAAATCAAAATAAAAAATGAAATGAATTAAATAATGAAACTTGTTATGACTATGGAGAGCCATGCTTAACCATATATATATACTCATAATCAAGAAGGGTTGCACCCTTTCATTATAATTATGTCAACCTAAATAAAAATTAAGAAATAATAAATTAATAATAAATGTTATCCTCTGCAATCCATAACCTTAGTAATCATAAGAAGATATAATGTTAGGGGTGTAACATGTCATTCCCATTCAGAAAAGCATTGCCTTCAATGTTTAGCAATGCAAGATGCTTTTGCATGAACTGTTCATCTTCCCATGTTACATCTTCAACTAGAAGATTCTTCTATTTGATGAGAATTGTAGGAATAGATCAGTTGCACAATTACTTCACTCTTTTCTATATGACAACATAGGGTTCCATAATGAACTTCCCTTCTTCATCTAACTTAGGCAACTTTGATTGGATTGGAATCTTGGTATCAATTACTTTATTCATGCATGAAACAAGAAACATATGATAAATTTTGGAAGAAGGTGGAAGTTCTAACTTATAATCTACACTTTCAATCTAGTGTAGAATCTTATAGGTCCCATAAAAAATGTGATCTTGGTGTTCTTATGCTATTTAAATGAACTTTGTTTATAGGATTTCAAGCAAAGGAATGACCAACCTCCATCCTTATAATTCCTCTCATTTCGGTGTTGATCTACTTGTTGTTTCATCTTATTCTAAGCCACAACCAAATTTTCCTTAAGGACCTAAAATATTTCCTATGGGTATAGAATATAATATTCAATCACATGGGATTTGGGATTGCCATGTAAAAATGCAGTGGAAGGTGTAGGTTATCCATATAAAGCCTCAAATGGAGTCATATTTCCATGTGTGAAATGGCGTGGTGTACCTCAATTCTACATGTGAAATCCATTTGGACCATTGTTCTTGTGTTTCTAAGGTAGATCAATGTAAATATACATATATAATTTTTCAAAATTTTCATTTGGCCATTTGATTACAGATGATAAGATAAACCATGTGAATTTTTTTCCCACATTGAAAATAGTTCAGTATAAAATATGCTAGTGAAGATAGGATCATGATCACTCACAATGATTTGGGGAATGCCATAATGATATTGAATACTTATGCCATAGTACTATCTTGAAATGGATGAAAAATTCCATAAATGGGCATACTTATTGAGTCTATCCACAACCACCAATATCACATCTAAGTCATTTTACCTAGACAAATCCGTAATGAATTTCATCAATATTTCCTCCTATTGTTGTGTTGGAATGATTAATGGTTGTCAGAGCCCTAAAGTCTTAATCATTTCTTCTATATTTTTTTGACATATCAAAAATTATACCATAAATTTATGTACACCCACCTTAAAGCCTTCCCCAAAAAATACTTATCTATATGATGATATCTCTTTAAGAAGCCAAAATGTCCTCTAATGGGTGAATCATGCATTTGAGACAAGATTCTAACTTTTACTTTAGAATATTTTCACAAAAAGAGTTTGTCTTTATACCATAAGGAGTCTCCTTTCCAAACATACTTATCTACATAGCATGGTTTCTCTTGAAATTTCTATATGATTTTCCTTATTGGAGTGTCTTATTTCCACACTACCAGTGCTACTTCTACCCATTCATGTTGTAATAAATAAATAACACAAATTATTATTTAATCTTATCAAGAAATTGCATCAACGATAATATTCATCTTTATTTATTCTTTTAATAATTTTTAATTCATAACCTAACATATTCATCACCCATTTATGTTTATCCTCTAAATACAATCAGCACTCCAAAAAATATTTTAGAATCTCATGATCTATCTTAACTCATATGTGGACCTTACCACTATTTGATTGCATGAATGATTGCAAACATTTCTCTCTCATATGTGGGTATTACCAAGTTATTTCCTTTTAGTTTTTAATTCTCAAATGCTAAGTGACACCCTTTTTAGATTAATACTATGCTAATGCCATGTCTAAAACATAACATTCTGCCATAAATGTTTTAGAGAAGTTTGGGGGTAACTAGCATAGGGGTGGATGTAAGAGCTTATTTCAGTTGTTAGAATGCTTGGGTGGATAAGTCTAACCATATAAATGAATCCTTAATCAATAATGTTGTTAAGGGTTCCACTATGCAATAAAATATTCTATTATATCTTTTTAAGAATAAGAATCATCTTAAACCTTTAATATTTTTTAGGTTTTGACTAGTCTTTGATGGATACAATTTTCTTAGGGTCTGTTTTTAACACCTTCATGTGACACCACATGTCTTATGTAATCCAATTCCTTCACCCTAAAGGCATATGTATATTTTTTTTCATAAAGTTTATAATATTTCAATACTTGTAATATATTTTCTACATATTATAAATGTTTTTCCTATGTTTTTCTATAGATTAATATATCATCAAATAACACCAATAAAAATTTCTAAAGGAATGGGTGTAAAACTTAATTCATTAGGCTTTGAAAAGTAGATGGAGTATTAGTGAGACAAAATGGCATAACTATTAATTCATAGTGACCCTCATGTGTCTTGAATGCATTCTTATGTACATCTTCCCCCTTTACTCAAATTTGATGATACTCTAAACACAATCTAACTTACTAAAGAAAACAACACCATTTAATTCATCCAAAAAATCATCAATAACATGGACATGAAAATTATCTCTTAGAGTCATATTATTGAGTTCCTTGTAATTTGGGCACATTATCAAAGACTCGTCATTTTATTAACCATAAACACTAGAGATAAATAAGAACTTATACTAGACAAACAATTCCTAATTCTAGCATTTCCATGACCAATTCTTAAATTTATAACTTATGTCCATAGGTGTAATGGTAAGGTTTAATGTTAGGAGGAATACTTCTTGGACTCAATTCAATTACATGATCATGATCTTTGGATAGATGTAAACCCTTTAGTTACTAAAAGACTTTTTGATGGTGCTAAATAATCTCTTGAAGATCTAACAAACCCTAATTTTATATATCATGTGCTTCCAAGAAATGTAGTGTTAATATGACTCAAGATCATTTATTAATAAATTTATTGATATTTTGAGAGCTGATAATTTGTATTGGTGTTGATTATATCCCACTAGGTTTTTAATTTTTTCCATTCAAATTGAAAATCATTAATAAGTCCTAAAAATTAAAAGGCATTTTTCCCATTTGTTTAAGCCATTGCACTCCCAAACTACATCTTCTCCCCAATTGATATGAAAACATTTTTTAATCATAGTCCCCCTTTGATATTTTGATATGATGACATTTAGCCCCACAAGATAATTGCTGCCCTTTGATAATGATGATGTGAAAATTAAATACTGGATACACAAATCACTTGAGATCATTAGCTAATTTTATATTAATGAAGTTATGGGTTTTCCCTATATCGACCAAAACTATCGCATTATTCTTCTTAATATAACTAACCATTTTGAGTGTTTGTGGTATGCTTATACCATTTAATGCATGTAGCGAGAGAGTAGGGATATCTTCCTCCTCATAATTTCCATGCCTTTATTTTATTGGTGGTTCCTAGATAGATAATTTTTCCTCCTCCCAAATGTCATTCTCAATAACCATTAGTATTTTCTTTACACTAATACACTTATGTCCTCTAGACCATTTACTATTGTAATGCCAACATAGGCCTTTTTTTTATTTGCCTCTTATTGAGGAGAGAATTTGGTAATTTTCATTGGGTTAAAATATTTGACAACATTTCTATAAAAAATATTATTCACATTTATATATCTCCATCCCATATTTTTACCTTGGGGTAAGTGTAGGGAAATGGTGGGACAAAAGGGGGTTTTAAGTGGACTTTTTTTAATAAAAAATGATATATCTCAACTTCTATAGATTATCTGAGATGGCTACATTAAAAATTTGAAGATGATATAGGAACATGAATTATATATTTTTCTATAAAATGGTTGAGCATAAGTAGGTCAAACATCTGAGATTTGAAGAGGAACTCTTGCTTTTTCAAAAAAATAAAGTAGATAGTCGACCGTGCACCCTCAATTTTTTAGCACCATTTAGTATTTTTAAAACTCTTTGGTATAAATTTAAATAAGATCATCTATTTTTTATTAATTTTACATGTAAATAAACCCTAAAAATGATTAAAAAATGGATAGTTAGCTGTGTGTGCCCCCTAACTACCTTAAAAAATGAAAATTAGATTTTTTTTCAATGGGTATAAAATCAATCCTAGTTTTCAATTATATAGCTTTTTTTCATTTAGATAAATAAAAGAAAGATACATAAACAAATACAAACATGTGTAGTTGCAATGTATAGTGGCATAAAAAAGACATACTTAGAAATCAATATAGATGGAAACCTTATGATAGTCAAAAAAAAATTAAAATCATATATTTGAAAAAGAGGTGAGTGTGATTGATGCCTCATCAATAGTTTTATGAAATGTCTCGATAAAATTCATAGTGTTTATGATGGTAGAAGTTGTATTTTGTTATTTTTAGTCAAAAACATGTATTCAAGTGTGTTTTTGGGTCTAGGCCTTAGGCTCAAGAATCCAAGCCATTTTCGAGCCTGTAGGCATGTTTTTGAAACTATACATATCAAAATCATGTATGTGTTGTAACTTGTAACTATGTATACATTATCACACATACATGTTTGTATATGTATGGATTTATATATACTTGGGTAGATTTAGGATAATGGGGGATAAAAGGGGGGCTTAAGGCAACACTTTTTTTCTTCAAATAACAATAGTTTAACTTGGAGAGAATGTTAGATATATTTCAAAAAATAATTTGACAATGACATAATAACATGAATTATGGAATTTTGAATGTAGTTCTTAAATATATAAATTTTTTCAATACCCAAAGGATAAAAGTGTGTGAAATATATGTATTTATAATAATGGATTTGTCATTGTTTATGAAAATATAAGGATATTGCATGTGTACAAACACACTTATTTAAGTAAATGAATGAATTTTTACATGAAACTTCATCTATGGATAGGTGAAATGTCAAAGATTGTTGATATTTTTTTTTTAATTAATATATATATATATATATATATATATATATATATATATATATATATATATATATATATATATAACAATTCAAGGTAGTTGGAAAATTGAAACTGCAAGTGTACGACACAATGTTTGGACCTTAACTTCATGAAAATAAAATAAAAATTAAAGCCTAGTTGACAATGTGTATATTTTTAAGATATAAGTTTTATAAACATTTGATTAATATTTATAAGGTTAAAAATTTATTTGTAATGAGATCTATATAGTCCATAATGAGGTATGTTGTGTAAAAATAAGTTATATATATATATATATACATATATATATATATATATATATACATATATATATATATATATATATATATATATACATATATATATATATATACATATATATATATATATACATATATATATATATATATATACACATATATATATATATATATACACATATATATATATATATACATATATATATACATATATATATATATATATACATATATATATATATATACATATATATATATATATATATATATGAGTGATCAAATGGGTTGGTTCAAGATAGGATTTGGATTAGATTCATCCCCCTATGCCTAAAACCAAACCAAATTTGGAGGGAAAGGTCAAAATATTTTTTTGTAAAACTAAAAAGGGTGTACACCGTTTAAAAATCCTACCTCCTCATGATAAATGCATTTTTCCATTTGATTTGTGAACCATAAAGGGCTCGTGTGATTTTAAAAAGCATGCACAACCTTTGTGATTCATGGATTTGTCTCCATTACCCTAAAATTTTCTTATTCATTTTGATTTTTAAAAACTTCAAACTAGTTTTTACTATTGTAACTATATAAATTCTTCATTCTCTTTATCTCAATCACTACAAATTATTCAAATTTTATTCTATGATTGACTTATTTCAATAAAGATAAATAATGGGGTTAGGAATTCATCATAAAAGACCAATTAAAGAGCTAACAAATGAGGAAATTAAAGAGAACAAAGAAAAAGAAATAAAATACAAGCAAATAGGAGAGCATCTATAAGAGCTTCTAGGCATGGTAAAGGTAATTCATTTACACTAGGTAATATTTAAAATGTAAATAACATGTCCAATTCCATGTAATTTAATGTAGATGTGCCTTCAAATGAGATAAGACAACTTAATTAATCCTTGTTGAATGATGAAATTCAAAATATAGAACATGCAAGTAATGAATTTGTAACGAGTGATAAAACATATGCAAAAATATAATATAATGAAATATATATTCATAATGAATTTTTTGAGCATGATTATAATTAACATCAAGTAGTGACCCCAATTCATGTTTCCCCTAATTAATAGCAATTCACTTCACATGTAGGGTCTAATGTACCTAGTCAACTATGTAATATCCCTTGTATGGTTTAAGTGGTAACAACATGTAATTTAATATAGAATATAGCTTCTACACCCACATCTCTACGGATAATGTGATGAACACCAAGGTATGTGGTTGAAATATATGAGAAAATAATAGAAACTATGGAAGGTAAAATGTCAAAAATAATAGTTCAATATAATTCTCAACATATATGGGATTATGCATTTGAAAAAAAAAGTCATACAAAATGATGTCAAATATTTGTTCAATTAATGAAAATGCAAAAAATGCACCTTGTGATGCATAATTTAGGCTTAAGAACAACAAATATGGATAAAATAAATATTGTAATAGTAAAGAATATATTTAATGTAATAGGCAATAAAAGTAAAAAATATAGTAATTTGGTAAGACATGTAATAATGGAATTTATAGTAAGTAAACATTTAAAGCTCAAATTATTAGTGAAATAAGTAAATCCTTGAAATTGAATAGATAAACTCTGATAAATGTCATAAAATAAAGAACAAGGTTGGGGGTAGATGCACAATGTTGGGGGACAAAAAACATGACAGCCCCCCAAATTTGCATGTTTTTTTACAAAGGGTGTATGCCTTTTTTAAAAGGGCATATGCCTTTTGTTTTAAATTTTGGAGGCTCAGGATATTTCCTGAGCCTCGAGGGCATATGCCCTTTACAAAGGGCATACACCCTTTATAAATTGTTTAAAAGGGCATATGCCCTTTGTTTTAAATTTTTGAGGTTCAGGATATTTCCTGAGCCTCGAGGGCATACACCCTTTACAAAGGGCATACACCCTTTATAAATTTAAAGGGCATACACCCCTTCATTTCATTAGGTATAAAATGTTGTAAAATGAAATTGTGGCTAAGAGAAGTAGGAGAAATTTTTTTATTGAAATTGTAGATTGACACCCATGTTTTGGAGCATTATTCCTGCAACAAGATTCGCATCACATTGCTTCACATCAGCTATGTTATTTTTCCATTTTTTTTTCATTTTTATGTAATTGATTGAACTAGGGTTTTGAATTTAATTTTGCATTCAATTTTTTAAATTGTCTAGAAAACCTTTTTTTTTTTTAAATTAGATACATAGATTTGATAAATCAATTTCCTGAAGAGAATGTTAGACAAAACCCACCAGAGTTTGATTTTGCACAAGAAGAAGATGAATTGTATGAGCAATACAATGCCAAATGTCAACAATTATATATAATTATCAATTGTTTGTATTATTCTTCAGCTGATAGTGCACAAATTTTACTTTCCAATACATTAGAATCTATTTTTAATGAAGTAGGAAATGTGACTTCAAAATTGGATGCAATGTTGCCTTGAAGATAGACTCAAACAATTTTATTTAGATAAATTTTCATATGAAGATGTGAAAAAAAATATTTGTGTGCTTTATTTATTAAGCCTAGAACCAACCTAGTTCCACCAACAAATTATAAACACATTAGTATTGATTGTTATATTCATGCAGAGATTAAAAAAACTTTTGGGATAGGTGGTGGATGCTGTTTGATGATCCTCCATTCAACAATAATGAGGTTCTATTATATTTTTTGAGAAATTATACTATAAGTTTGTATTAAAAGTAATTCCAAATTATTTCAACATGAAAGCATCCCAAGATATGGGAGGTGGGTCTTCATTTGATAGACCTAGTGCTAGGCGGGACCAAAACCGTCATAACTAACCTTTGAGAAATATAAGAACAATAACACATGCCAATATTCTTAAAATTTTGCATCATAACACATAGATGAACACCCTTGAGTTGGTTAATAGTTTGACACAAATTATGATTGATCATGGTATGCATACTTTAAATAATTATAATCAGCCTACAAGGGGTGCTAGTGGTAGTGGTGGTGCTAGTGGCAATGGTGGTGTTGGTGGTAGTGGCATTGGTAGAAGTGGTAGTGGTGGTAGTGGTGATGTTGGTATAGGTGCTAGTGTCCCTCCTTCTAGTCATGTTATAGTTCTTATACATCATTGCACATCATGCGAGAGGAAGTGTGTAGGACCTGCTATTTAGGTACGACATACACAGAGTACATTTATGGAGATTAGTATGTTAGAGTGTATGCCATCTATATATGCTTCAGCAATGTCAGATAGTATCATGCCAAACTTTAGTCTTCTAGAGCATATGCCACATGTAGATGCTTTATCAATGCATGACACTAGCATTTTAGTCAGTATGCAAGATGTAATAGCTATAGAGACTCCTATCAGGATATGTTAGGCTCCTATTGTAGAGGATTATTCACCATATATATTTGATGCATAGGTTTAATTTTAATTATCTAGTTTGTTTTTATTTGTAAAATAATATTAAGTTTATTTTCTAGTACATGTGTTTGTACTTAATTAACTAATTTATTTGACTCTGACTTGTTATTTGTTGTTTATATCTAGTTAATTGGTGATATTATAGGTACCTTAGCAAGCCTTGACTCTATTATAGAGGCTGCAATTGGCACGAGTGTACCTTACACATAGTTTTGTAAAAATTTTAATTACATATTTATTTATTTACATTTTTATTATCTTTTAAACATAAAACTCTATTTTAATATATATTATAGTCATAGTTTCTTATCATGTTCATTAAATTCACATATTATTCATTTATTGGTTTTATAGATGATGAGGGATGCTATGGGCACCCCTCATGGAAGAGAAAAAGGTGTAGATTATGTTGCTACTACATCAACAAATCCACTATCTCTGCAACAAGTTATAATTCAGGGATAAAGACTGGTGAGAACACATAGTTTAATTTTTTTAATCTTTAAGTAATGATATTTTATGTCATATTTACATAATTTTATGCAACTCTAGATCTAAAAATATATGTATGCTCTATAGGATTCCCCATCACAGGTGTATATGCGGTCTCATAGCCCTATATAACCATTTAGATGGAATATGCTGTGTGTAGAATCATTTTACAAAATTTTACATTATTGAAAAATTTATCAAATTTTTAATATACATTTTTAATGCATTAATTTTTATATTTTATATGTTGTGTAGAGAAAAACATTTTCATCAGTTGTTCATGAATTAATAGATGACTCATATGCTGAGACGAGAGTATCTCCTCATACTGAGGCATCCAACACCCCTGGCTTTATGTCTGGCAATAAAATGTAATTTAGTTGGAGGCAATGAGGAGCAAGAGAGCTAGTTGTTGTGCTAAGGATCTAGTTTTAGGCATAATCTATATTGTATGCCAATATGGCTCACATTGTATGCCTATATGGTGCATTTTTTCTATTTACATATTTGTAGGCACAATCAATTTTGTATGCCAGTATGGCCCACATTGTATGCCTATATGGCACATTTTGTCTATGTACATGTTATGGTCTACATTTTTTTTTGATATATGTTATATTATTTATGTTAAATTATAACATATAACTTTGCATGTATCACATATATACTATTAGATAATTTGATTCCTTTAACTATGTGTATTTTATATTTTTATCATTTAATTTTTACACATATTATTGGTTGATGATTGAATTATTATTTCATATGGGGTTTAAAAAATTCACATTGTTCTCTAAGTTAGGTGATTTGAATCATTATGTATATCTTACATTTACATGTGATATTTGATATTTAATTATTTCATTTATATTTGCTTTTTATTTGCCAATCCACACATAATTCGCCATCTAGACCTTTGGCATAGAAGCAAAATGTTTTTTATAAAGGATATCAACCTAAGGATTCCACACAAAAATTGAATCTTCATATGCCTTCTAGCTTAGATAAAGGCAAGAATAATTATAGTGAAAAGTGGTGCCATCAACAATTATTAAAGAGCCATGAACACTCTCAATATTAGGCATAACAATCCTTTCTTTGGAAACCTACATCATATCATGCACATATAGATGATACTGAACCAAATAACACTTTTCATTAAAAATCTAAGTTAGAATAACATCATCACACTATCTACAACCCAAAAACTTGACCTTCCCACTATTGTGCATTGCAAGCTATAATCCCTAGGGTGGATATAATAACCTGGTAAAAAAATATAAGTTTGGAGGCAATGCACATTCTAGTATAAATTTGAGCGTATGTATAATATTAAACATTCAATAAAATCTTATAGTCAACTCCACTAACCAATTTCACGTTTTTCTCTTACAAAAAATGTCATAAACTAATCATGCATGTGCATAGTTTCATGTTGCTTATGGTTTGTCATAAGAGACCTGTGTAGGAAAGAAAGTAAGATTTTATAGTGTGATCAATAAAATCAATGTCCCAATAACAAAAAATTGACAAGTTATTGAATCCACATAATGGATTCTTCCTAGAGATTGAATTTCTTGCAATGCACCTTGAAGTAAAACACCACATATATTTGGTCTATTTACAAAATACCATTTCTATCACAAATAAATTTGGGAGAATGATGATCATAAATGTTAAGAGGTCTAGTGATGCACTTGTGTATGTATTCAGCTCCTACTTGTCCATATAATAAATAAAGACAATTATATGTGTACATATAGTCACAATGGCCTACATATACATGGGTTAATATTGGTATTGATATCCCTCTTTATACTATCCACAAAATTACAATCTTGGCAAGGGAAGTTCATATAGACACAAATAGAGAGACTTAAGCAACTTTGATATTCATTGACTAGTATATAAAACTTGAGGTTATATTATTATGGTCCTTAAAGACATATTCAATCTTTATCTCAATATGGAAAACCAATCCATCTATTAGTTTTTTCTATTTGAACTCAAAAGACTTGAAACTCTCTAATAGCTAATTAAGCCTAAATGCCTCAAAATGATGAAAACAAAAAATATTTGAAAACAAGGGTATAGATAAATCTAAAATACTTTATCACAATATTTTGTATGTGATTCAACTTTTACAACACCTCAAGAGGTCTACTACAAAGAATTTTATCAAAAAACTCTCATAGACTTACTAGTCTTAGTGTTGATATAACATGCCAAAACCCATTTTGTATTGAATTAGCACTTTAAAACACCTTATACATATGTATTTAGATATTTTTATGAATTATAAATGCTTAGATAAAAGGTTTGTCTTTCCACTTTTAATATTTTACCCAAAAATTCAAAAAATCATGTTTTGTCTATTACACCTAATTACCCTCTAGTAGGTCAAAAACTCAAGATATAGTTTTCTTACAAAAAATGATACTTTTATGAGGTATGTAAAAATCCATTAGAGGTGTTTGAACATTAATTTGGATTTTATAGACTCAATTTTGAAGTTTCTAAACCAATCTCTTTCCTCATTGTCAAAGAAACATAGAAAATAGGGTATCTCTTACACATATTCGATTAGTTGGAAGAGTCCAATTGATGAACTGTCTATGAAGACACATCTAGATGGGAATTTTAGGCTATAAAAACCTTTGTTTGGTCTTAGTTAACCCCTGAGAGTGGAAGTTTTAGTTGGTCAAAGGCATTCTTGAAGAGAATTCACTCATCCCCGAGTGTGCAAAATAACCAAACTTCTATCATGCATTGCATGAGAACTGAGAGGGATAGATATAAACCATCAGGTCTTAAACATGGAGGGATGAGTCCTTTTAATAAATGTTAAGAGTATTTTTTCTAACTCATCATGGATTATATGTGTCAATAAGGTTTATCTCGTGGCCAAATCTCTCAGAATGGGGTAAAAGTTGGTCAATGGGTGTTGTAGTTTCTGAGTCATCAACCCAATTGACAAACCATCTACATGGATGCATATAGATGGACATTTTAAATCTATAATGACCTTTTTTTGGTCTTATTCAACCCTTGGGAGTGAAGGTTGAATTTGATTAGAGGCATTCCTTAAGAGAATTCGCTTGTCCTCGAATGTGCAAAATGACCAAACTTCTATCATAAATTTCATGAGAATCAAGAGGGATAGAGACAAACTATCAAGTCATAAATGTGGATGAATGATTCCTATAATAAATATCAAGAGTATTTTGTCTAACTTATCATGGAAGAGACATGGAAATTAGGTTTCTCTCATAGCTAAATCTCTTAGAATGGGGTAAAAGTTGGTTAGTGAGGGCCATAGTTTTTGACTCGTTAGCTCAATTGATGAACCATCTATGTGTTAGGTTATGGAGCTAAAAGCTTCACCTAGAAGCTAATCAGGTGGTTGTTGAGTGAAAAAAGCAACTGACATCGGCAGTACGGCTGATGTCGGTCAGGTAGGGACTAGGGATTGGCCGACGTCGATCAGTAGCAGACTAATAGAAACCGACGTCGGCAACCTGTGCGTGTGCATGCTTCTGCATGTGTTTTCCAGAACACGTTTCCAAAATTAGACTCGTCTAATTTAAGTGGTCTGAGAGTGTTTGCATGTTGAAGGCTAATTTAAGTCTTGAGTATGTGTTTCTAATTATTGTAATTAGAAGTCTAATTATTATATGCATGGGATCCTATTTAAGAGACCCATGAGGCATGTATTGTAATTAAGGCAAGTAAAGCATTGAAGCAAGAAGCAAGGTCAAGGAGATTAGCTGAAGCATTTAAGGAGGGGATAACAACTCAGGTTGTTGAGTTGGTTGTGGTTGAGCAAGAGAGAGAGGGAAGAAGTCCTTGAGGTGTGGCAAGCCTTAGTGGTGGAAGAAGAAGTGGCATCTTCTTTATTGTATTTTCTTCTGAAGTATATTTAATACAAGATTGTGTATTGTCTCTCAAATTCTTTGTTGTTTCAAGTTTCTAGTTACTTAATCAATCTAGTATAATTCTGTGTTTAATTGCTATAAGAATAGTAATCAATTGTGCTTCCACGGGTTCTTAACAGTTGGTATCAGAGCTCAGGTTGCAGGAAGCAGGTTATTGTTTGATTACAGGTCATTCTCAGGGGTTTCCGATTGAGTGGGAGTATAGCAATGGTAGATGAAAGTAGACTACAAATGGAGAAGTTTAATGGCAAGAATTATCAACATTGGAGGATGCAAATAGAAGATTATATGTATCAGAAAGATTTGTACTTACCATTGGGTGGGGTTGATTGCAAGCCCACAGACATGAAGGATGAAGAATGGAGCATTCTTGATCGGAAGGCTCTAGGATCTATAAGGTTGAACCTTGCATCGTCTATGATTTCCAACTTATCACAGTGTAAGACAATGGTAGAGTTGATGGAATCTTTGGCAAATCTATATGAAAATCCCTCTGCTTCGAATAAGGTATTTCTTATGAAGTAGTTATTTACTATGCAAATGCAGGAAGGTGGATCAGTATACACCCATCTTAGTGATTTCCATGGTTTGGTAAACCAATTAAATTCAGTCAATATTGTTTTTGATGATGAAATAAGAGCTCTCTTAATCTTATGCTCATTACCTGAAAGTTGGGAGAGTTTGGTAATGGCAGTATCTAATACTGCGTCTGCTTCTAAAATCTTAAAAGTTGATGATGTAGTTAGTGTAATTTTGAATGAAGAAATTCGCAGGAAAAACAAAGGTGAATCATTAGGGAATGCTCTAAGTGTTGAAAGCAGAGGAAGGCAAAGAGAGAAGGTCAAGTAGGGGAAATCAAGGTCGAAGATGGAGAGTGGATCCAAATCTAGAAGTGGAAGTATCACCTACTGGTATTGTGGAAAGAAAGGACACACAAAGAAAGAGTGTTGGTTGAGGGATAAAGACAATCAACATGAAGGTAAGGATGAAGCAGCTGTTGTAGGTATTGTGGCACAAAACACTCTCATACTTTCTTTGGATAGTCAGTTAAAATCATGGGTTTTAGATTTTGGATCTTCTTTTCATGCATCCCCAAATAGAGATTTGTTCCATGAGTATGTCCAGGGAGACTTTGGAGTGCTTTGCTTAGGGGATGGTATGCCTTGTCAAATGGTTGGCAAAGGGAAAGTGTAGCTAGAATTGTAGATGAGCAACACATGGGTGTTGAAGGAGGTTATGCATGTCCCAGTTCTAAAGCAGAGTTTGGTTTCTATAGAGAAGTTGGGTGATGAGGGATGCACTATAACCCTCACAGCAGACTCTTGGAAGGTTTCCAAGGGTGCACTTGTTTTAGCAAGAGGTAAGAAAGTAGGTACTCTTTACCTATCTACTTGTATTACTAATTATTCTTCTGGGTTATCTACTTCAACTATAGATTCAAAGATGTGGCTTAATAGGCTTGGTCACATGAATAAGAAGGAGATGCTTATTCATGAGCCAAAAGGTATGAGTTCAGATTCTGAGGGCATAGATCGAGTTCAGTGCAGGAAAAGGAAATTTGATGATTTTGACACGAACAGGGAAGCCTTGGTGTTTATGAAGGAGATGATGGATAGAGGTCAGTCACAGAGGCTGAATAATTTTGAGCAGGGTAGTATGGACAGGGTTTTGATCCAAGATGAGTTCGTGGATGAAAAAGTCATCAAGTATAGAAAAACACAGGAATCGATGTCGATCAACTGGGATCGATGTCGACCAGATAGAGACCGATGTTGGCCAAGTGCAGACCAACGTCGGTGACTCAGGGCAGATAACAACTGGCATCATCCAAGGGAAATTGATGTCGATAAGGAGACAATCGCATGGAACTGATGTTGGTCAGGTGCAGACTGAGATGTGACCAACATTGGTCACTGAGATGGATTTTGGGCAGACATCAAGCTGTCAAGGAGTTTCAAACACCCATTAAAGGACTGAAGTGGTAAGTAAGTCTTAAATTCATCATTTCCCTTCTTTACACTACTTGTTGCTCACTGATGGTCAAGAATCAGGAAGTCATTAAAGAAGAAAAATAGGTAGATCCAAGAAACAGTGGGAGCTTGGCATGGATAAGGAATGTGATTCCTTAAAGAGAACCAAATAGGTGTTGTTGGTGGAGTTGTCAGCTAGAAGAAAACACTGAGAGACGAGTGGATGTTCAGGATGAAGAAGAGTGGGAATGGATAGGTGAGGCGGAAGGCCAAGGGTACATGGTCTTGAGAAAGCTATAGGACAGTGGTACAGGTTTGACAGGTGTATGACTAAGCATGGCTTTAGTCAAGGTCAATGTAACTATTGTGTTTTTTACTTTACCAGGTGGATAATGATTGCAACATTATTCTGTTACTGTATTGTGTTGTTTGTTGTAGGGTTACATATATAGGGAGTTTTCTGAGCTAAAGGCAAAGTTAGTTCAGAGGTATGTTATGAAGAATTTGGAGCAGTGAAATTCTTTGGCATAAGAGATGGAAGATCACAGGTTGGTTTTGTCTCAAGTGGGAGTTGATGTGAAGAAGGTGTTGGTGAGGTTCAAGGTGCAGGATGCAAAATCGGTAAGCACACCAAAAGTTGGATAGATCAAGCTGAGCTTGAACAAGTGTTGGAAATCACATAAGGTCTAGTGTAGACCTGAGTTTTTCCCAAGCAGTGGGAGTTGTCAGAAAGTTCAGATGTGGCAGTGGACTTGGTTGACAGGTTTAGCATCACACGATATGTGGTGGATGGTCTTCAGAATTGAGCTTGAAGATGGAGGTGCCTGAGATGGTTAGTGGAGGATGTTGTACAAGTGCAGCTATTTATCTCCAAGTGGGAGATTGTTAGGTTATGGAGCTAAAAGCTTCACCCAAAAGCTAATCAGGTGATTGTTGAGTGCAGACAGCAACCGGTGTCGGTAGTACGGCCAATGTCAGTCAGGTAAGGACTAGGGACTAGTCGATGTCGATTAGTAGCAGCCTAACAGAAACTGACATCGGTAACCTGTGCATGTGCATGCTTCTACATGTGTTTTATAGAATGCGTTTCTAAAATTAGACTCGTCTAATTTAAGTGGTCTGAGAGTGTTTGCATGTTGAAGGCTAATTTAAGTCTTGAGTCTGTGTTTCTAATTATTGTAATTATAAGTCTAACTATTGTATGCATGGGATCCTATTTAAGAGACCCATGAGGCATGTATTGTAATTAAGGCAAGTAAAGCATTGAAGCAAAAAGCAAGGTCAAGGAGATCAGCTAAAGCATTCAAGGAGGGGATAACAACTCAGGTTGTTGAGTTGGTTGTGGTTGAGCAAGAGAGAGAGGGAAGAAGTCCTTAAGGTGTGGCAAGCCTTAGTGGTGGAAGAAGAAGTGGCATCTTCTTTATTGTATTTTCTTCTGAAGTATATTTAATACAAGATTATGTATTGTCTCTCAAATTCTTTGTTGTTTCAAGTTTCTAGTTACTTAATCAATCTGGTATAATTATGTGTTCAATTGCTTATAAGAATAGTAATCAATTGTGCTTCCACGGGTTCCTAACACTATGAAAACACATATAAATTGGTATTTTTAGGATAGAACAAGTTTTGTCTGATCTCAGTCAACTCTTAGGAGTGAAATTTATAGTTGGTCAAAGGCATTCCTTAAGTGAATTCATTCATCTCCAAATGTGCAAAATGACCAAACTTTTGTCATGAGCCTCATGATAACTGAGAGGGATAGAGATGAAAAATTAGGTCCTAAACATGGAGGGATGAGTCCTCTAATAAATCCCAAGAGTATTTTGTCTAAATCATGATGGATGACACCTAGAAACAAGGTTTCTCTCATGGCCAAATCTCTCTGAATGGGGTAAAAGTTGGTCAGTGGGTGCCATATTGTCTGATTCATCAACCCAATTGATGAACCATCTATGTGGACACTTTTGGATGGGAATATTTAGGCTATAACAACCTTTTTTTGGTATCTATCAACCCCTAGGAGTTAAATTTGTAGTTGGTCAGAAGCATTCCTGAAGAGGATTCACTCATCCCCAAATGTACAAAATGACCTAACTTCCATCATGTGTTTCAAAACAACCAAGAGGGATAGAGATGAACCATTAGGTTTTACATGTGGAGGGATGAGTCATTTAATAAATCTCAAGAGGATTTTGTCTAACATCATGGATGAGATGTGTAAATGAGGTTTCTCTCACGACCAAATCTCTAAGAATGAGGTAAAAGTTGGTTAGTGGGTGCCATAATTTCTGAGTAGTCAGCCCAATCAATGAACCATCTATGTGGACATATTTATATGGGATTTTTAGGCTAGAATGACCTTTTTCTAGTCTTGATAAACCTAGAAGAGAAAAAATTGTAGTTGGTCAGAGGCATTCCTAAAGAGAATTCACTCATCCTCGAATGTGCAAAATGACCAAACTTCTATCATAAGTTGTACAAGAATCGGGAGCGATAGAGATAAACCATCAGGTATTACACGTAGATGAATGAGTCCTTTAATAAATATTAGGAGGATTTTTTATAACTCATCACAAATGAGATGTGGCAATGAGGTTACTCTCGTGACCAAATCTTTTAGAATGAGGTAAAAGTTGGTCATTGAGGGCCATAGTCTTTGACTCATCAGCCCAATCAATGAACCATCTATGTTGACACATCCAAATGGGTATTTTTAGGATAGAACAAAAAATTTCCAATCTTTGTCAACTCTCAGGATCAAAATTTGTAGTTGGTCAGAGGCATTCCTTAAGTGAATTCACTCATCCTCAAATGTACAAAATGACCAAACTTATATCATGAGTTACACGAGACCCAAGAGGGATAAAGATGAACCATCAAGTCTTATATGTGGAGTTATAAGTCCTCTAATAAATATTTGGAGTATTTTTTGTAATGCATGATGGACAAAATATGTAAACAAGGTTTCCCTCATGTCCAAATCTCTCAGAATGGGGTAAAAGTTGGTCAATGGGTGCCATAGTTTTTAATTTGTCAGCCTAATCGATGAATCATCTATGTAAAAAAAATTGGATGAGTATTTTTAGGCTAGAATGACCTTTATCTAGTCTTATTCAAACTCTAGGAGTGAAAGTTATAGTTGGTTGGAGGCATTCCTAAAGAGAATTCACTCATCCCCAAATATGAAAAATGATCAAACTTACGTCATGCTTTACATGAGAACCAGGATAGATAGATATGAATCATTAGGTCATACACATGGATGGATGATTCCTTTAAGAAATATAGAGAGGATTTTGTCTAACACATCATGGATGAGATGCAAAAATGAGGTTTCTCTCATAGCCAAATATCTCAAAATGGGGTAAAAGTTGGTCAATAGGTGTTGTAGTTTCTGAGTCATCATCCTAATCAATGAACCATCTATGTGGACGCATATAGATGGGTGTTTTTATGCTAGAAAAACCTTTTTATAGTCTCATTCAACCATCAAGAGTGAAAGTTGCATTAGGTTGGCAACATTCTTGAAGAGAATTCACTTGTCCCCAAATGTATAAAATGACCAAACTTTTGTGACACATTACACGAGAACTAAGAAGGATATACATGAACCATTAGGTCCTAAAATTGGAGGTACAAGTCTTAAAAGAAATCCCAGGAGGATTTTTTCTAACTCATCATGGACAAGATGTGGTAATGAGGTTTATCTCATAACCAAATCTCTTAGAACATGCCAAAAGTTGGTCAATGAGGGCCATAGTTTTTGAGTCGTCAGCCCAATCGATGAACCATCTATATGGACACATCAATATGGGAATGTTTAGGATAGAATAAGATTTGTCCATTCTTGATCAACCCTTGGGAATGAAAGTTGCAGTTGGTCGAAGGCATTCCTTAAGAGAATTCACTCATCTCCAAATGTGCAAAATGACCAAACTATTGTCATGAGTTGCATGAGAATTGGGAGGAATAGAGATGAACCATCAAGTCCTACATGTGCATGAATGATTCCTATATGAAAATATACGAGTATTTTATCTAACTCATCATGAATGAGATGTGGCAAGGAAGTTTCCCTCATGGCCAAATATCACAGAATGGGGTAAAATTTGGTCAGTTAGGGCCATAATTTTTTATTTGTGAGACCAATAAATGAACCATATATAGAAACACATATGTATGGGTGTTTTTAGGCTATAATTACCTTTTTATGGTCTTGATCAACCCTCAGGAGTGAAATTTGTAGTTGGTTGGAGGCATTCTTGAAGAGAATTCACTCATCTTTGAATGTGCAAAATGACTAAACTTCTATCATGAATTACATGAAAACTAAGAGGGATAGAGACAAATTGTCAAGTCCTACACATGGAAGGATGAGTCCTCTATGAAATCCTATGAGTATTTTTTCTAACTCATCATGGATGAGACATGACAATGAGGTTTCTCTCATGGCTAAATCTCTTAGAACATGCCAAAAGTTGGTCAGTAAGGGCCGTAGTTTCTAACTCATCAACCTAATCGATGAACCATCTATGAAAACACATCAATATGGGAATTTTTAAGTTGGAACAACCTTTTTTTGGTCTTGGTCAACCCATAGGTCTGAAATTTACAATTGGTTAGAGGCATTCCTTAAGAGAATTCAATCATCCCCAAATGTGCAAAATGAGAGAAGTTATGTCATGAGTTACATGAGAACTGTGAGGGTTAGAGATGAACCATCAGATCCTACACATGGAGGCATGAGTCCTATATGAAATCCTAGGATTATTTTGTCTAACTCATCATGGAAAATATGTGGTAATGAGGTTTCTTTCATAGCTAATCTCTCATAACAACGTAAAAGTTGGTCAGTGGGTGTCATAGTTTCTGAGTCATCAACCCAATCGATGAACCATCTATGTAAACATGTTTAGATGGGAATTTTTAGGCTAAAACAACATTTGTCTGATCTCAGTCAACCCTCAAGAGCAAAAGTTGTAGTTGGTCAGAGACATTCCTAAAGAGAATTCACTCATCCCTGAATGTGCAAAATGACCAAACTTCCATCAAAAATTGCATGAGAACAAGGAGGGATAGAGATAAACCATCAGATCCTACACATGGACAAATGAGTCCTCTAATAAATCTTAGGAGTATTTTTCTAACTCATCATGGATGAGACATGGCAATGAGGTTTCTCTCATAGCCAAATCTCTTAGAATGAGGTAAAAGTTGGTCAGTGAGGGCCATAGTTTTCTACTCATCAACCCAATGGATGAACCATGTATATAAACACATTTGGATGGGTGTTTTTAGGCTAGAATGAATTTTATCTAATCTTGATCAACTCTTGGAAATGAAAGTTGTAGTTGGTTAGAGGCATTCTTGAAGATAATTCACTCATCCCTGAATGTGCAAAATGAATAAACTTTCGTCATGAGTTCCATGAGAACTAGGATGGATAGAGATAAATCGTCAGGTCTTACATGTGGAAGGATAGGTCCTCTAATAAATCCCATGATTATTTTGTCTAACTCATCATGGATGAGATATGGAAATGAGGTTTCTCTCATAGCCAAATCTCTTAGAACATGCTAAAAGTTGGTTAGTGAGGGTTATAGTTTCTAACTCATCAGCCCAATTGACGAATCATCTACACAAACACATCAATATAGGAAATTTTAGACTAGAATCACTTTTTTAGGTCTTGGTCAACCCTTGAGAGTGAAATTTGTAGTTGATTGGAGGCATTCATTAAGAGAATTCACTCATCCTTGAATGTAAAAAATGAACAAACTTTCATCATGAGTTACATGAGAATCGGGAGGGCTAAAGATGAATTGTCAAGTCCTACACAATGAGTTTTTAAACCTTCAAAACTTAGAGAACTGGGTTCATCCAAAGATTAGTAAACCTGTAATAAAAATAACTTAGGGTTGTAAAAGACCTTTATAGATGCACAATGAATATGTAGGCCTTCCTCATAATTCACACACTGATATTCATACATTACACAAGGAATAACTATAAAATTATCTAAATGACTAAATTGAAATGTATGTATTATTTGTAGGCTTTGAGATTCATTTAGAGACTATGACAATAATTTATACTCTTATCATAGAATATACATTCAAGAAAACATAAAATATAAGATATACATAGAATACTATGAGCAGAGACAATTTTGTCAACAAATTCATTTTATTTGTTGCTCTCTTCTTTCTTCTACTTCAAGACCTTATGTCTCCCTCACCAACCAAAAATTGATTCTTGATTCATTCTCCATGTGGGAGTGTTGGACACAACCTTGGTTATAACTTAACTTAATATGTAGACCCATGTCATATGAGGGTCAAGGCATTAAAAAAACTTTACCTTTTCATAAGACTCTTAATTACATGATACTATATCTCACATCATCAAATATATGCTATGATCCCTCGAAAGGGCTTACAAAAATTCAAATTTTTGAATAGTGCTTTTATGAATTTTATGAATCCTAGACACCTAGTAAAGACTCCTAAGAATCAAAAACTACTCTAGAACACCTCCTACCTTATTTGAAGCCAAAAATGACATCATGATGACATCACTAAAGGATGCCCTTGTATCAATGTTTTCTTGAAAGGATAAATAGAGAGAATGTGAAAAAGGATTTGCTTAGAGTAGATAATTTTAATATAAATTATTTTGGCTTCTCTTCATTTCAAGAAGACAATCTTATCTATTCATGACACCAACCACGTGATGGTGGAAGCTCGTATGGTGCCACTAACCTACATTTAAATTGTTAGTAAAAAATTTAAATAGAAATAAACACATAATCTTAAAATAATTGAAAAATAAAAGACATTAAATCAAATAACTTTATTATATTAATTTGAAATAAGTTAGATAAACTTACTAATTTAATCTAATGTACCTTTAGGATCAACTCTATTTACAAGTGTTTCAAGAATCGCTTCGTGGTCAGATTCACACACTTTTCATAAAGTTCTATTGTGAGGCTTTCCATGATATTTGATCAATTGAATATTTGTAACAATAATAAGGTTTAAATAATGAAGCATTGTCCTTTATGTTTCAAAGTCATCAAATAATAATTTTTTTATTTTTTTATGACAGTACCTACAAACCTAAGTTGTAGTAACCACTACAGATCTAGTGGGATAAATTAGGTCTTCTCCATCTATATTATTTGTGGGTAGTTTTTTTTGCCTTTATACAATGACACAAGTAGTAGTTTTCTCCCTCATCATTATTCTCAGGTGCAATTACTACAAAAACATGCCCTACATGTAAAGTATAATCAAATTGTAAGTACATCTAAAAATATATATATCACTAATATCTAAGGTTATATATTTAATTAGAGAATAAATTGTACCTAGTTGCATAAGATCTGAGATGTGGTCAAAGTCAACTGATGATGCCATCTCATGATCTATCAGTTGTTGTAATGAATGGCTACTCTCTATAGGTAATAGGGGTCTACAATACCATTAATCAACCCATTCTTTTGAGTCACACTCATTCCAATTAAATTTCATACACGAGGAATAAAAACATGCCATATCCCTAATATAAATAGTCCACAAGCTTGAATTTGAGCTTTGAATGGAGTGGAAAACACTTGATCCAGGTACTATAATACAATCTTCATACTTTGCCTTATGTTGTTCCTCTATTAACCAAAATAATCTTCATACATGAATATGTTTATCCTATCCATGACAAATATTTTCATTAAACCAACTCATAATACTTATTGTATCGATTAAATTAACACCATCCTTGTGAATTGTCTGCTCTCTTTTAAAGGCTCTTTTTACACATGCACCAGCACCATCATGTTCCCCTTTTCCATGCCCAACCTAAAAAAATCTCCAAAAATGTTGAATTCCATTCTTTTTATGCATTCTTCTTAACCAGTAAAACATTTAAGAATTATTAAATTGTCCTACACAATTGTCTAACTAAATGTAGTGTGTATCAAACATGATTTGTCTTTCATTCATATTCATATAAAATATCTCAAAACAACCCTGGACAAATTCTAGAGAATGTGATCTATCATCACTCATATAAAAAAGGTACTCCCTCAAAATCTTTCTATTGTCATTTATGCTATCTAGTGCATGTTTGAATGTAATATGAACAAAAATTCCAACTTGAATTGAATTATAATATTGGGATTGAACCTCATTTTGTGGTTGTAGTGTGTAGTTTTTAGCAAAATCCATAACCAAAATAATGGTGCCAACTGGGAAGTTGTCCTTGCATGCTTTGAATTGATTATCTAACCATTTTGATTTGTGTGTGTGTCTTGTATATTGGTATTTAATATTCTTGTTGAATTCAAACATGAAATTACATACAAAAACTTTTAGCGTAACCATTTCACATCTTGATGACTATTTTCCATCTTTTGACACATACTTAACAAATATGTACTTCTTATAATCAACTTGTTACTTTCCAAATTCATGTGAAATATCTTCATGTAAGAAACTTATCAAATTTGAAAAACCACCAAACTGTTACATGCTCCATTTAAATGTTGTTTGGCAAAAAAAATTTGTCCCTTACTTCTTTGATAGAAAAGATTTGGGATTAATTCTCTTGATGTTTTAGGTGGGGAATACACCATACATTCTTGTAAAATATCGTTAGTATGTAAAGTACAACATATATGATGAAAAACATCAAAATGCATAGCAAATTCAACATGTACCTTACAATAACATGTCATGCATGCTTGGTTAATTATAACATAAAAAGGCTTGCACATCTCAAATGACCTTTGGCTAATTATTAAATGGCCATTAAATTTTTTAATAAATTTTTTATAAAATTTTGTTTGTGTCATGTCTAAAAAATATTTTGCATGTGACACATGATTTTTTGAGATTTTTATTATTTTAACATCTTTTACATTAGATGAGACACTTGTGTTGTCATGCCAAAAAATTTCAATCAATTGTTTTGTTCCTTCAACTAATACCTTATCTTTTCATGGGAGTCTACCACTAAATGCCCAACAATCCTTGAGTGAAGGGTCATCAAGCCTTGTTCTTATTTTTATGGAATTTATTAGATATTCTCTACTTAAATCCAAAGATTTAATTATTTCACTAAGAATGCAATCTTTAGATGTTGACTTACTCACTATAGATTCCATTATTACTCATTTTGCAACATTACTATCTTTATTTCAACTTTTATTGCCTATTGCCTTAAATGCATTAAATAGATTCTTTACTATTGCACTATTTTTTCCTTCCATGTTTAATGTTCTTAACCCCAAATTATACATCATAGGGCACATTTTTTGCATTTTCATTAATTGAACAAATAATTGGCATTATTTTGTATGGATTTTATTCTTAAAAGCATAGTTCCATACATGTTGAACATGCCATTAAACTATTCTTTTTGACATTTTACCTTCCATAGATTCTATTATTTTTCATATATTTCAACTAAATACTTTGGTTTTCATCTTATTATCATTGGAGGTGTGGGTGCAGGAGCTATATTTTATATTAAATTGTGTGGTGTTAACACTTCAACCATATTAGGGACATTAGAGGGTTGACTATCTAAATTAGGGGTTATAGGTGAATTAAATTCCTCTTCATTAGGAGATACATGATTGGGGGTCATTATTTGATGTTTATTATCATCATACTCAAAAAAATCATTATGAATGGATGTTTCATTATATCGTGTTTGTCTATATATTTCATCATTCATTACAAATTCATTATTTACATTCTCTACATTTTGAATTTATCTTGCAACAAAGATTGACTTAGTTCTCTTATCTCATTTGAAGACATATATAAACTAAATTATATAGAATTTGGCATGGTATTCTCATTATATGTATTGCCTAGTGTAAAAGAAGAACCTTCACCTTATCTAGAAGCACTTATGGACGCCCTCCTATCTGCTTGTCTTTTTCTTTCTTTTTCTCTTTTCTACTCAATTTCCTCATTTGTTCGCTCTTTTATTAGTCTTTTGCGATGACTTCCTGACCCCATTATATATATTTTCCAAAATAATAGAATTATAGATTTAAACTTGACTAATTCTTAGTGATTTAAACAAAATAGATAAACAATTCATGAAATTCACATAGTTGCAGCAGAAAAACTAGTTTGTATTTACAAAAAAAAAAAAACTCTCATTTTTATGGAAAATTAAACAAGAATTTATGAATCACAAAGGGTGCGCATTCTTTAGAAAGCATGCATGCCCTTTGGGATCCACAGATTTAACATGAAAATGCATTTATTTTCTCATAGTAGTTGTGAAAAGGGTGTGCACCCTTTGCAAAGGGCATACACCCTTCTTATATTTACAAATTTTTTTCCTACTTTTTCTCCAATTTTGCCTCAATTTTAGGCCTGGGCGGTCCCAAACTTGGCCAAATTCTATCATGGACCAGCCAAGGAAATTTACAAGAAATTTAGGGTTTTTTTTTTTCTTTTTTATCGACACATCTGATGAGACAACTTTTATTATTATTATTATTATTATTATTATTATTATTATATATCATTTTGTAGAGAAGAAAGTGTAGTTTTTAAATATTAAAAAAAAAATTAATGTTAGAATATTATATATAAGTATTATTTATTTTTTACACAACATAGCTCCTAATAGTCTATATACATATCATCACAAATTCCCATATAACTTTTGAATCTTAATCACACACTTATAAATATTATATCTCAATAATCTACATATTGTAACTATGTTTTTAAAAAAATTGATTTTTATGAAGCTAAGGTCAAAAAATTGTGTTTGTACACTTGCAGTTTCAATTATTCAGTTGTCTTGACTTTTAAAATGATTTAAAAATTATATATATATATATATATATATATATATATATATATATAAAATAAAAAACTAATAAAAATATTAACAACAATATTTGACATTTCACCTATCTATATATGAAATTTCACACAAAAATTTAGTCGTTTACACAAAAAAAGTGTGTTCGTACACATGCACTCTCTTTATCTTTTTGCAAAAAATGAACAACTTATTGTCATAAATGCAACTATTTTTCACACTTTTGTCATCTAAATATTAGATAAAATTATATATTTAGAAACTAAATTCAAAATTACAAAATTCATGTTTTTATGTTATTGTCAAATTCCTTTTTGAAGTGACTCTAATATTCTCTCCAAGTTCAATTATTGTTATTTTGAAAAAAAAGGTGTCGCTTTAAACCCCCCCTTTTATCGCTCATTATCCTGCATCTACCCTTTGATGACCTTTACTCATGGATTGCTTATCATTTAGTGGTAGAATCCCATGAAAATATAAGTTATTAGTTGAAGGAATAAGACATTTGATTGAAAATTTTTAGCATGAAAACACAAGGATATCATCTAACGTAAAATATGTTAAAATAATAAAATGTTCAAAAAATTGTGAGCCACGTGCAAAACATTTATTAGACAAGATCCAAATAGAATTTATAAAAAATTTATTAAAAATTTTAATGCTCAATTATTAATTAGCCAAAGGTCATTTGAGATGTGCAAGCCTTTCTATGTTAGAATCAACCAAGACCACACCACATGTTGTTGTAGGGTACATGTTTAATTTTCTATGCATTTTGATATTTTTCATCAAATACATTATACTTTAAATACTAAAAATATTATGTAGGAATGTATGGTGTTTTGCCCACCTAAAACATCAAGAGAATTAATCTAATGATTTTTCTATCAAATACCTAAGGGATAGTTTTTTTTGCCAATGTTTAGATGGAACATGTAACAGTTGTGGTGGTTTGTAAAATTTGAATATTTTTATACATGAAGAAATTTCACATGATTTTGGAAAGTAACTACTTGATTATAAGAAGTACAAATATATAAAGTATGTGTTAAAAGATGGAAAAGAATCATCAAGATGTGAGGTGGTTACAACAAAAGTTTTTGTAACTGATTTCATGTTTGAATTTAAGAAGAATATTATCTACCAATATGTAAGACATACACAAATCAAAATGGTTAGATAATTAATTAAAGATATGCAAGGATGACTTCCCATTTGGCACCATTGTTTTGGTTGTGGATTTTCATGAGAACTACACACAACCATGGAATGAGGTTCAATCCCAATACTATAATTCAATTCAAGTTGTAATTTTCATGCATATTAAATTCAAACATGCACCTAATATCACAAACAAAAACAAAAATATTTTGAGAGAGTACCACTTTTATACAAGTGATGATAGATTGCATTCTCTAGATTTTGTATAAGGTTTTTTTGATATATTTTAAAGTAATATGAATGCAAGAGAAATCATGTTTGATACACATTATATTTAGTTAGATAATTATGTAGGATAATTTAAAAATTATTGAATGTTTTCCTACTTAAGAAAAATGCATAAGAGGAATGGGGTTCAACATTTTTGGAGATTCTTTGAGGTTGGGCATGGAAAAGGGGAACATGATGGTGCAAGTGCATGTGTAGAAATAACTCTTAAAAAAGAGTAGAGAAAGCACAATGATGGTGCTAATTTGATCAATGTTGAAAGTATTTTGACTTGGTGGAATAATAAATTTTGTCATGGATCAGATAAATATTCTAATGTGAAAAGATTATTTGGTTAATAGAGGAAAAATACAAGAAAATATATGAATATTATAGTACAACACCTAGATCAAATGTTTTCCACTCCAATCAAATCTCAAATTCTAGTTCATAGACTATTTATACTAAGAATATAACATGATTTTATTTAGGGTGTATGTAATTTAATTGGCATGAATGTGAGTCAAAAGAATACATTGATGAATAGTATTATAAATCCATAACACCTACAAAGAGTATCCATTCATTCTAATAATTGATGGATCATGAAAGGGCATCATCAATTAACTACGACCACATCTAAGATCTTGTGCAACCAGGTATAATTTATTTCTAATTTAAATGTAGCCTTAGTTCTATTAGTGATATCTTTATTTTTTCTTATATGTGCTTAAAGTATAATTTAAATGCAAGGCATGTTTTTGCAGTCATTACACCTAAGGATATAATGATGAAGGAACAAACTACTACTTTTGTCATTGTGTAGAGGCAAAAAAATAACAACAAATTTCATGGATGGATAAGATCTAGTTTATCCCACTTGATCTGTAGTGGTTAAAATAACTTGGCTTCATATATACTATCATAAAATAATAAAACAAGTGTTATTTTTGAAACACATAGGGTGGAGTTTCATTATTCAAATTTTCTTATCGCTATAAATATTCAAATGATCAAATAACATGGAAACCCTAAAAACAAATGTTTGTGGAAAGTTCATGAATCTGAGCATGAAATGATTATTGAAACACTTTAAAACATATATGATCCCAAAGGTACATTGGATTTAATTGGTAAGGTTAGTATGAACAATTCATCTTGTATTTCAAATTAATATAGTTAACATATTTGATTTACTTTATTTTAATTTTGAATTATTTTATTATTAAGTGTTTATATCTATTTAAATTTTTTACTAAAATTTTTAATGTAGGTTAGTGGCACCAGATGAGATTCCATATTCACATGGTTGGTGTCATGAGTAGCTAATATTATCTACTTGAAATAAAGACAAATGAAAAAATAATACATTCCTCTATGTGATCTAGTCATTACTCATCTAATTCAAAAAAGACTCTAGACAGACATTCATGTATTACTTTTGAGGTTATCTAACTTAAGTAGTAGGTTTCACACTGTTCTCTAAGTTTTTTTCTTATAAAAATACATAAATCATACTTATAACCTTAAAATGTCTATCCAAACATGTCTGTGAAGACCATTCATTGATTGGGCTAACTAGCCAGAAGATATACCCTGTACTAACAAGCTTTTATCCCTTTAAAAGAGATTTAGATGCAAGAAAAAACTCATTATTATGTCTCACCCATGTTGAGTGAGACATAATCCTCCTATATTTTCTTATAAAATGTGTTCATGTAAGTTTAGGATCTGATGGTTTATCACTATCCCTCACGATTCTCCTGCAACATGCAATGGAAGTCTAATTAATTTTCACACTCAAGGACAAGGAGATTCTCTCAAGGTATGCATATGATCAACTGCAAATTTCACTCTCAAGGCTTGATTAATACTGGACAAAGGACATTGTAACCTCAAAATTTTTATTTAAATGTGTCCATGAATATTGTTCATCACTTGGGATAATGAGCCAAAATATATGTCCCACATTGACAAGCTTTTATCCCTTTAAGAGAGATTTAGCTATGAGATAAAACTCATTGCCATGTCTACCCCATATCAAGTAAGAGAGAATATTCCTAAGGTTTCTTATAGGACTCATATATAGAAGTGTGTGAGCTAATATTTTATCTCTAGCCCTCATAGTTCTCCTACAATGCATGACAAAAATTTGTTGAGTTTGCACACTCAAGGATGATGAAATTATCTTAAGGAATACATATGGTTAAATGTAAAATTTTAATCCTAGGGCTTGGATGATAATATACAAGGGACTTTTTAGCCTTAAAACATCCATCTATATGTGTCCATGGATATTAATCATCGATTGGGATAATAATCTAGAAGAGATGCCCCTCATTGATAAATTTTTAGCTCTTTAAGAGCGATTTGGATGCAAGATAAAATTTGTTTCCATGTCTCACACATATTGAGTTAGAGAGAATCCTCCAAGATTTTCTTATATTAATCACCCATACAAGTATGAGAGCTAACGGTTCATCTCTAACACTCATGATTCTCCTACAACATGCGATGGAAGTTCACTCAATTTTCACACAAAGGGATGAGAAAATTATCTTAAGGGATGTGTCTGATCAATTACAAATTTCATTCCTAGAGCTTGATCAAGATTGGAAAATGGTTTTTTAGACTCAAAATGTCCATTAAGATGTGTTTTTGAAGATAGTTCATCAATTAGGATAATGATCTAGAAGATATGCCCCTAATTGATAAGCTTTTGGCCCTTTAAGAGAGATTTGGCTACAAGATAAAAATCATTATTATATCTCACCCATCTCGATTGAAAGAGAATCCTCTTATATTTTATTATAATACTTATTCATGAATGTGTGGAAGCTAACAGTTTGTATCTATCCCTCATGGTTCTCCTAAAATGTGTGATGGTAGTTCACTTAGTTTGCACACTTAAGGATGAGGAAATTCTCTTAAGGGATGCATCTGATCAACTACATATTTAACTATAGGAGCATGAATAAGAATATACAAGGGTTATTTTATTCTTAAAATTTCCATACATGTGTGTTTTCAAAGATGGTTCATGGATTGGGATAATGAGCCAGAAGATATGCCCCCCACTAACCATCTTTTGGCCTTTTAAGAGAGATTTAGTTGCGAGATAAAATGCATTGTCATGTCTTGCCCATGTTGATTTAAATATAATTATCTTGGAGTTTATTATATGACTCATCTATGCAGTGTGTGAGCTTATGATTCATCTCTATCCCTCGTGGTTATTTTTTAAGGTGAGATAAAAGTTTACTCAATTTGCACACTCAAGGACAAGGAGATTCTCTTATGGTATACATCTAATCAATTGCAACTTTCACTCCTAAATCTTGACCAAGATTGAATAATAGTCATTATATAATTAAAACACCCATTTGAATGTGTTCATAAAGATGGTTTGTCTACTGGGATAATGAGGCATAAGATATGGCCCACTGACAAGCTTTTGGCCCTTTAAGAGAGATTTGGATGTGAGAGAAAACTCTTTTTTATGTCTCACCCATGTCAAGTGAGAGATAATCCTCATAAGTTTTCTTATAGGACTCATCCATGTAAGTGTGTGAGTTAACAGTTCATCTCTAGCCTTCACAATTCTCTTATAATGTGTGATGAAAGCTCATTCAGTTTGCACACTTAAGGACAAGGAGATTCTCTTAAGGGATGCATCTGCTCATTTGCATATTTATCTCTGTAGCCTTGATAGATACTAAACAAGGTTGTTTTTATTAAAAAAATCCATCCTGATGTGTCCACAAATATGGTTCATTGATTTCGCTAATGAGCCAAAATATATGCCCCATTAACAAGATTTTGGCCCTTTAAGAGATATTTGGCTATGAGATAAAACTCATTATCATGTCTTGCTCATTTCCAGTGAGATATAATCCTCCTATATTTTCTTATAATACTCTTTCTTAAAAGTGTGGGAGATGATGATTTATCTCTATTCCTCACAGTTCTCTTATAACATGCAATAAAAGTTTGCTTAGTTTGCACACTTAGGGATGAGGAGATTCTCTTAAGGGATGCATCTAGTCAGCTAAAAATTTCACTTTTAGGGATTTAGTGAGACTATACAAAGGTTTTTTTATCCTTAAAACATCCATCCAAATGTGTGCATGAAGATGGTTCATCGATTGGGCTAACAATCCAGAAGATATGCCACCATTGATAATTTTTTAGCCCTTTAAGAGAGATTTGGATGTAATATAATACTCATTGCTATGTCTTTCTCATGTTAAGTTATAGATAATCCTATTATGGTTTATTATAGGACTTGTCTATGAAAGTTTGTAAACTAACCTTTCATCTCTATCCCTCATGATTATCCTGCAATGTACAATAGTTCACTCAGTTTGCACACTCAAGAATGAGGAGTTTCTCTTAAGGGGTGCATTTGATCAACTACAAATTTTTCTTATGGGGATTGACTAAGATTAGATAATAGGTTTTATAGCCTTAAAATACCCATCAAGATGTGTTATTAAATATGGTTCATTTATTGGGATAATGATCTAGAAGATATGCCCCCACTAACAAGCTTTTGGCCCTTTAAGAGAGATTTAGCTATGAGATAAAAAAATTCTCATGTCTCACCCATGTTGAGTGAGAAATAATCCTCCTGGTTACTTATATTAATTGTCCCTGTAAGTGTGGGATATGAATTTTTGTCTCTATCCTTCACAGTTCTCCTATAACTCACAACAAGAGTTCACTTAGTTTGCACACTCAAGAATGAGGAGATTCTCTTAAGGGATGCATTTAGTCAACTGTAAATTTCAATCTTAGGGCTTAAATGAGACCAAAAAATGGAATTTATAGCCTTAAAACATTCATCTATATGTGTCTATGAATATGGTTCATCAATTGGACTAATGAGCTATAAGATATGCCCTACTTACAATATTTTGGCCCTTTAAGAGAGATTTGGCTGTGAAAGAAAACTCAATATCATGTCTCATCTATGTTGAGTGAGAGAGAATCATCTTGGTGTTCATTATAGGACTCATCCATGCATGCTTTGGAGCTTATGTTTTATCCCTATCCCTCATGGTTCTCCTGTAATGTATGATGGAATTTCACTAAGTTTGCACACTTAAAGATGAGGATATTCTCATAAGGTATGTGTCTGGTCAACTACAAATTTTAGTCTGAATGCTTAACTGAGACTAGGCAATGGAAGTTATATCCTTAAAACTTCCATCTAGATGTATCCATGAAGATAGTTCATTTATTACACTAATGCACCATAAGATATGCCCCCCAATTACAATTTTTTGGCCCTTTAAGAGAGATTTGGCTGCAAGAGAAAACTCATTTTCATATATTACCTATGTCAAGTGGGAGAGACTCATCCTGGCATTGCTTATATAAATCATATATTCAAGTATGGTAGCTGATGTTTTTTCTGTAACTCTCATGGTTCTCCTAAAACCATGATGTAAGTTTACTCAATTTGCATACTCAAGGATGAGGATATATTCTTAAGGGATATGCCTAGTCAATTGTAAATTTCACTCCCAAGACTTGATCAAGACTATAAAATGGTTATTATAAGCTTAAAACATCCATCTAGACATGTCCAAGAAGATGGTTTTTTGATTGGGCTTGTAATCCAGAAGATATACTCCCCATTGATAAATTTTTATCCCTTTAAGAGAGATTTAACTACAAAAGAAAACTCAATGTCTTGTATTGCCCATGTTGAGTGAGAGAGAGTCCTTATGGGGTTGCTTATAAAACTCATCTATGTAAGTGTGGGATCCAATGGCTCATCTCTATCCCTCATGGTTCTCTTATAATGCATTACTAAATTTTACTCAGGGATGAGGAGATTCTCTTAAGGGATACATCTGGTTAACTACAACTTTCACTCCCATAGCTCGATTAAGATTGAACAAGGGCCACTATATCCTTAAAATATCCATATAGATGTGTCAACACATATGGTTCATCGATTGGTCTAATGATAAAACATATGTTCCCCATTGGCCAGCTTATTATCATGTCTTATTAGTGTCAAGTTAGAGAGAATCCTCCTAGGGTTAATTAGAGGACTCATTCATGTAAGTGTGGGAAATGACAACTCATATTTATCCTTCATAGTTATCCTAATATGCATGATAAAAATTGGCTTAGTTTTCACACTCAGGGATTAGGAGATTATCTTTAGAGATGGATCTAGTCAACTACAACTTTCCCTTCTAGGGCTTGACCGAGACTAAATAAGGGTCATTCTAGCATTAAAACACCCATATATACATTCCCACATAGATTATTTGTTGATTGGGATAATGAACTATAATATATTCCCCCTATTGACCAAGTTTAGGTCTATTATAAGAGATTTAGCTATGAAAAATACTCATTGTCGTGTCTTGCCCATGTTGATTTATAGATAATCCTCTTAGGGTTTCTTAGAGGACTCATCCATTCAAGTGTGGGATATAATGGCTTGTATCTATCCCTCATAGTTATCCTATAATATGTGACCTAATTTCACTCAGTTTGTACACTCAAGGATGAAGAGATTCTCTTAAGGGATGTGTCTAGTCTACTGCAACTTTCACTCTTGGGGCCCGACCAAGACTATATAAGGTACATTATATCCTTAAATTATAGCTCACCATACATTTGTAAAATGGTGTCCCCTAGTTCCCCTCCAGGTTTCATCATGTTACACTCATTAATTTCCAAGTTGTGCTCCTTTTTGGGAATCTTGGCAAGGTTTTGACTATGTGTTCAGGTCTAAAGACATGGAAACTGATATATCTCCCTCTATAATCACTCAATAATATCAAAACTTTTCACACACCTAGTAGATGATGGCCCCTAAATCCCCTCAAAATTTCATGAAGTTTGGATATATAAATCAAAAGATATCAATCATCAAGGATTGATTAATCCCTCCATCATTTATCAAAGCTAGGCATTCTCTTGACTCATAAGCTCAAGTATGCTCTTACAGAGACAATATTAGTAAATATATCTCAAGTATGAATTCCCTCCAATACTGATAATTTTAATTTTTAAATGATTCTTTTGTAAATATATGAATAAATTCAAATGTATAAGGATTGTAATGAGTTGTAAAGAGTGTGTCAGTGGTCTAGGACATAGATAGGGGTCTTATAGACTTTCTTAAGTGTCATATTCATCTTTAAAACCTAAAATAAAGCAAAAGTAACAAACACCATTCATGATAAGTCATTTTATATCTTTGTTTTGAGCGGTTGGAGGAGGATATTAACAAAAAATTGAGCACTCTACGCTTGGCAAAGATTTCACCTACCTGATATGCATTAAATTAATTAAGAGGGAGATGTTGAAGACCTTCAACAAGCATAAAAGGACAAAATTATCATCACTAGAGGGACTAATGAAGGGTCTATAGTCCAAAACAGAGGTCTATTTATTGTTAAAATCTAATTATTATAATTAAAGATCTAGTTTTATCTAAATCATGTGTGTCCACATTGTTATTTTATGCATTAAAGATATTTAATTCAACTTGTAGTGATTTTATCCATAAATCAAAGTTCATGTGCTTGAAACCCCTCTATAACCTATTTGTTTACATGTCAATAGTGCTTATAATCAATTTTAGTATGTATGAAACTTTTCATGAGATTGGTTTAAGGTTTGGAGAAGTTTAGGAAGGTATTTAATACCATGCTATAAGTGTTAGAAAGATTAGATAACTTTTAGGTTTTATGAATAATCCTTAACTAGCTATTGGGTCTTTATAAGCCTGTGAAACCCTAGAATATGATTTTCTTCATAAAAAGGTCCATGACTTTAGATTCAACTAGTGAAACATCCCAAAAAAATTCATGAGGTTCATAAATGGTGTTTGAAAACTAATACATATGTTTCCAAGATGAAAGAATCCTTGTGGAGAGAGAAATCAATGATTATGTTTTATGTTCTAATAGGTGCTCATTGAGAGAGATTGAAAAAGGGAAGATTTGATTGTTTAACTTATTTTTTTATTTTAAAGCTTATAGATAATATTTATGTTGTTGTGAGGTCATTATAAATTGATTTAGAAGATTATCCAACTAATTTGGTAATCATATTGAGACAAGTCCTTTCTATGAAGGCAGATTAGGCCTAGAAGAGGCTTAAGACAAAAAAGGGGAGATTTGGATTGTTTTTGTATTGTATAAAGGTTTTTCAAATTTTTATGAAATTTTTACACACTTTTGAAAGATATATCAATCCATTTTTTTCTTGTATTGAGACAAAACTAGTTAATAGTTTGAATTAGGCCTACATAGGCCTAAAAGAGCAAAATTATCTTGAGATTATCTCTTTTAAGAAACCAATAGACTAAATATTGGTTTCCTAATAATATGAGTAATCTATAACTATTTAAATATCATTCAAATGGATATTAAGAAAATCTAAGACCTAAAACATTTGTTCATGTTTAAGATTTGCATTAAGAAACACCAATGGTTAGATCTAAAACATGAATAAATGTTTAAGATCTAACCGTTAGTGTTTATAATTAGTTCTTTAGGATAGTTTAAAGACATTTATGAGTTATATCCTTGATTTTCAGTCTTTCATATGACTTGTTAGTTGTTTAAACCAAGAGAGTGGTATTTTGTCAAAAGTGTCTCAGTCAATATTCAAAGTAACAATTATGATAAAAGTTGTAGACTTCTTAGATAATATTGGAGTGAATTTGATCCTTTTTACATCACTTGAGGAGTGAGGTGATTCTCTTAAAATCTATTAGTTCTCTCTAAACATGTGCATGACCTTATACTCTTTATATGGTTTCACCAACTCCACTAGAGTTATTATAAATTCTATTTGATATTCCTCAACTCATATCTCATCTTTTAAAACTTTTATTATCAGTCTCATATCCTTTTAGCAAATTTTTATTCATAGGATTTATATTTAGGCCTATACTCAGTTCACTTGACAATATCTCATACTATGGGTTTAATGACTTTAATTTACACCATTTAGGTTTCTCACACAACCTACTATACTTCCTTTTAAGCTCAAACACTCTAAAACATGGATGTAGGGTTTATTCACTCCTTATGGAATCATAAATTCTCATTTTTGACAATCACATAAATATATCATAATATAGACTCCTTAATATTTAATCTTATGGAACTCACCAGTACTTGAAATCATTATCCACACACTCAAAACATTATATTATACCTTCATACAAGTTTTTAGGTAATGAAATGTTATTGCACATAATAAAACTTATTATACCTTCATACCCTCATATAATATGTTATTGCACATAATGATATCCCTCCTTTATATAAAAAATTACTCATACTACTCATGCATATTTTGGATAAATTGATGAATTTGATATGCAAATCCAAATAGATATGTAATGAAATGTAAATGAAACAATTAAATAGTAAATATCACATGTAAATGTAATATATATGTAATGATGCAGCACCTAACTTAAAGTAAAATGTGGATTTTTTTAGCTCCATATGAATCAATAATGATCACTAACCAATAATATGTGTAAACATTAAATGATCAAAATAAAAATATGCAAAGATAAAAGAAACTTATTTTTTGAATAGTATATATGTTTATATGTAAATTTTTATGTCATAATGATTTAAATAATAGGACATATATCAATAAAAAGCATATACCATAACATGTACATATACAAAATTCACCACATAACCATATAATGTGGGCCATATTAGCATACAACATCGATTGTTCCTACAACTAGACCCCTAACATAATAACTAGCTCTCTTGCTCCTCATTATCTCCAAATAAATTGCACTTTATTGCCATAGATATAGATCCAAGGGTGTTGGATGCCTCAATATTAGGAGATACTCTCTTTTTATCATGTGAGTCATCAATTATTATATCCACAACCTCCGAAAATTATCATGTCTTCAAAACATATGAAATATAAAAGTTGGTGTATTAAAATTATATGTTGAAAATGAAATTTTTCTCATAATTTTTTTTTTGTAAAATGATTCTAGACTCATTGTATTCCACTTAAATGGTTGTCTAGGGTTGTAAGATCACATATACACCTATGATGGATAACCCTATGGAGCATACATATATAGTTACATTTATATGTACATACATTTATGTAAATATGACATAGAATATCATTACTTAAAGCTAAAAAAACAATTTTAGTATGTGTTCTCACTAGACTTTGTCTCTGAATCATGCTCTGTTGTGGAGGTAGTGGATCCTTAGATGTAATTTCAACATTAGACAAACCTTGTTGTTGTCTATGAGGGGTGCCCATAGAATCCCTCATCATCTATAAAACTTATAAATGAATAATGTGTGAATCCACTAAGCATGATAAAAAATCTATGACTATAATATATATCTTAAAACATTTTTTTTTCAAGGGATATTAAATATACATGAAAGAATATGTAATTTGAAAGTTTCCAAACTTGAGTATAGGGTACACTAATGCCAATTTTATCATGTACAATAGAATTAAGGCCTGTTGAGTTACCCTTAATATCACTAATCATCTATTTAAGTAACAAATAAAAAGTTCAATCAAATAAATTAGTCAATCAAGTAAACGCATACTAGACAATAAACTTAATATGAAATTTTAAAAACATAAATAAATTATAATTAAAGTTAAACCTATGTATTAAATATAAATAGTGAAGTAGATAACTCCTATAGATCAAGTTGACATGTCTTGAGAGGAATTGGTGAAACTACTACAACTAGCATATTGTTTGGCATGTTAGTGTCATGAGTTGGTAAATCATCTATAGGTGACATATGATCTAGAATTCTAATTTACAGAGGTCTTGAATAAAATATTAAAAAAATACACTCAGGCATCATGGTGTCCTAAGGTACTGAATGAGTTATATTTATAATATAATGACAAGTAATAGTACACTACATAAATGTAGGTCTAATCTACATAAATGTAGTTTGTATATGGCGTACCTAAATAGGAGGTCCCATACACTTCCTCCCACATGATGTGAAATGATGTAAATGAACTATAACATGAGTAGGAGGAGGGACACTATCACCAATACCACTACCACCAAAACCACCAACACCACTACCAATATTGTAAATACCACTACCACTAATGCCACTAACACCACTACCACTAGCACCAATACCACTAATAGACATCTCACCACTTATAGGCTAATTAAAATTCCTCAATATATGTATACCATGGTCAATCATAACTTGTGGTAGACTAATAACCACCTCAAGAGTCTCCATATGTAAGGTACGATGTAACATTTTAAGGATGGAATCACGTATTATTGTATGTTTGTTTCTCTAAACTTGGTTAGGATAGTTTTCGTCTCACTTGGCACCAAGGCTATAAAATGAAGACCCACCTCCCCTACCTTAAGAGGCCTTCATGTCAAAATAATTTGGAATTTCTTATAGCATAAACTCACAATAAAGTTTTCTTAAAAAGTATAATGGAACCTCATTATTGTTGCATGGAGGCTCATCAAACACCTTCCACAACCTATCCAAAAAGTTATTTTTTCCCCCTCATGAGCACACCAATCTATACTAATATGTTTACAATTTGATAGTCGTGATTGGTTATTTCCAAGCTTAACAAATAAATTAAACTCTTCTTATTTTATTATTATTTTTATTAACATCCTCATATGATAATTTATCCAAAAAAAAAGTTTCAAGACCTCTCTTAAATGCAACATTGCATCGAGTTATGAAGTTACATTTCCCACTTCATTAAAAACAATTTCTAGTGTATTGACAAGTGAATTTCATGCACTATTAGCTAATGAGTGGCACAAACCATTGATGATTATTTTTAATTATTGTCATTTTTCATTGTATTGTTTATATAATTCAACTTCTTGTGAAAAATAAAATTATTTAGGGTCTTGTTCTACATTTTATTCATGCAATGGGTCCATAATTCAATTATGAATTTAGACTTATAGAAATACAATCTTTTTAGGCAATGTAAGATAATCTAATACAAATATAGTTGTAAAACCATAAGTACATAAATAAATAAATATAAATGGAAAATTTTAAATTTAAAAATCAACATACTGAGATAGTAACCAAAATGTCAAATCCTATTGGTAGAATGCACATTAATAAAATGCATGTGGAATATCAAACCCTTTAAAAAAACTGAAACCTATAGAAAAGTGCCATGTGTTTAAGCTTCAAATGGGAGAGAAATAGAAATAAAATAAAGGGTGTATGCCATTATAGCTTTACAAAGAGTGTACACCCTTTAGGCTCGAGCATATACCCTTTATAAAGGGCATATGCCCTTTTCAAAGAGTGTATGCCTTTATAAAGGGAATACACCCTTTAGGTTTAAGAGTCAAGCCTAAACTTATTAAATTTAAAATAAATGGTGTACTCCCTTTGAAAACAAAATCACAAAGTTGGGAGATGTAACCTTTTTTGTTCCCCAACTTTGTGCATCGACCCATTTATCTATATGTATTTATCTATTTTCATTTTTCATCACTAGAAACATACAATGTATTTATTTCATGTGATTTATGATAACTAAAAACATACACAAAGATACATACAATGTTTTCATAGTCCATATAGCTAACTACCTATCATCTGTAAAGCTAAATTATACACCATGAGGGATATAAATGTGAAGTAGACCATTAATTTATTTTTATTTTTTATTTTTTATTATAAAATTATGTGTCAATATATACACTGCCATACAGAGGACATAGTCAATATATTGATGCAATTTGGGTCAATTTGAGCCCATGAAACTAGATTCAACTATATAAGATGTGATTTTAGGTTCAACCAACCCCAACTTCATTATATAATGAACCAATGAGTTGATTATTTCAATGATTGAGACAATTAGGGCCAATATGAACCCCTTGAACCTAATTAAAATTATAGGATGTGATTTAGAGCTAAAATTAGCTTTGATTTCATGACATATTGAGCTAATTAGATAATTGGTGTAATCAGTGATTTAATTTGGGTGAAATTGAGCTCTTTGAACCTAATTTTTACTATATAAGATGTAATTTTGGGTTCAATCAACCTTAATTTCATAATAAAATAAACCAAATAGTCAATTAATTCAATAAAAAAAGGCAATTGGGGAAATTTTGAACCCTTAAACTTAACTATAATTATAGAATGTTATTAAGAGCTCAATTGGCCCAAATTTCATCAAATAATGAACCAAAGAATCATTTGGTTCAATGATAGACATAATTTTGACTATATAGGATGTGGTTTGGACCTCAATCAACTCCAATGTCATCACATAATGAACAAAATAGTTTATTGGTTCAATTATGGAGTTAATTAGGGTGAATCTAAGCCCCTTGAACCTAACTATGACTATCTAATATGATTTGAGGCTAAATTAGCTTTGATTTCATCATAGATTGAACCAATTAGTCAATTGGTATAATTAATGATGTGAATTGGGAAAACTTGAGCCATGTGAACCAAATTTCAATTGTATATGATGTGATTTCCTGCTCAATTGATCCAAAGTTAATCACAAAATATGAACTAAATAGTCAATTCATTTAATTAGAGAGGCAATTGAGGCTAATTTGAGCCTTTTGAACCTAATTACGAGAGTAAGATATGATTTGGGGATAAATTAGCTCTGATCCTATCATCAAGTGATCCAATAAATCAAGTGGTGTAATTATAGACATTATTTGGGCCTAATTAAGGCCTATAAACCTAATTTATGGCTCAATTGATTGTATAGGATGTAATTTGTGGCTTAATCAAATCTAATTTTATCACAAATGTAATCATAGAGGTAATTGGGGCTAATTTAAGCCCCTTAAACCTATATATGATGATAGGATGTGATTTGGGCCAAATTGAGCCATGTGAAGCCAATTTCAACTGTATAAGATGTGATTTGGGCATCAACCAACCCCAATGGCATGACATATTAACTCAAATAGTCAATTACCTCAATCACAAATGAAAATGGATCCAATTTGAGTCCTTTCAACCTAATTGTGACTAAATGATTTGATTGGTGGCTTGACTATCCCTACATGTATCACAGATTGACCTAATTAGTCAATTGGTGTAATCAGTCATACGATTCATCAGAATTAAGCCCCTTTCAAACCTAATTTTGACTGCATAAGATGTAATATGAGACTCAATTGGCACCAATTTTATCATTGAAAGAACCAAATAATTTATTGGTTCAATAAAAAATTAAATTGGGTTTAATTTGAGCCCCTTAAATCTAACTGTGAGATTAGGATGTGATTTGGGTCTAAATTAGCTCTAATTCCATCATGAATTGATCTAATTAGTCAATTGATACAATTAGAGACATTATTTAGGCCTAATTAAGCCCCATGAACCTAATGTATGTCTCAATCTATTGTATAAAATGAAATTTATGGCTTAATTGACTCTAATTTTATCACAAATGCAATCATAGAGGTAATTGGATCTAATCTAAGTGCCTTGAACCTAACTACGACTATAGGATGTGATTTGGGCCAAATTGAGCCATGTGAACCTAATTTCAACTGTATAAGATGTGATTTAGGTATCAATCAACACAATCCCATGACATAATAAACCAAATAGTCAACTTCCTCAATTATAGAGGTAATTAAGGCCAATTTGAGTCCCTTCAGCCTAACTACAACTATATGATTTGATTGAGGGCTGAATTATCCCTAGTTTTATCATAGATTGATCCAATTAGTTGATTGGTGCAATTAGTGACATGATTTAGGCCAAATTAATCCCAAATTGATTATATAGGATGTAATTTATGGTTAAACAACCCTAGTTTTATAAAAAAATTGAAGCAATTATAAGTAAATAAATAAAAGGTATAAAGAAACCCTTGAACAAAAGGTATAAAGAATAATTAAACATATGGTATAAAAACATTTATATAAAAATGTGTACGTTTTCCTTGTATTACCAATATAATGTTTTCTCCAACATTAATATTTTACATATTTTGATATTTCTAGCACCATTGTTATTCTCTACATCAATTTGTGCCCTGCATAGTGGAAGACAAAAGTTATCAATTTTTTTCTATTCTCACCCTCAAACACTATGAACTTTATTTGATAATGGGTGATGTATTTCATTATAAAGTAAGGAGAAATTTAAATCACAGAATTTTAGAGCAATTACAAGTGTTGAGAGAAAAACAAAGGGTATGAATGCAAATATTTCATTCAAGACAATGTACATATACCATCCCCAATGAACCAAATGTTATGGATAATGATGAAATGAATGATTATGATGAATATTTACCTAAAATCAAAAATTATGTTGCGAGTCCATATTCAAATTATGAAGTTTTTAATTTTGGTGATGATGATAATATGCATGATGATTTTACCCATAAAAATGTATAGAATTACATGGAAACACAAAATGGTAAAAGTAACAATGAAAAAAATTCCATGGAAACACTGAATAGTGAAAGTAATAATCAAGTAAATGATACAAGGACATAAAATGAAAGTACTAGCATTGAATATAACAATATGAAAACAACAAATCAATAAATTATACCATTAGTAACACCTTTCAAGATTTTGCATAGAATGCCCATATGCTTAATTGAAGTTTATCAAAACATTTTGAATCCAATGCCTAAATAAATTTTTGACTACCATTCAAGAAGAAAAGCATAAATAATTTGGGATAAATACTTTTAAAAATTAAATGATACTCAAAGATGTCAATTTTTTTCATTGATGTAATTACTTAAGATGATACTTAAAATGCACATTTTAGGACTAAGAACATCTAATATTGATGGTGAAAATAAGCCAATTTTTAAATATCTACATGATGCATACCATACTGTAGGTGTGGAAAGATGCACCAAAGACAGTAATGTTTCCCAATGCATAATTAAAACTTGTATATTAAGTGGTAGAGCAAAGATAAAATGCATGATTAGAAAAACAAGTATAACACTGAATATAGACATAAAAACACTAATTAAAGTAATTTGGATACCTAAAATACTTGATGATTCCAATAACAATGAGTTTAGGGAATTATTTGTTATACTTCCACAAAAATACATGGTTATAGCTGATGCTCTCAAAGATTAATTTGTACAATTTTTCAAAGACAACACGAGGGTTTCACACAATATAAGAGATGTAGTGAAAACAATAGTTGGTTCTCATATCCATGAATCGCATCTTAAATATTTTTTGGATATAACCTAAACAAAAGTGTACTATAAAGTTTTATAAAAAGATTCACAAATTTATATTAGACAAATATATTTATGATTTGGCCAAACCCTTCTATGTTAAAATAAATCACACATGTACCATTTGTTGTTTAGGCAACATGTTGAATTTTTAATGCATTATGATGTTTTTCATCATGTATATTTTACTTTACATATTGAAAACATTTTGTATAAGTGTGGCATGTAATTTACACCAAAATTAGGAAGATAATTTAATCCAACCATTTTTTGTGAACGACCAGAAGGACAATTTTTTATAGTAAAGCATGTTTGGATGTAACTTACAACATTTATGGTGGATTTCCAAAATTGCATATATGAGGAGAGTACAATTGGAATTGGACAAGAATTAGTTAATTTTAGTAAATATAAATATGTGACATATCAATTAAAATATCGTAAGGAATCTAAAAGGTGTGAGATTTTTAAAAAAATAAATACCTATTTCAAAAATTATGGTCAAATTCAGGGAGGAAATGTTTTATGAGTATGCAAGGTATAAACATAGAGCTAGATGGCTATATGAAACATTCAAATTAAGCAAGGACACATTCCCACTTGGTTATATTATTTCATTAGTCAACTTTTCTTAGAATTACACATTCCAACCACAAATGGAGGTTCAGTCATAGTAATAGAACTTGGTACATGTTTCCATTTCTTATGGCATGTTAGGCGTATCATTTTTATGTCATTGATGATCTATCACATTCTAAAGAGTATATGCAAGGCTATTTTTAGATTTTCTATGAAAACTTGATTGAGAGGAACATTACTTTCAATCAGCATTATATTTGGTCAGACAATTGTACATCACAATTAAAAAATACATGGATGTTTAACTTGTTAATAATGATGCATGTTAGAATTGGTGTAAAACATATTTGGATTTTCATTGAGGCTAGGCATATAAAATGGGAGCATGATAGTGTCAAAGCATGTGTGAAAAGATCCATTGTAAAAAAGGAGTTGAAGTTAGAAGATGGTGTTGATTTCACTGATGCAAAAAAAACTATTGGTGTAATGATAAAATGGTTTATTGTGCTCAAGCAAACTTTAGTGTTCATATATATTTTGAGTTAATACAGAAAGAACAATTAACAAGGTATGAGGATTGTATGACTGTAACAAAATCAAATGAGCTTCACTCATTCCATATCTCAAATGCAGCTTCTTGGATAGTTCATAAAAGGCACATGGCATGTTTTTGTTCTGCATGCATGGACTTTGTTAAGAATAAGTGTGAGTCACAAGAGTGGGTGGATGAATAGAGTTTTCAACCTCTAAGTCCAACTGACACATGTCAAGTTATACCAACATTACAAATTACATATATGACATCATCACATGACTTTGACCATGTCTTTGATCTAGTGTAATACGGTACAATGTTAATCATTATATACTAAATTCTCATTATCTATTAACATTATTATTAAAAAATTGATTTATTTTATGATGAAGGGAATGTTTTTGTAGCTATTTTAGGTGAGGACAATGAAGAGGGAATAAATTACTACTTTTTTCAGTGTGTAAAGGAAAAAAACAAACTGACTTCCTTAGTCATAGATGGGGAAAACATTGACGATCCCACTAGGTCTATGGTAGTTATTATAATTTGGCTTTGACAATATCCTATTATAAATTTAGATGTCTAGTTGTTTGAAGACTGTGAAATACATAGGAAGATATTAAACTATGCAAATTTGGTTATTGTAACAAATTTTGAATTGCTCAAATATCAAGGGATGACATTAAACAATAATCTATGGAAATTTTGTGGGTTGGACCATGAAGCCATTCTTGTTACTCTCAAGAGTATAATAGATCTTATTGATTCGTTGGTTTGAAATTCTATGGTACGTTGAGTTCCCAAATGTAAATGTATTTAATTTCATCAAAATTTATTTATTTAGTAGATAGTACTTACACATTTCAATTTAATTGCATACTAACATATATTTTTTAGGTTAGTGGATCCAAATAAGCTTCCACATTCATGTAGTTGGCACTATTACTAAAAAAATATCATATTCTTAAAACTAAAATAAGATTAATAAAATCTCAAAAGAAGGTTGGTACAATTATTTTATAATTCCAAATTTTGTTGAAGCCAAAATGGGCACATTGTCTCCTAACTAGGTGGCTTCAAAGTTAGTGGTCTTGGGAACATTGTGATTTGCCTATACAAACATATTGAAAGTGATGGATTTTCAAGGGGAGGTCTCATAATTAGAAATTTCAGTTAAAGGACAAGAATTTATCTCATGACTATATAAAAATTACATTTCAGCACTATTTAGTAAAGTGTGTGCCACATATTTGTATCTTATGTTCGATCATCATACTCTGAGGTGAAAGTAAAGGGATTAAAAACATGCATGAAGGTTCTTTTGGTTTATGTAAATTACCTATGGTTTTTATTTTATGTGCATCCAAATTTCACCTAAAATCATAATTTTATCGTATTGGGAAGGAGGTTATTGAGGCTAGAATGGTACTTTATCTCCTAACCCAGTGTGATCAGAGGCCAAGAACATGGTACTAGAAATTATTTACCACCTGAAACATGGTGATGATGCCATTTTTTAGTCATGAATCATAAAAGGTGGAGATATCTAATTATGGCTTCAGTGTTGACAATATTTGTTGTCAATGTTTTCATGTTCTAGAATAATTTCAAAAACATGTATCTAGGTGGCTTTGAAGGTCATGGTAATGGGAACATGTGTTATTTTACCATCCAAAAATTTCTAAAGTTATTTATTTGTTAAGGGAGGCCCCAAAAGTGAAAATATTAGTTGGAGGACAAGAACTTGTCTCTTGACTACATAAAAATTAAGTTTTAACACTGGTAAGTAAATTGTATACCAAATATTCATCTATTTGTTCAATCGATATGCTATGGGATGAAAATATATGGACTTAACATGCACATGAAGTTTATTTTGGTTCATGTAAATAACTTACTATTTTCTTTATGCATAACTAAATTTCTCCTATTAATTATAATTTTATCGTATTGGAAGAACATTCTTGAGGATAGAAAAATTACTCCCTCTCTGAACTAGGCATGATAAAAGACCCAAAAAATGGTCCTAGATGTTATTCACTAGCCCTGATATGGTGATGATGTTAGTTTTCATCCATAAAGCACTAGAGTTGGATATCTCTAACAGTGGTTTGAACATAGAGATAGGAATTTGGCCATTTATACAGATGCATTTCTTAAGTTTGGGACATTAAATATTAATGTTAGTACTATGTAACCCTAGAAAGGCTGATGTTAGGATTGTTATCACTTAACACATTGATTTTAAATTTTAGTCAATGCATAATGATCCTAGTTATTAGGGTGCTTACCACAATGGTGCCCATATTCAAACCAAATGGGATACCCTTTGTTATTGGTGTAAGCCTACCTTAGTGAACTACTTTGAATTCACTTTCATCAAATTATATCACTTATTTCCAATAGAGTTATGATCATCTATAAAGATTAAAACCCAACCTATGTTTTGACCACTGATCAACGATAAATTTGTCAATAAGAGACTGGTTCAAAATTTTATTATTATTTTATTTGGTCTTGATACAAATTAGAAGTATTGATAACTCTATGGATGGAACTTAAATAGATATTTAATGCATCAAAAGATGATAACATTCAAGAAATGTAGAGATGCCAATTTAAACCTTTTTTCTAATACATCATTAAATTGTGACTACATGGGTGGCATATAAGATAAATTGTTTGATAGGAGGATAAATTGTTTGATAGGAGGATAAATTGTTTGACATGTTATAACCATAAAGAAGGGTCAACCAAGTAGTGGTAGCGAGTCATCCAATCCCATTATATGTTATCAACCATTCAACTAACAAATTTTCCTTTCCCAAAAACCACATGTTGTGATTTTCATCCAATTCTCATTCCCAAATTCTTTCCTACTTTTTCTCAACAAATAGTTCAAAATTATACTAATCTAGCTTGGCCAAATCTAGATCCATTATGTCTCAGTCCCCACATGGCAATGACCTTGGGGAACAATAGTAGAGTCAAATCTCTATTGGAGATAACTAATTTTCATTTTAGACTATTCAGGTACCTATTTTATTTATTCTTTCTCATGTTTATTTCTTGGGCTTTTTTCAACCACTATTGGTGCCTATAGAGGTAACTCACTCATTTTGTTATTTGACAAAAAAATGCATTTAGTTGTAAATCATTATTAATTAGTAATTTATTCAATTATATTACATTCACTCTTTACATGATTGATTTTTATTTAGGATTTTATTGAGTACATTGAATTTGTAAAATGATTTTTTGATGACAGTGATTTTTTTAACATGTTACAAGAATAAAATATTAAAGATGATCATATTTAAATATATCCATACAACTATCAAATTTAATTTTTAAATAATAATGTGGGTTTAATTTTACATAGAAAGATGATTACTATGAAATGTGAATACACACAGACCAAGTAGTAGTAGCAATCATCCAATCCCATTGTATTTTCTCAGCTACTCAACCAATAAATTTTCCTTTCCTAACAACCAAAAGTTATTATTTCCATATAGTTCTCATTCCCAAATTATCACCTAATTTTCCTTAATAAATGGTTCACAATTATACTCATCTGATTGGCTAAATCTGTCCATTGTGTCTCATTCCCCATAGGACAATGACCTTGGGGCACAATAATAGATTCAAAGCTCTTTTGAAAATAATTGATTTGAATTTTAGACAATTCAACTATCTATTTTATTATTTTTTCTCATGTATGTTGGCTGGCCTTTTTGTCATCCACAATTGGTGCCTATAGAGGTAACTCACTCATTTTTTATTTGACAAGCAATTGTATTTAGCTCTAAATTATTATTATTTGGTAATGTATTTAATTATATTGCATACACTCTTTGCATGATTACTTTTCATTTAGGATTTTATTGATTACACTAAATTAATAGAATTGTTTTTTTTATGACAGTGATTTTTATAACCTTATACAAGAATGAAATATTAAAGATGGTCATATTTAAATATGACCATATAACCATCAAATCTAATTATGAAATAATAATTTGGGCCAAATTATATGTAAAATGATGATCACTACAAAATGTGAACATATGTATGTATGTATGTATGTATGTAATCTATAAAGGAATAAAATTATGAACACAATATAATGTTGGGTCAATGTCATATAGGTATACAATATAAAAAAGGTGTATATTTTTCATATAGGCATACAACAAAGTACATTATGTAAGACATATCCTACTCATCAAAAACCCTCCCTTTGTTTACCTTTCTCATAGAAGGCTCTCCCTCAAATGTCTTGATCATATATAGAGATCCATCAAATGCCTTAGATTCCTCCAAGATCTGATTGTGAGTCCTTTTACGCTCATAGTTCGCTTGTATCTGAACCTATTCATATACATATATTGTTATAACATACTACTCATGTAACTAAGTTCAAAATTTAATTTTAAAATGATATAAAAACTATTTAAACATGTACTTACTATAATCTTAGGGTCATGCTCAATTTGAATCTAACACTTAGTAGGGTCAATGGCAGGTTGAGCCTCACACACATGAGTTTGAGAGGGAGAAACAACATGATATGGTCCCCTACTAATCATCTCAAAGGGGATATAAAACATCATTAGATAACCCTACATAGATAATACATTCATGTTATTTATATTTGCACAAGTATAAAATAAATTTACTAAAAAACCTATATTTATAATTCAACAATACAAGTTATCATACCTTAGTGAGTTGTGCAGATGAAATCATAGAAGCAATGCCTATGTTTGTTCTCACTCGTATAGATGGAGGATTGTCCACTGTGATCAACAATTAGATAGACAAAATATGATTATTAATTTAACATATCTATATAAATAAATACATGTACACTAAGTATAATATTAATGAAAAATTACCTCTATATATGTATACATTGGTTGAGTAACAACAACATATGCATTAGTAGACAACCCACATTCTGGATATGAAAATGATGGGACCGTATCCTCTTAAAACATTAGAAAATTACATATCTATTATTGAATTTTCTATGTAAATTAATTATTGCCTTTTAAATATAAATATATCTAAAATTTAAATTTCCAAATATATTATTAATTTGTATTCTATTTTTTCTATAACATGTCAAATATATAAGATACATGCATAGGTGATGTCCATGTGTCACACCAATGTGTGTGCCAAAAATTTGTCAATCATAACCATAACATATATCCCCCTAGAAGCACCACCATCCTTGTTTAAAGGTCCATTGCATATAGCACCATAGGATATGCAATGGTGTGGTTAGGTATCAATGCTAGTGTAGAATCCCCATGTCTACCTTTCCAGCATTAGTGTCATAAATATTACTCATATGAATAAAGAGGGATTCAAAATGCATTAAGCATATGAAAAGTGTCAATATATACAACCTCCTTCACTACAAAGTGGATTTCCTCAAGCTAATATGGCTTTTGGATACAAACTCTTATAGGATGATTAGGTGAATGACGGTCACATAGTCTATCATGTGCAGAGCCTTTTACTTGGCTCTAAAACTATGAGTGGTCAAAATAATTAAGAATTTCATTGAGGATAAACTCAAAATATAGTTTCCTAATAAAATACAAATAAATTCCATGATTGTTACAAGGTGGGTAATCAAATACCTTCCAGCATTGATCCTAAAAATTATTTATTATCAAAATATGTTGGCACCAGTGGATGAGGAATAGCTCGAATGATAATATATGTGGTGCATTGTTTGATGGATCAATAAATATTTTGCAAATTTTTTATTTTGTTATTTTTTATCTCTCACACTAGCCACTAAATTTTTTAGCATAGTAAGACCTACATCTCTCTATAATATTCCCATTTGTTAATTTGAATTTTTATTGAGTCAACTTTCCCTAATAATGACTCTAAGGTTTTTTCCAAAAATGTATAATGGTTGTTAGTCAAATTGGGGTCCCTCTTTCTCTTAATTATCTTTCAATCTATATTTTATTTTCTACTATATTTGCAATCGAATCCTCTGACTGCCTAGGGGTATTATGGAATTTTAGGAGATAAAGGAGGGAAAGGAAGGTTATGATGGCTAGGAGAGTTAGGAGGGCTAGTAGAGTTTTGTATATTATTTTATTCTTTTTCAATTCCCAAATTTTGTCTTACACTTTAACAGGCTATACAAACTAAAAAATAAATAGTTTAAAAAAAATTGAATCCAAAAAAATTGCTAAATTTGTTATTAATTGGAAGGAATTTAGTTTACTTACTTCTCCTCCAACATGACATTATCAATTTTTCATGCTAATTATCAAACATAGTGTGTGGTGATGGTTTTCACCTCTTAGAAAGTGAATGTGAGTATGGTCTAAGTATAATTAAATGAAAATAGTAGTGTGAGTAAAATGATTTTTAAAAACTATGTTATAATAAATGTGTGTGTGTTTATTAGTTCAAAAAATGCATACACATGT